>OW240925.1:6777555-6790644 GCA_933207985.1 Pelobates cultripes
TCATTATACACACCCTGCACTGCACTATATGCATAGGAGTGTAATTTTTTTTTTTTTAAAGGGGGGGGGCGGGGCGGGAATCTTGGGTGAGTTCCCACACTTTTTTCCCCAGGACTTGACCCCTGTTTGTAACCCAAAGTCTTTAAAGGCCTGTAGAAGTTTACATTCCTTAGATACATTGCTGGAGGTTGTGTTTGTAGAATACCCAGGTATTTGTTGTAGAGTATAGGTTGTAGAGTCCAGCTTTCCAAATATTTGGCTAGAATTGGTTGCAGATATTGAATCAGCATCATCTGTTATCACTGTGGTGATGGTGTTGGTATTTGCCTTTGTCTTTGCTTTTTGTTTTTTTTTCCATGAAACATTTTTACACCGTTTATGATGTGTATAGATTGGATACCCTCTGATATTCTTTTACTGAATAGATTAAATTGATAGCCTTCCCATAACATTGTCTTAAGTAACATGGATCCCATTATAGTAAATGTTATGTTGATACAGCATTCTAAGTGGATTCTCAAGAACGCCTCTTTTTGCTGTATTGGAATCTTTGTACCATCTCACTGACATCAGATGCTGCTGTGCTAAAAATGTTAACAGGTAAAATCTTTACATTTGTTATATTTTGTATAATAATGATAGATGAAATAGTAACATAGTTAATCTTTCTAGTGTTTTGTATTAAAGATAAACACCCTTGTATATGATTTAGAGATATAAGGATAATTTGAAGCAGCAAAGTATTTACCGCCTTTGTTCACAATGGTATGTAAAATTACATTCTCTTTAAATGTTAAAAATACTCCTTTATTCAAAATCTCTCAATCTATTTAGAATAGTTGCTAATTGGAAATATGACATTATTCATCTTTCTTTGTCCTGTTAGGGAGAAGACAACTTATTCCCTAAGTTACAATTAGTAAATATAATAACTACAGTTATTACTGGCTTAAAATACCAGAAACACCCCAAAATTGTCTTAAAAACATTTTTTAGCAAGATCTGACAGCCATTGTGGAAAGTTAGATTCGTGAGATTGGATGCTTAACAATGTGAATCTTAATTGTTTAAGTATATTTACCAGCGGCTGTTGGGTGTAGCTTAAGATGATTTGGATTTTTTATTATTTCTAAAAGTGAGTTAAGAAAGCACTCCGATACAATATTGAAGGTATTTATATTTTAACTCTACTTTTGTATAAGTGGTTTTAATACTTCCATAACAATAGATATCAGAATCTGTTGTAACTATAACTGGTTGAAGTGGGGGTATGTTACAATCAGAATATGAATTAATAATCATATGCATGATGTATTGATTCAACAATCAATAGATGTGGCAGGATCATTACCACAAGGTATATGTACCTTTAATCATCACAAACCAAATAACATTTTCTTGGTATTTGAAAAACTGATAAAAGATTTGATTACGTGTATTTTAATATATATATATATATATATATATATATATATATATATATATATATATATATATATATATATATATATATATATAGTGATATGGATGTTGAATTTATATCTTTGACATCTTTTCACCAGTTTGCAATAGGTGACCTAAATGATCAATTTCCAAAATCATCATGTATATCACCTGGATGGGTTAATCCATAATACTCTTTTACTTTCCATTGATTGGCCTTAGCTCTGGCAGACTGAACATGTTTATCATTGTAAATATAGGTTTGTGATAAGTGAAGTAAAGTTTCTGCCTGTCTTTTAGTTAAATTTTAACTGTTGAAGTACTTCACTTATATTAATTAGATTATATTAATTATACCACTCTGCAAACCTAAATGAATATCGAGTAGTTTCTGATTTAATAAAAACATTTTACATTTTCTTTTAAGGTTAAAACATTATTCATTATTGCAGTTATTGTAATCATATGATCTCTAACTACCATGATTCAATTATGTAACGATACATTGTGAAAATCAGAAAATCTGGCCACTGCTTAGATTTAATCTACAAGTAAATGTTCAGTAGATATAAAGGAATCTGCATTGTTTAGCTATTTCCGTTTGCTGCAAGACACAGGCATTAATGTACATTCATCTGGATAATCAGCTGGTATGCTCTCATACTTTATGCTTAATATTTGTTTGTAGGCCAGACCGCAGCTGCATATGGCATTTTAGCAATAATTTTCAATTACATTTCAGATACTCAAAGAGTCTATCCACCTTTGCAATGAATACATTATGTGTTTATTTTATGCCATTAAAGGGACACTCCAGTGCCAGGATGACAAATAGTTTTCCTGGCACTGCAGGTCCCCTCTTTCTCCCACCTCCCTTGCACGGTTGCTGAAGGGGTCAAAACTCCTTCAGTGACTTACCTGAGGCAGCGCCGATGTGCCTCGACGCTGCTTCTGGACCCCGCCCATGCTCCTCCCTGTCACCACGTCATCCGACGGGGGAGACCTAATGCGCATGCGCGGCAATGCTGCGCATGTGCATTAGACCTCTCCACAGGAAAGCATTGAAAATCTGTGCTATGAACCAGGAAGTGCCCTCTAGTGGCTGTCTGACAGACAGCCACTAGAGGCTGTCTATTAGACAGCCACTAGAGGGCACTTCCTCTAGTAGACAGCCACTAGAGGAGGAGTATACCCTGCAAGGTAAATATTGCAGTTTATGAAGACTGCAATAATTACAGTTGCAGGGTTAAGGGTAGTGGGAGCTGGCACCTAGACCACTCCAATGGGCAGGAGTGGTCTGGGTGCCTGGAGTGTCCCTTTAATTATAGTATCTGTATTATATTACATATTGTCACTGACACATTTCTGATACAGGGAAAAAAAAATAGCACAGTTGCTTTAGTAATTATAATTTTTCTGTCCATGTACCACATTCCTGGAAGTCCAGAATATGGCAAGAATCCTTTGTCTATGGTTCTATGGAGCCATTTAATGTTTTGATTGGTATAGTAAAGAGCAAGGAGTACATTGGTAGATCACATCTGCAACAGAACCATTACAGATTCCTTGTTGTATCAATGTCTCTGTGTTTAAGTTTACAGGAGTTCCTTGCTTTGCAGGTATGTACATAATATGTAGAGTTTAAGAAAAGCTGCAAATCGTGCTTAAGTACAAGTGTCCCGTGATGTCAGGTTTCTGAAAGATTTTGCTGGCTTTTTATATTCCATTCTCTTAGTAGGCCTTGTCTTGCTATTATTTATTAATCGCATCAAGGTTTTTTCGTTAGTGTTTCTTCCAAATTCACATGCCACCAAATGTCATTGTAAAGTTCATTATTACAGAATATGGTTCCAGTATGGTTTTTCACTCTAAGCTCACTTGAAGCACAGTGCAATACATGATGCCAAGTTAGCCAATTTTAATATAGGACAACACTCATGGGGCCTACAAGCTTGAACCGTGGAATCAAGGTGCATTCCTTTACAGTCAATCAGGTATTCTCAGTACTATGTTCCATCTTGAGAAATAGCTGGGTGTTGACAGTTATCAGTGTGAAGGAATCCCCAGCACCGTTTGTCTATTTATCCTCCCAACTATCTACTTCCCTTAGCTATTCATTTTATTTTTCTGTCCATTCGTTAAATCATTCGTTTTACCGAACGGAGACCACCCTGGGACTAATTAGAATGTGGAACACTGTGTAGCAATACGAAAACTGCAGACTAATTGAATGCTCCTAGGTGGCCGCCATTTCGTGCATACAAACGCATGTGGTGAGAACAATGGATGGCGGCCATCTTGTCTCCCGAACGCGGCCAGCGGGACTTGGTCATCGAGTGCCTGGAACTGTTTTCGGCAATGCACTCATACGAACCTCGGTCTGTATGGAAGTCCTCTACATTCTATATCCCAGCAAGGTAGACGAACGGCGTTCGGGAGTTGGAAATAGACGAACAACAGGAGTATTCTTCGCGAACCATCTTTATTTCACCTATTGTGGTTTTCATATAAATCCACATGAATGGAGACCGGCTCTTGCTACAAATCCTCTGGAACTGGTTTTCGGATTCATCCTCGTGGCAGACCGGTCAAACTTCCACACAGTGCCGTTCGGAAACTACCGTACGGATTTGGCTGAAATTTTAATATGTTTCTCCCACAGAGATCAGCTACCCATGTTGGGTTTTTATGTATTTTGGGGGTATTTCTGGAAATTGTGAAAATGTTAGCTTTTTCTGGCCAGCAAATAATTGAGTTTGGTACCTTATATACTCGAGTATAAGCAGAGTTTTTCGGCACATTTTTTGTGCTGAAAAAACCCCACTCGGCTTATACTCGAGTCAATGTCTGTATTATGGCAAATTACATTGCCATAATACAGACCAGGACCGCCGGGCTCATTGCAAGCCCGGCGGTCCTGCTGGGGGCTGGCAGCGAGCTGTTACTTACCTTCCTGCAGCTCCTGTCAGCTCCCTTCTCCTCCGTGCAGCTCCGTTCTGCTCCCAGTGTAAATCTCGCGACACCCGCGGCCACCAGAGCGTTGCCATGGGTTACCATGGCAACGCTCTGCACGGCACACAGACTGCGAGGTTTACAATGGGCGCAGGCCGGAGCTGACAGGGGAGCTGCATGGAGGAGAAGGGAGCTGACAGGAACTGCAGGAAGGTAAGTAACAGCTTGCTGCCAGCCCCCCCACTGGACCACCAGGGATTCACATAGCCCCCTCCCTGGCCAGGCAACAAACAGGGAGGGAGGACAAAAAAAAATACAAATATTAAAATAAAATGACAATAATAATAACAATAAAATAATAATAATATAAAAAAATAATAAAAATGCCCTACACAAACACACACACATTGCATTCATTAATTATATACAGACTACATTCATACAAACACACTGCATTCATTATATACAAACACTGTAAATATTCAATTAATGTAATTTTATTGGGATCTAATTTTATTTAGAAATTTACCAGTAGCTGCTGCATTTCCCACCCTAGGCTTATACTCGAGTCAATAAGTTTTCCAATTTTTTTGTGGTAAAATTAGGGGCCTCAGCTTATATTCCGGTCTACTTATACTCGAGTATATACGGTATGTTTCCAAAACTCAATTCTCGCTTGCTCAGAGGAAGAGTTGTGTTGCATAAATTGGATGTCTGTTTTGCCATTAAACCAGTCCTGTCCCAGCATTAAGCTTTGGCTCATGTGTGGGTTATTATGCGACACCAGTGATATTGGAACCTTTGGATTATTGGCGATATTATTTCATGGAATAAGGGAATGCTAGATGGTGGTAACTACTCTGACCGGCACTATCAGTCTTTATTTCTTTTTCCGATCATCTTCTGTCTGGAAACATAATAGCAATGTCCAGAATTAGCATAGCCCTTCTTTTCCACATAAGAAGGCTGTTTGCGGTAGTCATTCAATAATAAACTACATTCCAGTATGCTTTGCCATCATTGTTGAGTCCATAATTAAGATTTGAAATAGTCCAATCACATCTTTCTTATGTATAAAATCGTTTTTTGGAATGATCTTTAATAGTTTCCTTGTGAAATACCAGTGTAGGTTAAATAGTTACATAGCTGAAAAGAGACTTGCGTCCATCAAGTTCAGCCTTCCTCACATTTGTTTTTTGCTGTTGATCCAAAAGAAGGCAAATATGTAGGTCACATTAGCAATCATTTCACTGAGCTGGGTTTCTCATTTTGAGATAGGTCTTGGAGGTAATCCTCACGATCATCGAACTTGTATTTGGTGCAGTCCAATTCAGTTTAGGTGCTTCTTGCTTGTTAATATAATCCCAATGCAGTTTTAAAACTACAGCTAGGGTTGTTGTTATGATAATGCTGCAGATTGTAAGAAGGAGACACCATAATCAATTTTCTAGCATTCTTTGCTTCCATCTTTGCATTCCTTTCTTACTCTTTAAGATAATTCAGATTCTGTTTTCTCCAGAGTCTGATAATGTTGTTGATAATTCATTTTTTATATATTCCATGTCAACTGTGAATGTATCACGTCTCTCTGTTCTTACTTCTTCACATTTGCAGGTTCAGATGTCAGATCACAATTTAGTCTGCTATGTGGCTATGATTCTGGTTAACCCTAGCTGGACCTGGCACCCAGACCACTTCATTAAGCTGAAGTGGTCTGGGTGCCTAGAGTGGTCCTTTAACAGAGGAGACCCCCACGATCCCCTTGCTACAAGGCAGGACTATGCCCCAGTTCCCCAGCAGAAGAGCTGGCATCTGCCCTACCAACCCCCTTGTTGCAGGACAGGTGTGTAAAACCCTCACCCCAGCAGAAGCGCTGGCAACCGGGCAGAGCGCTGCGGGCCTCTGCCCCCCAAGTATCCCCAGCTATTTGCCTAGCTGCACAAGGAAGACCGAGGGTGCTGAACTTTCACCCTACAACCTGGGACCTACAGGCCAGTACCATTTGTTGTGGGGGGGCTACTCTGCCAATTTTTATTTGTGGATGGGTTGCGAGACTAACTAAGGCACTGACCGACAGAAGGTCAGGTACCTGGTTAGTCTCCCCCTAAAAAGAGGAGATATGTTACAAACTGCCTTTTGTAACTGGTTCTTTATGTGACAAATTGCCCTGTTCCCCTGGCTTATGGAGAAGCCCTATTGCCAGCCTCATGACTATGGCCCCTGGGAAGTATTTCCATTTAAAAAGACTATTTGGGCTTATTGGCTTTTAAAAGACTGTTTTTGCCCCCTTTGATTCCATGGGGGAATGTGCCTCTTCCCCTCCCCCTTTAATCCCTATCCCATTGTTCTCCAGCAGGGCGTTGTCCCAGGGACACTGCCAGACCAGTTGAAACTGGCTGCTTTGTCCCTCCTCAATCTCTCATTAGCCCTTGCTGTTTAACCACATGGCGATCCAACTGTATTCGTGAGATCTGAGCGCTTTTCGGACATATTGAGCGCTCAGATCCAAGCTATCTGGGGATATGTTGGACATATAGGTTAAACATTGTATTATATGAGTTATCTATTTTTATGTAGTTTTGTAACAGTTTTTGGACTTGCAGTCGGTCAAATAGGACTTCAACCTAACTTTTGAACCACTGGAGGGAATTGTCTGATTTCTGAGTATGTTTGTATTTGGAGTATGCTGATTCTGAAAATGTGAGTTGTATGTGAATGTGATGTATATGTTTAAAGTTATGAATATTGTGTAAAACTGTATTTTCCTGTCTGTGATAATTACATTAACCCATCGTGTACAGTAATTATATCACAGGCAGAGGGGAGGGTTTGAATGCCCTAACTGGGAGTGTTTAACTGTATTATAATGTATTTGTTTGGCTGTGCCACAAAACCATGTGGGTGGTAACATTGTGTAACAACTTGCATATAAGACAATAAACCCTTGGACTGCTGAGTTACTGTTTTATCCTCAACATGGAGCCTCGTCTCATGTGTGGGGGAAAAGGCTGCATCTACACTGGGGATTGCTATACACTGTACTTCCTTGGCTATAATCACTAAACTCTTTTAAGAGCTTGTTCCAGCTTCGCTCTCTGCAGGAAGAGAGGTTTGGTCTGCAGTGCTGATGGTGTCAAGTGGAGTGCTTGGAGTCCTCGGGAAGCACTAGGAGAATCCATCAACGGAGGTACTCGGTTGGAGTACTAGGAACTCTGTTACAGAACCAATGATTCTAAGCTCTCCCTGGTGCAGAAATAAGATTGTCAGTGAAAAATGTGTAATTCTATATGGTGTCTCACCATTTGTATCATCGGGTATGTTGTTAATGCTCCTCTGTACCATAGGAATAAATAGATACCACTGTGTGGGGGCAAGCAACTAGTGACTTGGTTAATAGTCATTTGACCTCAGCATTTTTCACCGGACCACAACCCCACTACTTAGGGGGTGGTTGGGCGCACTGAATTCCCACAGTAACCCAAATGTGGTTGCCCAATTTTGGGTTTCCTTTGCAGTAACTGCAGGACCACCATCCAAATGCATGGTCCTGGGATTACCAAATGCATACTGTTACGGTTGCCTCCAGGCTGGCTGGAAGTTGGAACGTAGAAAAGGATGCTCCTAGCGCTCATCAAAGGACCATCAGCACCGTAGACACCATAACTACTGCGTAGCCACCAGAAGTACTGCAGACTCCACGAACCACCGCTGCTGGGCTGGTATCTCGCCGTCTGCTCTGTGCCCTGGACCCACGACCAGGCTCCAGGTTGCAGTAGGTGAACCTCTTCCTTCTGCAGAGCGAAGCAGGATCAGGAACAAGAGCTCTTACAAGAGCTCAGTAGCTAAGGGAGTATGAAGAGCATAGCAATCCCTGTAGTGATTATAGCTGTCCCCTACAAACATGAGTCAAGGCTGCAAGTTAGAGGGTCAAGAAGATCTGATGTTTAATGGCACACACTCTGCTTTTATGAGATTCTGCCCATGCAAGGGAGACACCCACATAATTAGCAGTATAACCAATCGGAACAATATACATTCGGGGAAATTCCCATCCCTCAGATAAACACATAACATAATTAAAACAGAACAGTAAAAATACAGTTTTTATACATGTACTATAACTTCCAAACTACACATCCAATCTTCAGAAAAATACATATTTAGAATCAATCCATTCAGGGGAGCAACATATTAAAAACTGGCACAAATCAGACAAGGGGTTCAAAAGTTAGCAAAAGTATCTTTTGGGGCCTGGCTGGCAGCATGGTTTTCTGGCCCAAACCGGTTTTACAGAGCCCTCTATCCTGGACAATGGGGAAAGTAATCCAATTATCCAGGGATAGAGGCAGACTCCATTAACCACATGTTAGCAAAAGACACAAAAAGACACAAAAATACATAACTCCTATTGAACTGAACAGAACCCCCACATTCAACCTATCCCCAGATGGCTTGGATCTGAGCGCTCAATATATCCAAACAGCGCTCAGATCCCACAAATACAGTCAAATCGCCATACACACTAGGTCCATAGTCATGGGGCAGAAGGCTGGCAATTAGGCTTCTCCATAACACAAGGAAGCAGGGCAATTGGTCATTTAAAGGGCCAGTTACAAATAGCAGTTTGTAACATATCTCCCCTTTTGGAGGGAGACTAACCAGGCACCTGACCTTCTGTCGGTCAGTGCCTAAGTTAGTCTCGCAGCCCACCCACAAATAAACATTGGCAGAGTAGCCCCCCCACAATAAATAGTACTGGCCTGTAGGTTCCAGGTTGCCGGACAGTCCTGTGACAAGGGAGTTGGTAGGGCAGAGGCCAGCGGCGCTCTGTCCTGATGCCAGCTCTTCCGCTGGGATAGCTGGCAGAATGTCAAGCTCGGTACAAGGGCCAAAGGGAGGGCAGAGGCCAACTGCACTCTGCCCAGCTGCCAGCTCTTCTGCTGGGGGAATTGGGGCATAGTCCTGCCCAGTGGCAAAGGGAACGTGGGGGTTGGTGGGGGTTGCCATCTCACCCGTTAACCCTGGGCCCAAGTTAGGAGTTGGCTTACCTCCTCCTCCTGATACTCCTGCGGCCGCTGGGGAGGGAGGTCGATGCTCTCCGCTTCCTGTGGAACATGCTGGGGCTGGGGAGAGAGACCAGTTGTCTCCTCTCCCTGGAAGGCACACTCCGGCTGGGGAGAGAGGTCGATGCTCTCCTCTCTCTGTAGCTGGGTCTGCCGCTGGGGATCTGGGCCGCCTGCCCAGCATCCCTGTAGGGCCGGTAGAGAGACTACGGTCCCATCTTCACCTGCCTGTTGGGGGTCCTCCCAGGACCAGTCTATGAGGTCTGCTGCCTCGGGTACCTCTGGTTGGGGTTGGGGAAGGAGACCGGTTGTCTCTTCCCTCTGTACGGTGCACTGCCGCTGGGGAGAGAGGTCTCTGCTCTCCTCTCCCTGTAACTCAGGCTGCCGCTGGGGAGGGAGGTCGATGCTCTCCACTCCCTGTAACTCACTCTGTCGCTGGAGACGGGGTGTCCATATCCCCATCCTCCACAGGCTGCACTCAAAGTCCCGTGCTGCTTGGTTGTCAGCACTCAACTGGCACATCACTCGATGGACCACATCATTTGAAGGGTTCGGGCCATACAGGACCAGCCGCTCCTTTACTACCCTTATGAAATCAGCGCCCTCCCAGCACTGTGTCAGGCTGATTTGTAATTCACTGGCTGCTTTCCAGGGTTTTGCTAGCTCCATGTTGCTGTAGGTAGGGATGCTGCGCAGTGGCTAGCGTTGCCCTCAATAACTCTCATACGATACCAGTCAGTGTCTCCAGGGTGCTGCTCCTTGCACTAGGACGCCATCCCACCTCTGCCACCAAATGTTACGGTTGCCTCCAGGCTGGCTGGAAGTTGGACCGTAGAAAAGGATGCTCCTAGCGTTCACCAAAGGACCATCAGCACCGTAGACACCATAACTACTGCGTAGCCACCAGAAGTACTGCAGACTCCACGAACCACCGCTGCTGGGCTGGTATCTCGCCGTCTGCTCTGTGCCCTGGACCCACGACCAGGCTCCAGGTTGCAGTAGGTGAACCTCTTCCTTCTGCAGAGCGAAGCAGGATCAGGAACAAGAGCTCTTACAAGAGCTCAGTAGCTAAGGGAGTATGAAGAGCATAGCAATCCCTGTAGTGATTATAGCTGTCCCCTACAAACATGAGTCAAGGCTGCAAGTTAGAGGGTCAAGAAGATCTGATGTTTAATGGCACACACTCTGCTTTTATGAGATTCTGCCCATGCAAGGGAGACACCCACATAATTAGCAGTATAACCAATCGGAACAATATACATTCGGGGAAATTCCCATCCCTCAGATAAACACATAACATAATTAAAACAGAACAGTAAAAATACAGTTTTTATACATGTACTATAACTTCCAAACTACACATCCAATCTTCATAAAAATACATATTTAGAATCAATCCATTCAGGGGAGCAACATATTAAAAACTGGCACAAATCAGACAAGGGGTTCAAAAGTTAGCAAAAGTATCTTTTGGGGCCTGGCTGGCAGCATGGTTTTCTGGCCCAAACCGGATTTACAGAGCCCTCAATCCTGGACAATGGGGAAAGTAATCCAATTATCCAGGGATAGAGGCAGACTCCATTAACCACATGTTAGCAAAAGACACAAAAAGACACAAAAATACATAACTCCTATTGAACTGAACAGAACCCCCACATTCAACCTATCACCAGATGGCTTGGATCTGAGCGCTCAATATATCCAAACAGCGCTCAGATCCCACAAATACAGTCAAATTGCCATACACACTAGGTCCATAGTCATGGGGCAGAAGGCTGGCAATTAGGCTTCTCCATAACACAGGGAAGCAGGGCAATTGGTCATTTAAAGGGCCAGTTACAAATAGCAGTTTGTAACACATACTAAGGAAGCGAGACTAGAAAACGTGGCATCAGAGGTTGCACTTCACACAGGATTATCCAAGTAAACCTGGTACATGCATCAACACATACAAAAACATATTTATAACCATGAGATGTTGGCAAACGTCATAAATATAGTAATCCCCCAAAAAGTATGTTAGATATTAATATTTCAATAAACAGTACATCAGTAATGTGGCAATAAGCAAATGCTTACGATTACTAAACACATGAACTACAGTATTACCCATATTGGGCCACCAATATTCCTTTTCAGGAGTTAGAAGTGCCTCTATCTATATGAGCTTGTCCTAGCCACGTATGAGTTTTTACACTATATGTTGTTAATTTCCTATAGGATATGACAGCGATTTCCCCCTATTCTTTGTATACATTTGCTTGATCGGGCATCCAGGTGGGAAGGTTTCTCAGGGAAGCTGTCATTAAGTTAAGTTTGACTACTATTTTTTGTAAACACGGATTATTGTATCTTTGTGTTTTTGATACCACATGTGTATGTAAACATAGAAACATAGAATGTGACGGCAGATAAGAACCATTCGGTCCATCTAGTCTCCCCAGACACGCGCACAGGCAGGCGCGCACACACACGCACGCCTGTCTGTGCGCGTGCCTGTCTGTATGTGCATGTATTTCAGTATGTCAATATGTATATCTGTGTGTCTCTGTGTGTGTATGTATCTGTATGTATGTGTGTATGTATGTCCTTATGCTTGTGTGTGTCTGTATGTATGTTAGTATGTGTCTGTGTGTCTGTTTCAGTATGTATAGGAATTAGTTTAAAAAAAATTCAAACCTTAGTCCGCCCCACAACCGTGTCCGAGGGACAGTGAACTGGCCCCCTGTTTGAAAAGTTTGAGGACCCCTGCTTTACAGGAAGAACAACCAACTTATTATGTTCAATGATTAATATATAATTAACCCCTCTAAAGTATAGGAGTATTTATGCGGATTAGGTATGCATCATGACTGAATGATAGGGTATGCTTTTGTGATCCAGTGACCACAGAAAAACATTGGTAGACACATTGCATCAAAGTGCCTGTTAATGACCACCTATATGAGGAGAGGGACCAAGCTTGGTTATAAGCATGTCCATACACGTATTATAATGCCAGGCTTTCAATTTGTTTCCACAAAGCAATATACAGATGCGGTTATAAACTCACGACGTATCATAAGAAAAACTGTTTGAACACCAGACAGACTCTAGAGATCAGTGAACAGTGGAACAAATAGATAAATTAAATCTATTACAATAATATACTTTTTAAAATTACTTTAGATCCTGTATTAACAATAGAATCTTAAAGTAAAACAATGTGCATATAAAAGGCAATTTTTTTGTAGTGTGCATATTAATCCATAATGTGAGAAAAGTAGAACAGCTTTTTTAAAACTTAATAGCCTGTGAACACAAAATGAGCTTGCACTGAAAATTCACTTGCAAAAAAACCCCCACAAAACTTTTTTTAATGAATTAAACGTAGTTAAAACCTTCCTCAAAGTCCCGATTACTTTGCAAGAAACATGTCGTCCTTAAATACTGGGTAAGTCTACATGGGTGGGCAGTGTATATATGGTGGGCAGTGTTTATATATATATATATATATGGGTGGGGGCAGTGTGTGTATATATGGGTGGGGCAGTGTATGTGTGTGGGGGTGTATATATATGGGTGGGGGCAGTGTGTGTGAGTATATGGGCAGAGTATATATAAGGGGCAGTGGGTGTGTGTATATATATAT
>OW240925.1:6791589-6827213 GCA_933207985.1 Pelobates cultripes
GCTGATTTCCAAAATTGTTGCAATAATGGACTTCTTGCCAAAATTCGACTATCCTGTCCAGTTGCCAGGTTCTCTGATCTAATCTTGAAGCCGTACTGCTTGCATAGTTTGCAGACATGCATAATGCACAAACATGGGAACCTATATTATGTCTGTGTTTCTTTTGAGGGACACCGAGTGTGACATTTATTAATTTATTTTGGATTGAGTTAATTACCTGTCCATGAATATGCTTTTTGTATTGGCATGTCTGCTGGATATCTGCTACATTTGCTGTGTTTATAAGATGACGTGTGATATTACAATGAGTATGAAGAATATTTAAAGAATATTTGCATGTTATTAACGCAAGCCTTTAGTGTCTTTTTACAACAGATTAAAAAAACGCTAATCAGCTGACAAGAAAGGGGCCCCTGGGAAAGAAAAGAAAAAAAAAATCATCTGGTTTTCAAAATTGTGGATCCACATTTCCAATTTTAAATGGCTCTCTCTCCGTATTATTAGGGGAGTATTAAGAGTTAACTCTACTTTTAAAGTGCATTGCATTATTTAAGTCAAAGAAAAAGACAAATTTGTTATCTTTAACATAAACAATTGTTATGTTATATAACAAGAAAAATTGATGGATGTATAGGATAGGTTTTTTTTCCAAGATTAAGATTCATCTAGTATGCATCATTGATTATAGCAAAATGATGAAATGGTATTTATAATAGAGATCAGATCATTTCTTTTGAGGCAATTCTAAACTACTGTATTATATTTGTATTGGTATATTGAAAGCATTTTGCAGACCCAGAAGAGAATAAATAATATAATAATTATAAAAGGAACCATACTATGGGAAGAGGTCACCCTATTAAATTGCTAAGGGGTTAAACTCATTTTTGATAAGCATATAAAATTTAGTTTTTATGGTTAGACTTTTGATACTCAATTTGAACTCAATTGAAGTATTACAACCATATCCTTGCAGGTATAGGAAACAGCTGTACAATGATTTTAATATTTGCAATATATTAGTGTTTTCAGTGTATTCTGACAATGGAAAAGTACATAACTGCATGTCTGCATTACACCTATGACCCAGACTGTCAGCACTGAAAACCCTATAATGAAGACTCTGCTTTCACTGTTTATGTATATACTCCTAGACAACCGTGCTATACATACACAATAAATCTTCAAAAGCGTATTAATATTATATCTGTGTGGTACACAAAGAGGGGGTGTGAGTTAGGTAATCTCGACCTGCATATGGAATATGCTTCCTCCTTGTTCACTTTTGGTTAAACTGTTGGTCTGTGGCTGGCCCTCTTTGACCCCAACTGAATTTCTTGGAAAGATTCATGAGAAAGATACAGCAGGTTCTTTTGATATAAAGAAAGAGGGAAAGGTATGTTGTATCGGTCACAAAGGATTGTGATCTTAGGCAGGCGAGACAAAGAAATTTGGGAGGTGATAGGAGATTGAATCAGAAAAGTTTTAGAGGCAGAGGTAGAGGATTTGATCAAAGGGTCTAACTTTTGTGGAGGTGGTAACTTCAGCACTGTTTTAATTATGGATAGCAGGGATTCACCTCAGGGTGCTCAAGGCAACCCGGTTCTCCCGGTCAAGCTGGCCCCACTGGTATTGCTGGTGTCCCTGGTGCCTGTGGTGCTCCTGGACCTCAAGGCCCCGGAGGTTCCCCTGGACCTAAGGGTAACAATGGTGAACCTGGTGCTCAAGGAAACAAAGGAGAACCCGGTGCTAAGGGAGAACCTGGCCCAGCTGGCGTTCAAGGACCCACCCTGGCAGGTTCCTTAATACCAACCACAGCTTCCAACCTATACCCACACCCAACAACCCCAGCCTAATACACAGATGGTTCATGTATTTAATACTTTATATATAGTTTGTATAGATAAAACAGTATTAATGCTGGCTCTTAGAGGATGTACAAGCTGAAGTTAGGACCTAGACATTGTTTGCATAGGCTGCGCAATGTGAAATAATTAAAATAAAATAGCATAATAATAAGTATGCTTAGTCAATTTGTAACGTGGTATCACAGAGGCATCTGCAATAAAATAAGTGGGTTTCCAAGACGTGAGGGCACATTAATATAACATGTGTATAGTTTGCTTCCCCTTCATTATCAGAGGCCACTTGCAACCTTAACACAGCAAGACAACTCTTCCGAAACCTGTATTAAACAAAGCACTTTGGAACAATAGTAATTCATTTTGTATCTCCTATTTCATTCCTAGTTGTTCTGAAAAAAAATAAATATTGTTTAAGTGGGATAACTGTATGGAGGTTCCACCATGTATTAAAACATGATCACACACATACAGAACTGGTGGCTTTTTGGACATCGGGATCTATAAAAGGTTTCAGTTTCCAAACATGTTATCAGGGTCCATAAAATTTCTGACAGACTTCAGCATTCCAATTTTACTAAAGTAATTAATTGAGATTATCAAATCAAGGTTTATGTTTAAGAACAGCATTTTATTGGGAATTATTCCAATATGTATATGTTAGTGTTTTAGTACTCAACAAGCATTTATATAGAATGAGTGCTTCTCTCATCCATACAAAGGCATCCTAAAGGGAAATTATGTATTAAAATTTTATAAAGGACAAATTCAATGAATTATAAGCAAAACTGAGAGAAGTACATGTTACACTAGTTAAGAGTTTAACTTTAGTCTCTAATTTGAGTTTAGAATGGAGAGTACAAGCGCTTATGAATAGTGATTCAATCTGGATTATACCAAAACAATTAGTGTGAGCTGCTATATCACCGTGCTTATTTTATCAAAAAATGGTGAAAAAAATGGAAGGAATATCCGGTGTAGCGCTCTGATGATAGTGGATATAAAGGAATAATAAAGGAAAACCTTGCTGTACCTTAATGTTTCATAAACACTTAAGGATAGTTCCAATATTTTCAGGTTTACCTTAAATCAGAAACACAAATATACAGAACATAGTGTAACCTGTATACAAGTTATAAATAAGAATAAAGTGCATAAATTACTAACTCACACTTTACTGAGCTAATACGCTAGCTCAGGTATATGCGCCTTAGGGTCCGTAGAGGCGACCCTCTCCCTCCTTTTGATCCAAATTTTCTCCAGGTGCAGTGTCCTAGGTAATAGGTGTAGGAAGGGAAATATAGCGTAGTACAGTCTGTGTATAGAGTATATGTAATAAGATAATGCTTATATACTCTCAAACCCTGAGCCAATATATCGGCTCGCTTCATAAGATGTATGTGGTTAAGGACCACATTCCTTCTTTATAAAAGCAGGTAGGAATAAAAGCCGTAAGTGTAAAAAAAATGTATATATGTAATTTATTATAAAAAGTATAATTAACATAAAATATAAAAGTAATATATATATATATATATATATATATATATATATATATATATATAAAATAACACTTGTGGCTATAGTCCAAAAGCAATTCTTTCTGCTCACTGTTCCCCCCCACCCCTTCACCAAAGGTAAGAAGAAGGGGGGATACTGATTTAATATGTTTAAAAAAAATGTAATGTGTCTTCAACCCCTGCCCCACACACAGCACCCCTACCCCTCACACACAGCACCACTACCCCCCTTTACACACAGCACATCTCACACAACACAGCACCTCACACACACAGCACTCCACACCGTTACACACAAACACATACACTGAACCCCTCAATGCAGTATGTGTGTGTGTAATAAGCAGGTGTGTGTTTGTGTGTGTATTCAGCAGACTGTGTATGTATTCAGCAGTGTGTGTGTATTCAGTGGACTGTGTTTATGTTTGTGTGTGTGTGTATTTAGCAGACTGTGTGTGAATTTAGCAGTCTGTCTGTGTGTATGTATTAAACAGTCAGTCTGAATGTGTTCACCAGTCTGTGTGAATGCATTGCATTTGTTGTAGATACTAATAAATATAAGCTTCATTTTATCTATTTATATCATTATTTAAAATTTGTATCATTGAACTCTCTGTGTTCTTCTTTTAAAACAAAAGTTGTTAACTAGTTTGGACAACTGTATGAGTTGTTGTTTCTAAACATTTTTAAACCTCAGTATTCAGGTTTAATTGCCGTGTTGGCACTTTGAGGGAAAAAAAGTTGGCATGTATTGCGGTTTGGGCACTCTGGCGCAAAAAGGTGCGCCATCACTGCTCTATAGCAACCAGTTATATATACTGGTGTGCTCAATAATTTATGTTTTATATCTTTATCTACAAAAGTAAATTATCTGATGACAATATCTTCCACTCTGCACTTTATCAGGGATCAAGGATATAAGCGCTGTACATTTCCTATGCTGCATATTTATCTTGTAAAGATACCAAATTATATTTATTTATATTTTAAAAGACACAGTGTCCACAATATTATTATTATTTCTTTTTCACTCTTATTTTATATATTATTTTAAGCCATATTTCTAGAGTTTGCTCCTGGATTTTACGTACCGTTCTCCTAGGTGCCTTCTTTGACCCTTTTTCTTATGTTTGCAGTTTCAGTTGCTCAAGGGATTTTATAGTGTTAGAAATACAAATCTGTATTTCTAACACTATAGTGACCTCTGGCATATAAAGAGTTAAAGAACTGTTTAGTCACTTATCTGATTCTAGCACTGATGTCCCAAGACAATGGGTCAGTGCCCTGCATCCTCCGACGTCATCCAACTGGGGCACCTAATGCAGGTGCGGCAAGTGCCGCAAGTGCATTAAACCCACCACATAGGAAATCATTGCCTTGATGCTTTCCTGTGGGGGTATCACTGACAGTGAATGTCCTCATGCAGAGCGTAAGAATGTGCAGCATTGTTTAAGCAACGAATAGTGCCTTCAAAACACGGAATCACCTCTAGTGGCTGTCTGATAGGCAGCCACTGGAGGCAGTCTTAGTCCTGCTATGTAATGATTGCAGTTTCTCTAAAACTTCTGTGTTTTCCATTGCAGGCCTCAGTGGGACAGTAGTGTCCGTTTAGTAGATAAGTCCCCAATTTGGTACGCTTAATAATGACAATCTTGCATAAGGACTCCAAATTAGGGAGCTATATACAAAACTGGTGAAAAATCGAAAATAAGAAAAAACTGACACTTTCTTTATGTTGCTGTTTCAGTTGCATAAGATAATAGATAAGATAATAGTCCATAATTTCTATTTTCATGAAAATGGTTCTAAAAACTTTTGGATCAATAAGTTGCACGGGGGAAGGCAGGGGGAGATGTGTAGAGAGACTGGTGTTTGAGAATGGAGAGAATTTGTATATCCTGGTCAGTGAAAAATAAAGTACAGTTGCTGTTGTTTGCACCAAGAAGAAGCTTGTTTATCTCTTCTTTAAGGTCTCGCAGGTATATTGCTATTTATTGTCCTCAATCGAGTTACTCATAGAGTATTGCCAGAGGTCTAGATAGATGGAATATTCTATAGTAACTGGAGATATTGGAGCAATATATTCTGCACTGCTGGTGGATGAAAAGACTCAAAGACCAGGTCATGACACTTAGTATAGCGATCAGCTACTCACAGACGGAATTAGGCCTGACCTGCTGCACCTTCAGTAACAGATGCCCGGGCCGTATTGTCCCAGTGATATATAGTAAATGCTTGTGTAATTGAACACCTCATTAAGACCTGTCAGTCCGGCCAGGTACAGGTAGGGTTGCCACCTTTCTTAGAAAAAAATACCGGCTATGCTAATTTTTTATTAATTATATATGCATGATGCCACTGGACACGACGTCACAGTATGTTGAGTAACATTTGAAAGAGGAAAGTTCCCTAAATTGCTAAAATACTAATTACAATGTGTACTATGTCTGACCTAGTTATTTAGGTGCACAGTCCCAAAAGTATACAGACACACAGTCATAAAAGGCACACATTCAAACAAACACAGAACTACAGGCACATAATCTTACAATCTGTTACGATTGCCCCCGGTCTAGCAGGAGGGTTGATCGCTTGGATGTCCTGGTTCCCGCTGCAGAGAGTCGAACGGAGGTCCTTCGGTAGTAAGCTGCAAATGTAGAATATTACCAAGCACGATATAAACATCAATATCCCGGATCCCTACAACATGAGTCGAGGCTGCAAGTTGAGGGTCAAAACGAACGGGCTTTACTGGCACATAGCATGGCAATTTATGTGATTCCTCAGGTCCAAGGACAGCCCCCTGTGGACCTGATGGAATACAGGTACAGTACAGACAAATATCCAATCGCAGTACAGGCATTATTTGAATTAGTACCCGCCCAGCTTGGAGATAATGAGGCCAACGGTTATACAATCTAATTATCTCCAAGCGCACAAAAGACCACGTTTTATTATGCCCCAGAAAACTGCATAAAAATCCATAACTTTTATATTAATACAGGGAAACCGCTCATCTGAAGGCTCGCGTTCGTGTATATAAAACAGGCGAATGGCGCTCTAATTCACGAACAGACTGGACTGTTTCTGCCGTATAAAGTCCGTTCGGCATTTTGAGATTGTTAGTCTTTGTTGGCGACCATGTTTTCTGCTGGGTTAGCGGGCAGTGGGACTTCGTGTCTAACTCGTGGAACTAAACTCGGTATCAGTTCATGCGAAGTCCCGCTGTCTGTCTGGTAGTGGGGCTCGTTCGGTAAGGGAATGAGGACCACCTGGTAACAGGATACTTGACCTGCGGTTAACCGCAGAAACCACAAGGTAATGACCGCCACGCGGCCCGCAGTAGGGGGTCGTTGTTCGGTTAGTAGTTCGGTGGATTCCGTTCGGTATTTGGATGCGAACGTTGATGCCCCCAGGCCTCTCAATTACGCTGAGGTTAACCGCAAACCGCAGCCGCCTGGGTGGTTAATGGCTGCCACACGCCGCTGGCTGGGTGGTCGAGCGTTCAGCAGTTTGCGGGGTGACGGGGTTAAGTGGCGGCACACGCCAATTCTGGGGGGTCCGCTGTTCGTACCACGAATGAGTCTTTTATAATGGTTTGGGTAATCCATTCGTGCGTCTTTTCGTTTTAAACTTATGCAGGGACAAACAGTATCAATCGGTTATTAAAACAGTAACATAGTTATTTCCAGTCTTTTGTAACACAATCTACACATACAGGTACACTGTCATACAGAGACATACAGATCTAGAGATACAGACACTGCCCTACACAGACATACAGCTATAGTGTGACATACAGACATAGTCATACAGTGACATACGAACCGTGATACAGACACTGTCCTACACAAACATGCAGTCATACAGTAACAGACATGCAGAGACTGTCGTACACAGACATTCGGTGACATACAGACATAGTCATACAGACACACACATCCAGTCATACACAGAGACACAGTCATAGAGACATAGACTTAATCATAGCGATACAGACATGTCATGCACAGTCATATAGTGACATACAGGCACACACATTCAGTTACAGACACAGATATACACACAGTCATACAGACACAGTAATACACAAGACATACAGACAGTCATACATGCAGTTCCAACTAAGAAGTGTAAATAAATGTTGCTATATATTTTTTATGTCCTGAGCAGGTCTACTCTCCCTCTATAAACCCTCCCTGCAGAGAGACCTGGTTACTTACACATTTACCTCTCTGTACCTGTATGTGGAGTGGGGCAGGTGGGAATACTTCAGAGCTGTAAAAGGCTGCTCTGCTTGTTAACTAGTTCAGTGCTGGGAAGGCAGGCAGGAGGCAGCCACAGCACACTTGGAGCAGCAGTCCTAACCGAGACTGAGTGTGAGCAGAGGAAGGGGTGCAGCTAAACATCGAACTGAGACTGAGAGGATCTCCCTAGATTTGCAAGAATGTATCTCCCCCCACTCTGCCTGAGTATCTCTCCCACTCTGCCTGAGTCCCCACTCTACCTATCTCAGGGAGCTTTGGCAGAGATACATGCAGATCTGGGAGATGCTGTCAGAGTTCCAGCAGTCAGAAATACCTGCCCCTATATCACCAGGGGGTTTGAGGACCACTAAGGGACAGGGAAGGAAGGGGGAAAGACTAAGGGACTGAAGAGGAGAGGAACATTAGAGAGGGGAGAGTTTGCACCAGGCCGGTCTGCCCTTAACTCTTTATTTTCTGGTAAGAAGATTGAGGATCTCCCTCACTGACCCCATGTCTGCTCGACAGTGAGGAGCGATCCAGGAGTGCGTCAGTTCTGAATTTTAAGCACTTCTCTCACGGGCTTTGCATTCAGGTTGTTGCCACATATTTCCACCTTACCTTTAGGCTCCTCTCTGCACCAGGAGAAGATGCATAACTGAAGCACTGGCAGAGACCACTGGACCACCAGGGAAATCGGCATTCCCCTTCCCTGGACAAAGGGAGGGGGAATTAACATCAATAAATAATTAATTTAAAATAACATGGAATTGCCCTCGTACTCACCCTACATCCCTATCTCACCCCACACTATGTGCCCTACCCATACTGCATCCCTACCCCACCCCACACTATGTGCCCTATCCATACTACATCGCTATCTCACCCCACACTATGTGCCAGTCCCTTACTACATCCCTATCCCACCCCACACTATGTGCACTACCTATACTACATCGCTATCTCACCCCACACTATGGGTACTATACTACTTCGTTATCTCACCCCACACTATGTGCCTGTCCCTTTCTACATTCCCACCCACACTATGTGCACTAGCTATACTACATCGCTATTTCACCCCACACTATGTGCTCTACCTATACTACATCGCTATTTCACCCCACACTATGTGACCTACACATACTACATCCCTATCCCACCCCACACTATGTGCCCTACCCATACTACATCCCTATCCCACCCCACACTATGTGACCTACCCATATTACATCCCTATCCCACCCCACACTATGTGCCCTACCCATATTACATCCCTATCCCATCCCATATTGTGTCCTACCCATACTACATCTCTACCTCACCGCACACTACATGCCCTACACATACTACATCCCTATCCTGCCCTACCCATACACAGTGTGCTCTATCCATACTACATCCCTATCTCACCCAACACTTTGTGCCCTACCCACACTACATCTCTATCCCACCCCACACTGTGTCCTACCCACACTACATCTCTATCACACCCCACACTTTGTGCCAACAAATACTACATCCCTATCCTGCCTTACCCACACTACATCCCTATCCCACCCCACACTGTGCCCTACACACACTACATCCCTATCCCACACCACACTATGTGCCTTACCAAAACTACATCCCTATCCCTCACCACACTGTGTCCTACCCACACTACATCCCTATCCCACCCCACACTATGTGCCTTACCAACACTACATCTCTATCCCACCCCACACTGTGCCCTACACACACTACATCCCTATCCCACACCACACTATGTGCCTTACCAAAACTACATCTCTATCTCACCCCACACTGTGCCCTACACACACTACATCCCTATCCCACACCACACTATATGCCTTACCAACACTACATCTCTATCCCACCCCACACTGTGCCCTACACACACTACATCCCTATCCCACACCACACTATGTGCCTTACCAAAACTACATCTCTATCCCACCCCAAACTGTGCCCTACACACACTACATCCCTATGCCACACCACACTATATGCCTTACCAACACTACATCTCTATCCCACCCCACAATATGTACCCTACTGTTAAGACCTGCAGTGGTTATGGTGCTGCGGTCTTCTGTTCCCTTTCCCAACAGCTGAGCATGGGTGATTATAGCTGGAGAAATAAGGTAGATGAAATGCAGTTCCAAGGTGATTCTTCCCAGCAAGTAGAATATCCCCCAAACATGAGCCTAGACTTCATGAAGGGTGTAACAGGAATGAATTTTATTGACACACTCAGGCTTTTATAAGAAATCCTCCTGCAAGAGGACCTCCCACAGCAAACAAAGACAACAGCCAATCAACGTACAGATTTACAGTAATACACGCCTCCTCTCTGCCTGGGAGATATTGAGATAAGTTAAGGAATAAACCAATTATCTCCAGGCAGAGAGCACACAATTTCCCCAAAACATAGAACACCCCTTTCCCCACAAGGTATCCCCACAAATTACATATCCCCTGATAGCCATGATCTGGGAGACAAACATATCCAAATTTCACCCAGATCGGTTTAGGGGTTCTGAAAAAGTGTGGAGGGTCCCGTTTACCGATCACACATGCGGCTTCTCCCCAAAACAGTTCCATGAATTCAGCGTGTGCGGTCAGTCAATTCACAAATCTGTAAAAACCGAACAAAAGTCCCGAATGGATCCCCCTGGCTCATAGTAGCGATTGCTCCCCTTGTCCGTTCGCACAGAACTACCGAATGGCGCTTCCCTGGCTGTTCGGGAAATACAAGAAGCCGGCGTTCGGTAGTTTCAGCGGTGGTTCGCGAGGTCGAGTGTACGATTTTAGTTCCAGACACTCGACGACCAAGTCCCGCTGACGCTTCTCGTGCAAACAAGATGGCTGCCATTTTCTATTCCACGTGGCGTTCGGCTGTACGAACAGCGGCCGCCCAGGGAGCACTTAATAGCTGGTTCCTTTGTAGTCAATGAGCCAGGAGGGTGGTCGGCGTTCGGTAGTTTCAAACTACCGAACCAATACATTCAATATACAGGTAGTACCACAGGAAAATACCGAACCAAGGAGAAAATGTCAATTACAAGTCCACATTCTTCACACCTACACACACTGCATCCCTATCCCACACCACACTATGTGCCTTACCCACACTACATCTCTATCCCACCCACACTATGTGTCCTACACACATTACATCCCTATCCCACCACACACTATGTGCCTTACACCATCTACATAATCTACAAACATACACACTGCATCCCTATCCCACACTAGAGTGTGTTCCTTACATCCATATCCTGCAAAATACCATGTTCCATACACACACTCCATAACCTACACATTACATCCCTGTCCCACACCACACACTGTTCCCTTCACACACTACATCCCTTTCCTACACCTATATTCCCTATATTCCCTATATTCCTTATCCCAACTCACACTATGTTCCTTACACACACTGCATAACCTACACACTACATAGCTATCCCACCACACACTATATTCCCAAAGACCCATTTTTAAAGGTGCACTCTAGGTACCAGAGTCACTACAGTTTAATGTAGTGGTTCTGGTGCAAAGAGATTGACCCTGTAGGCTCAGCAGTGTAGGCACAGCCTTTTCTGTAACCAAGCATGTCAATGGATATAAATGGCCTCATGAGGTTGCCTGATTTAAATATAGTTCAATTTTTTGATAAAGTAAGCTGCAATTCTCATTTGGAAATGATTCTGTTTAAGTTAACTACCTACTTGCATTTGTTTATTGCATTTAAGTATTGTCAGGTCTGTCTCCAAAGTTACTAGCAATAAAGACCTTATTTAAATAAGGTTTGAAAAAAAAATTTTTTTGCATCAGGACAAGTAGATTGTCATGGTGGACAATACTTAAAAATTTTCACACCTCTATGTAGGCTGTTTGTGTCTGCACATTCACAGCCAAGATGGATTCCTGACATTTTTTTTTCTTTTCTTTTTTTTCTTTTCATTGTTACCCTATAACTTATTTTCATGATTTCTCATTTTTATTTTTCAATCAATCTTACCGTGTTTGCCCGAAAATAAGACACTGCCTTATATTTATTTTCACGGGATGTCTTATTTTTATTAAGTATGGTACAACAATCTACATTTATTCAAAAGCAGAGATAGGCCAGCAAAGCTGATATGTAAGGGCTGGTTTATTTATCAGGGATCCAATGAGAGCTGGGATGATCTCTCTGGGCTCCATAGCAGACTGCTTTCTGAAGATTTTTCTCCTATCCCTGGTGTTTGTGTGGAGTGATAGAGACCCACAGACTGTTGCTGGTCAGTGCACAATACCTAAAGCAGAGCATCCTGCTCCTCACTTCAATGAGGAGACTTTTACTTTCTATGTCTCCCTCTATGCCTCAGCTTGCAGCTCGCACAGAACGACGGGACCTGACAGGGGGAGCCGACCTTGTTGATAGCAGCTGTCACGATGGGGCAGATGAGAAGGGCTGCCCGTCTTCTTTACTGCTCTGCGCCGGTACTATGTCTTATTTTCGGGGTATGGCTTATATTGCGCAAATGCTTAGAAATCCTGCTAAGGCTTATTTTATGGGTATGTCTTATTTTCGGGGAAACGGTATATATCCAAAACTAGTTTTAATCATTCATATTAGTGGACAGGAGATTATTATACCATTGTCTTATTACAGGGCCTCTATAATGGCAGATTTAAATTGAGTTAAGCAATACACCGATCTCATGGATACCTGTTATCCTTGAGACAAGAGTTGTGAGATATTACCTGTGCCACGCGCTACAGTGGAAAGGCAGCAGCAGATTAAAGAGGTCAATGTGGCTGAAGTATTGGTGCAGAAAGGAGGGTTTGGGGTTTTTAGAGCTTGGGTACAATCTTTATAGCCATGATGAATTGCACGTAAACGGGAGAGGGTCTTCAGTGTTGGGGGACAGGATGGCTAGAAGGTTGAAGGAGATTTTAAACTAGTGGTAGGTTGTGAGGGACAGAGTAATTTACAAAATAAAGATGGGACAGAAAGGAGACGTGCTTTTGCTTAGTCCATGGGTGGAGGGGTAAGATCAGAAGAGAGCAGGTATGTAAAGGTAATAAAAAAAATACATAAAATACAAGTGACTCATATATTAAATGTATGCTTACTAATGCAAGCAGCCTAAATAGCAACATGGGGAACTAGAGGCAATAATGGGGTATGTTTGTACGTCAACCATGAGTTAAAACCAAATCTCAAGCAAGTGGAAAGTGATGAGCAAAAAATATTGGTAGGTATCTGCCTTGGGGCAAAAGAAGGGAAATCAGTTGTTGGTTGAGATGTTATAAACCACCTAACGTTAATATTGATGAGGAAGAACAGCTGTTTGAGCAAATTGAGCAAGCTGGGTAAAACGTTAATTATTGGCGATTGTAATTACCCTGGACATAAATTGGCACAGGGGGAATAGTATTTCAGCAAAGGGAATTACCGTATATACTCAAGTATAAGTCGACCCGAATATAAGTCGTGACACCTAATTTTACCCCCTAAAAATGGGAAAACGTATTGACTCGAGTAAAAGACTAGGGTGGGAAATGCAGCAGCTACTGGTAAATTTCTAAATAAAATTATATCCCCCAAAATTATATTAATTGACTATTTATTTACAGTGTGTGTATATAATGAATGCAGTCTGTGTGTGTGTATATGAGTGCAGTGTGTGTGTGTGTGTATGTGATGCAGAGCCTTGGTGGGGGGTGGGCATTTTTTTTAAATTATTATTATTTTAATATTTTTTTTTTTGTTATATTATTAATATTTTATTATTTTTTTAATATTATTAATAGTTTAGTATTATTTAAAAAAAAAAAAAAATTATTTGTATTTGTCCCCCCTCCCTGCTTGATACATGGCCAGGGAGGGGGGCTCTCATTCCCTGGTGGTCCAGTGGATGGGCTGTGTAGGAGGGGGGCTGGTAGCGAGCTGTAACTTACCTTTCCTGCAGCTCCTGTCAGCTCCCTTCTCTCTCCTCCAGTCCAATCAGCTCCCCTGTCAGCTCCCACAGCAAGTCTCGGGGTCTGAGTGTCGCGCAGAGCGTTGCAACGGGTTCTCTGACCCCGCGGCTCTCGCGAGACTTACAGTGGAGCTGACATGGGAGCTGACCAGACCGGAGGAGAGAGAAGGGAGCTGACAGGAGCTGCAGGAAAGGTAAGTAACAGCTCGCTGCCAGCCCCCAACAGGACCGCCGGGCTTGTAATGAGCCCGGCGGTCCTGGTCTGTATTATGGCAATGTAAGTTGCCATAATACAGATATTGACTCGAGTATAAGTTGAGTGGGGGTTTTTCAGCACAAAAAATGTGCTGAAAAACTCAACTTATACTTGAGTATATACAGTAGGTTTTTGACACCTTCATGTCACAACTTGTACAAGCACCAACTTGAAAGAGCACTTGTCTGGATCTGGTTATAACAAACAACGTTGATCTTGTGACCAACATTTAAAGGACCACTATAGTGCCAGGAAAACATACTCGTTTTCCTGGCACTATAGTGCCCTGAGGGTGCCCCCACACTCAGGGACCCCCTCCCACCCGGCTCTGGAAGTGGGAAAGGGGTAAAAACGTACCTTTTTACAGCGCTGGGCGGGGAGCTCTCCTCCTCCGATCCTCCTCTTCTCCTCCCCGTCGGCTGAATGCGCGCGCATTCAGCCGGTCGCATAGGAAAGCATTATCAATGCTTTCCTATGGACACTTGCGTGCTCTCACTGTGATTTTCACAGTGAGGATCACGCAAGCGCCTCTAGCGGCTGTCAATGAGACAGCCGCTAGAGGCTTTGGGGGAAGGCTTAACCCATTCATAAACATAGCAGTTTCTCTGAAACTGCTATGTTTATAAATTAATGGGTTAACCCTAGAAGGACCTGGCACCCAGACCACTTCATTGAGCTGAAGTGGTCTGGGTGCCTAGAATGGTCGAGTAAGCACTCGGGAAATGGTGATCACAATATAATGTCCTTGATTTAAACTAAAAAAAAAACAAAAGCACATGGGGTATACTAAAACATATCATTTTAAAATTTCAATAGCAAAGGGCAACTTTACAATATATTCACTTTTTTTATATTGACTCTTTAGTGGAAAAAAATAAATGGAATATCTTCAAATATTAGAAAGGTACATTCCTAAGTATGTACCATTGGGTAATAGATATAAAGGCAACACATTGAAACCAAAGTGACTTGGTGGGAAAGTGAATAAAGAAATTAAAACTAAGAAAAGGTCATTTAAAGCCTTTAAATCAGAGGCATCCTATAAAAGATAAAAGCCAATAATGCGTGCAAAAAGGTGATTAGATTCACTAAACTTCAAAACGAGGAAGTGATTTCCAAAGAGAGCAAAACCAACCCCAAAGCATTTTTAAGTGCATAAGTTCTAAAAATAAAAAATGAAAATATAGGTAGAATGAAAACCCCCGGCACCCCCCTTCCCCGCCTTCTAAATACACACACACACACACACATTCACTGACAGACACGCATACACTAGCTAACAGACATACACACTCACTAACAGACACACACATTCACTAACAGACACGCATACACTCTCACTAACAGACACACACAAACTAACAGACACACACATAGTAACACACTCCCTGACACACACTCACTAACAGACACATACACACCAACAGACACACACACTCAATCACTAACAGACACACACACACACATTAACACACTCATTTTTTCTTTTAAAAATTCAATCCCCCCTCCTTACCTATGGGAATGCTGGGGGGGGGGGGGAGAGGGTTATCCCTTTCCCTGAGCTGCTGGGCGGACAGGCTGTGCTGACGAGGGAGCACTGATTAGTGAGCTTTCTGCTCAGCTCCCTCGTGCGCCCTTGAGTGATGCCGGGAGCCGGAATATGACATCATGTTCCGGCTCCTGGTATCACTCTGCGGCACGCGAGGGAGCTGAGCAGAGAGCTCAGGGGAAAGTGCTCCCTCGCCAGTGCCGCCCGCCAGCCGACCGACCGGATTGTCAGTTAGCCACAAGGCTAACAAGACATTTGCCCTGGGCATTTGGGGGCAGCTTTTTTTGCCGCCCCCTGGAAAATGCCTCCTAAGGCAAATGCCTTGTTTGCCTTGCAGCTAATACGTCCCTGAATATAGGTCATGTCATACTGAATTAACTGCATCTTATGAAGAAGTAAGTAGAAATATAGTTCAGGGTGTTGCAGTTGATGTGATCTACTTGGATTTTGCCAAAGCGTTTGATACGGTTCCATACAATAGAAATTGGTCTACAGGAAAATTCTTGTTCTTGGATAGAACCATCTTAAAAATAGAGTACAGAGGGTTGTCATTAATGGTTAAGCTGAACAGAAGTAGTAAGTGGTGTCTGTTCTGGAACCGCTTCTATTAAACATATTTATAAATAATCTTGAAATAAGCATTGAAAGTCACGTTTCAGTGTTTGCAGATTACACAAAACTCTGTAAAGTAGTACAATGTGAACAAGATATTAATTTGCCGCAGAGGGATTTAGATAGACTGGGGGACTGGGCACTCAAATGGCAGATGAAATTTAATGTAGAAAACTATGTGCATAAGTTATGCACTTTGGGGTCAAGAATGCACAAGCAAGTTATACCCTAAGTGGTAGTGAATTAGGGATAACAACACACGAGAAGGCTTTGGAAATTGTTATAGATCACAAACTAGGCAACAATGTGCAATGTCAATCAATAGTGGCTAAGGCCATTGTCATGTTTAAAAAAGGTAATTAATTCTCAGGATCGGAATATTATTATTATCATTATTATTATTATTATTATTATTATTATTATTATGATATTTATAGAGCACTGTCAAATTGCAAATTTTTGCCTCTTTATAAATCACTGTTACGAACACATCTTGAATATGCTTTGCAATTTTGGGCACCTGTTCTAAAAAAAGATATTATGGCACTAGAAAAAGTGCAGAGGCGGACTACAAAATTAAGAAAATGAATGGAACATTTTAGGTATGAAGAAAAGTTAACAAATGTAAACCTCATTAATTTAGAAAAAATGGCAGCTCAGAGGGGATATGATAACATTATAGAAAAATATCCTCAGCCAGTACAAACCATTTTTTGGAAATCTATTCACAAACTGGGCAATACATATGACATGAAGTAATGCGTTTAGACTTAAAGAAAGTAGATTTAGTCTAAAGTAAAGGAAAGTTTTATTTTACTGCAAGAACTATAAGGATGTGAAATTCACTGCCTGCAGAAGTGGTTTTATCAGAGTCTAGCCAGATGTTAAAACAGCAACTAGATGCATGCTTACAAAACCATAATATTTAATAATATCATTTTTTTTAACTGTTGAGTACCGTATATACTCGTGTATAAGTTGATCTAGTGTATAAGTCGAGTGCAGTTTTGTGACCAACAATTGTGAAATATGCTATGACTTGTGGATAAGTCGAGGGTAAAACTTGGGGCTATGAAATTATGTGATTTTTTTTATCCTGGAACAATCAAACAGGTCAGCTAAAAACTGGATAAAAAAAAAAATCAGCAATCATGAACATGAACATTTAATTTATTAACTGTAACGAATTCCTTAAACTTATTACATAGAATTTCTAGTTATGCCCTTCAAAATAGCACAAACATTGTTTGGCCTATACAAATCCGTCAAACTCTGACTCGTCATCGTCAGAATGTCCGAATAAATCACGACATTTTTCTTCAGTGATGCCATCAGCGTAAACAATGTCTTCGCTGTCGTCATCTGTTGAATTGGTATATGAAGCCGATTCATCTTTCTCTTCATAGATGGCGTCGTCCTCTGATCCATCCATAGCATTACTAATTCTGCATTTCAGGAACAACTTCTTGATCATTTCTGGTGATATTGAATCCCAAGCATCCTTTACCCATTTCGTTATCAAATCAATGTCTGGTTTCATCAAGGTTCCTCCTTTCGGTTACAGTGCCATCTGCCAGGCAAGATAGTACAACAGTGAAATGTGACTTTTCATGACCGGTTGTTTTTATAAGTACAGTTTTTTCTCCAACGGTTGCTACAGTTCGATTGCCAGGCATATCAAATGTCATTGGAGTTTCGTCCATATTACCAATGTTATTCAGAGCGAAACCATTCTTTTTTCTCTGTTTGATAATGAATTTATCTTTAGGCAGCTTCTGAACGATCTTTGTTCGCTGACGAAGACACAATCCATATCGGTTCATGAATCGTGTGCACCAACGAGACGATGCTCTAAATTGTGCCATACCTTCAGTCGCCCAATATTTTTCTTTTGCCATCTGAAGTGCTACAGCGAGTCACAACATATCCATTTTGTCTACATTCCATTATCCAGTCATTCAAATCCTTTTCCATTCCATCAAAAGGTGTAGCTTTGAAACGTAATGCTTTCTTCAACTTCGGCATGGCTTGCAATTTAGCCTCATTTTTCCTCCAATCTCTTACGAGTTTTTCACTGATGCTAAACTCTCTTGCAGCTACGCTATTATTGGCTTCCTTTGCACGTTCAATAACTTTCAATTTAAGCGCAGCATTGTAAGAAGCTATCGTTTTCTTTGCATTTGACAACAAACAAGAGTAAATAGTCAATCAAGTTCCCTTATATGGTGTACCGGTATGTTTCTTTCTCCCCCTCACTCCCCTTTTTTTCCCCAGTCTCTATCTTCCCCCTCTGTGTCTCTCTCTTGCCCCTGTTTCATTATCCCCTATCCCCTGTGTGTCTCTCTTCCCCTCCCTTTTGTGTGTCTCTCTCCCCCTCTGTCTCTTTCTCCCCCCTCCCCTTGTGTCTCTCTATTCCCTTTCTCCTGAGGCTGACCTTGAACGTGAGAGACTGGAAATATAACACAAATGCCTCTCTGTCATGCTCCCTCGTGGTACCCACAATTCCCAGCATGGACACATCACGAAGTAAACACTACTCTATGATGTGGCTATGCTGGGCATTGTGGGAGCCGCGAGGGAGCATCATAGTTTTGTCTGCTACCTCCTTCAGTTTGTGCTTTCTGACAGCTGCACTGCTAGGGTGAACCATGCCGCCCTGACAGTGTTTAAGCCCATAATGTGCAGGGCAGCATAGTACGCCTTAACTATGGGCCAGGGACCCTACACTATAAGGCCAGGAATACATTTGTGTTCCTGACCCTATACTATTCCTTTAATATATAGTGTATATAGTGTATCCTTTAATATATAGTGTATAAAGTGTATATATTACACTGGCCCCCTATTGCTTAGGGGGGCAAGAGGGGGCCAGGGACCTTACACTATAAGGCCAGGAATACATTTGTGTTCCTGACCCTATACTGTTCCTTTAATATATACACACACATGCACTCACTGGCTCATACACACACTGACACATACACAAATGCACTCATTGACTCTTGACACACACTCATTGACAGAAACACACACACTCACTGAAAAACACACACATTCACTGACAGAAACACAAACACACACTGACAGAAACACTCACATTCACTGACAGAAACACACACTCCCTGACAAACACACACATTCACTGACAGAAACACACACACTCACTGATAGAAACACATACACAAACTGACAGAAACACATACACTCACTGACAGAAACACACACATTCACTGACAGAAACACATACACACACTGACAGAAACACTGACAAACACATACATACACTGACAAACACACATTCACTGACAGAAACAAACACTCACTGACAAACACACACACTGACAAACACACATTCACTGACAGAAACACACACTGAAAAACAAACATACACACTGACAGAAACTCACTAGATTACAAACACTTTTTTTTTTTTTTTTTATAAATTAAACAAGTGTGTACCAGTGGCCAGCCTTCTCTATTTCCAACACTTGGCCGCTGGGATATAATGTCATGTATCCCAGCAGCCCTTAACATAATGTGAGCTGATTGGCTGCAGCTCACATCCCCTCATTCGGCCGGCGCATCTGGAGAGTAAGAGAGATTGACTGGCGGGAGAGCGGTTTTATGTGCTCCAGCCGGTCCCACGGACTTCAATGTCCCATCCCCCTCCCTCCTTCTCGCTACCCTGATTACGCCGCTGCCGCCCTCCTTCAGTTTGTGCTTTCGGACAGCTGCACAGTCAGAAAGCACGAAAGTGAGTATGCCGCCGGACCGGCTAGGCGGCCACCCGGTTCAGCAGCACCACTATGATGCGGCCATCCCCCCTCACAACTGTATATAAGTCGAGCCTGCAATATAACATTAAGTTTGCAGGTAAAATTTCTAGACTTATACATGGGTATATACGGTAATAGTTTTTGATCCAAGGATAAAGCTGACTGCCTTTCTGGGGCCAAAAAGGAATTTAATTTCCTATTTTCTGCAAAATTTAAAGTGTTCCAGACTGGGTTTTTTGCCTTCTTTTGGATCAACAGCTGTGGGGAGGAAGGCTGAACTTGTTGAACACGTCTTTTTTCAGATTATGTAACTATATATACTGGACCCTTAATGTCAGCTTTTCAAAACGTTAATGCTACACTTAAAGTGTTCTTGTTTAGATTACTCCCTCCCCCCCATGCAAAGTAAAATAATAAAGGTATTATCTCCTTCCATTCAGCTGGGTCCAGGCCTTACAGCAACCACTACTCTACCTTCTTCTATGATCATCGAAACAACTAAGCCAGTGCTATTCCATAGAGAAGCTTTGAGAGCCTTACTAGGGGCATGCACAGGAATAGCTGCATCAAAAAGATTATCCTGAGAGAGAAGCATTATAATGGGTCACTATGGGGAGATTTACCAGTGTTTTGTGTTGTCAAGATGCAGAGTGTGAATGCCTTCAAACAATGAAGATGTTCTTGGAGGAAGTTCCTCTTGTGGCTGTGTGACAGAATATCTAAATGATCAGCCATTAGAGGCATACTAAATGGCAAATGTAAACATGTCTCCAAAAGGGCATTGGTTACATTTGTCAGACTACAGGGTAGCATCTAGGCACCAAGACAGTTGTAGTTACGAAGGTTAATGCAACCTGTCATCTATTAACAGCGTTATAAATGTATTATAAAAAGGTAAGCTACAAGCAGGATGGATGCCAACCTGGATTCTATTGATGGTACTAAAGCATCAGCTTTAGTACCATTGGTGCAGGGGAGACGAGGCAAGTCGGGTCATTCATGTGTTCCAGCAAGGTATGTGATTGGTTGTAACTTGATGCAATTAATACTCCTATGGAACCATGCCAAAGACTCTGTGGGTATCACTTTGAAAACTTCTATTTAACAAAATGTGATATTGATAGAATAAACTTGCAAATGCATCCCTAAATAATATAAAGTCAGATTACATGTTTACCACACATGCTATGTGCACAATATAAAGGACGCAACATGCAGACAGTTGTTGGCAGAAATATTCATTTTTATATGAGCTTTTTTTTTTTTTTTAAATAACACACAACAATGAATAGCATCTTTACTATACAACACACAAGTTTGATTGTGTTATTACAACAATGATATTGTTACATCTATGCTTCCAGAATTCTGGTAAATTACCATAATACAATAATTAAAGTATCTTACGTTACAACAAATGTATATGTTCCAAATGTATATGTTCTTATTATGATGAAAATGGAAGATAACTACAAATATAGTAAATAGAATACTTTAGCACCATATCTATGATGGAAATCATATTTCTAATAAAGGTTATTATAAAGTTACTGACATGAAAAATATAATGGAAAGAACATGTTACAAAATGAAATAAAAAGACTAGTCATGATTGGTAGAACATGCGAACACAGAATTAGAGTTTGCACGTGACTTATTCTCATTTGGCTTGCACATCCCAAAGGGATCATTTTTTTGCCTATGGCTAAGGTCTCAACAACATTCCCTATACTGCTACTTTTAGATTAACAGGAGGTGTGGTTGCAATGTCATACCAAATCAGCATCTTATAGGAGGTTTCTCACTGATGGAATTTGACTAAGTAGACCCTAAGTAACCATGGGCAACAGTTGTGGCGCAAAGTGTAAAAGTGTTTTGCACTATCTTTTTTATGAACGATTTTGCACTGGGGAATGAGAAAACATAAATTTAACAAAATCTATTATATTAGGACCCAAGCTGATCACGTGGTGCTCCAATTTGGCACCATGAATACCTCTTTCTTTCTGCCTCCTCTTCTGGTGTCTCAGATGCTAAATGCTGTGTCTCTGTCTCCACTTTTGGTGCGGCGTCCATACACTGATGTCATAACGCTAATGGCGCAAGTCTGTGTCATTCTCATTGCCCTCTTATTTTGAGGGTATGGCTATGCTAAATTGTATAAGTTAGCCTCAAAATCAGTTTTCCTTGCCCTATTGTGGTTCCTTGATCCCTTTAGTGCATTTATAGTCCTTTCTTTTCTCACTGACCTGCTTTCTGAAATCCCTTGACCTTGGTCTTTTGTGAAGCCTAGACACATCAGAAAACTGCTAATACAATCTTGTACCTATCTTACCATTCTTAGTTTCTGCAGGTATGAATCTCCAATTGACTTCTTAACAGACACTCCTTGACAAATTGGACCACAGAATGGACCAACTTGCTGAACCTTTACAAGATCTGTGAAACTATACAGTTTGTTTGTAAACTGAATCAGAAACTGCCCCAGTAGTAGCTCTCCTAGTGGGTTCGAAAGATCTACCACTCTTAGAACGTCCCCTAGCAAGACTGCAAGTGTATGTTATGGGAATGATTCAGCAGGGTTTTGTGCTTTCCTTAATCAAAAAGCATCAATTCCGATCCATCTCCTCATGCTTACCGTACAGACAGGGCCAATGTGGGGGTCCATGATCAACCACCTCATAGATGAGGCTTTAGTATAAGCATACCCACTGTATGAGTACAATCATCATATTCTGTATAATAACACTAGTTTTGTTGCCGGATTGAAAATAATTTTCAGCTAATGCTGCTAAACATTTTGCATTGTCCTTATTGGCGATACGCATTGTGATTATACTACGGTTTTATTTTTATATCTATTTTATAGTCTGGTAATACATTTCTTTTTTACCATTTACTATTGGTCCTGCTTTTATATTGAATATTTTTTATCCTTTGAGTATTGCAGCAGTTTGACCCCTATATATCCTAGGTGGGGATTATACCACCCAAGCTGATTCCATAGAGCATACTAGTGCTCTAAAAAAAATGTATGTTTCCTCAATTAGTCTTGTCATATATTGTTCCATACAAAGTGCCTATATTTCTGTTGGTGGGAAGTAATTATATTTATCGCCTTACCCTATTTTCCAGTGGTTTTAGGCTACCCATGTTTGGCAATACACAGCCCAATCATAGATCGGGGGAAAGGAGAAATCATATCTGATGGTTGTCGCCATCACTGGGGGCTGAAGACGGACACTTTATGTAGGGCCCCAGATTGCTGCTTTGCTTTAGTCACCCTGTGTTCATTAGATATAGTATTTGTTTGTTAGCCATTCTCCTCTCCTCCCCCCTTTCCTTGTTGCTTTCCCAGAAGGGCATTGTCCCACTGTTTCAGAGACCGCTTTTGTCTGCTGCATAGTATTATATGCGTTTTAATGAGATTTCGTGTACTATGGGAGATAATTGTGTTAGTGTGTCTGTATGTGTAATGGCACCCCTAGGCATAAAAGGGGTTAACAGCCGTTTAGGAGATATTCCCTTCCAGATATACAGGCAGCTACTGTAGACACCAATCCACCGAACCGGAAAGGCATACGAATGCTCTCAAACATACGAATGCTGTAAACGGCCGAATAGGAAAAAATATACGAATAGGTTTACACTCCTAGCAGTCGAACTGGAACACCATACAATAAATCCCCCCCCAAGAACGAGACAAGGCTCCGTTTTGAGGGTCAAGCAGGAACAGACAGAGCTGTGGGTTTATTGTTCTTATATACACAGTTTTACACATTAGTACCACCCATAGGGTTTTGGAAAACAACCAATAAACACGTACAATACTGGTGCTGGTAGTGTGCTATGTGGGTGAGGGTGTTTGTGTGTGTGTGCGCTTGCGAGGGTGCGGTTTGTGTGTGAGGGTACTGGCAGTGTGCTGTGTGTGTGTTTGTTAGGGTCTATCTTGTGTGTGTGTGAGGGTGCTGTTTGTGTTTGTGAGAGTGCTGTATGTGTTTGTGATGGTGCTATATGTATATGTGTGTGTGTGTGTGGGTGCTGTTTGTGTGTGTGCTGTATGTGTGTGGGTGCTGTATATGTGTGGGTGTTGTATGTGTGAGGATGCTGTGTGTGTGTGGGTGCTATTTGTGTGCTGTATGTATGTGGGTGCTGTATGTGTACTGTATGTGTGTGTGCTGTTTGTGTGCTGTATGTGTCTGTGCTGTATGTTTGAGTGATTTTTGGGGGTGGAGGTGGGGACACAGTTAATAAATACCCCCCTCCCTTCTTACCTTATGTAGGGAGGGGGGACCGTGCTGCTGTCTTCCCTGGTGGTCCAGTGGAGGTGGGGGCAGATTACTTAATATCCCCCCTCCCTTATTATCTTATGTAGGGAGGGGGGATCCTTTCTGCCTTCCCTGGTGGTCTAGTGGTGAGTGAACTCTAGCCTGCGGGGCTAGAGTTCACTCTCGCGAGATCTGAGCATTGCCGCGGCAACGCTCAGATCTTGCGAGAGGAACCCGGTGGAGCTGCCGGCAATAGCTCCCCGGGTCATCTCCTGCCTCCCTCCCTGCATGTGGGTCGGTGGGGAGGGAGGCTGAGAGCAGATCCAGAGCTCGGATAGCGCCGGCTCTGCATGAGCCGACAGGGGAGATCCTGAGATCTCCCCTGCCGGTCTCACTCCATAGGCGTGCCGCGAGGATTAGAGTGTGCCCGGCACACTCCGTGCGCACGCCTATGATTAAGCTATGGAATGTTAACCTAGTTAAGTCCTAGACACCAAGACTCCAGGGAGTGACTTGTATTGTTTTGTTTGATGACTACCTGTTGTGATTACTCCTGCATATAAACCTGTGTTGTGTTCAATGAAATCAGTTCTACTTCACCCATTACTAAGTCTTGGTTAGTGTTTGGGTGAGACAGCTACATCACTGTATCTAATCCAGGGTGAAAAAGCTCCAAAAAGCTGCGGTGACTAGGGCAGAAGCATTCCAGATTTTTCCCTTTTGTGATGGCAATCCTTCACATTTAGTGGCAGCTTCCTAGTGGTCATGAAAAACATCCCTGGACACCGGTGCATGTTCTGAGATCCCTGTATGCCTCCAGGAATTTGTCAAGAATTCCCTATAATAGTGGTTCCAGTGGAGGCTGCAGGACACTTGTCTTAATGGAGAATGTCTTAATGGAGAATAAGCTAGCCTGGAGAGATGGCATACAGTAACAAATCTGGTACAAGGCCCTGGAGGAAACTTGGGTTAGGTGGAGAGCAAGCCTACCAAGTCAGTAACAGGCAGAAACAAGTGGTGCTACGGATGCTACGGAGGGCAGCCCCTGGAAGAGTGGGTGATAGAATTCCAGTGCCTGGTAAGGATGGAACTGTGGCTGGATGAGGCGTACCGGGGTTTATGGTGGTATGCAGTCCAGCAATACCCTTGGATGGCAGTGGATAATAGGCCAGAGGGTGAGGATTACAATGACCCTGGCCTGTTGTGGGAGGCCTTAGAGGAGGACAGTGACTTTGGCAGTCCTGAGGAGTCTCGGTTATGGGACATCCGTGAGTACAGGGGAGACATACTGGAACTCCCTGGAGCTACTGAACTGGGACCAGACCTGACCCATCTGGCCACAATTAACACCTTTTAAGTAATGTAAACTGCCTTTTCTTTAAAAAGAAAGTGCTTACATTAAAAGGCCTGCACGGACACACTATACACAAAAGAACAATTACATTAAGCTGTAGTTTTTCTGGTGACTATAGTGTACCTTTAACTAATGTTATGAACAATGCAATCTAAAGAGCCAGACTTTGCAATGCAGGAATTAAGCTTATTTAAAAGATGTCATCTTCTGTACCTAGTCAAACAAATGTCCATACATTAAGCATTCATTGTATGTAATATTATTGAATTTGGTTCATTCCTCAACCCATACTCTGAATTTTGGGGCACCCTATATAATGAATTAAAAAGGTAATCCATCAACATATAATTTAAGAGATCGATTAGGGCATTGCAGAGTCCAAAAAGCATGATTGTGTACTCATAGTGCCCACTTCTGGTGTTAAAAGCGATCTTCCATTTGTACACATTGTTGAGCCTAACCATTGTATGCTCCTTGTAAATCTAATTTGGTAATGATTTTTTACTCTTTGAATTTATGAAATCGTTCAGAAATCAAAGGGATTGGTGTAACGGCACCCTCGGGCATAAAAGGGTTAAACCGCCGTTTAGTAGATCTTCCCTTCCAGAGACACAGGCGCAGCTACTGCAGAACAACAATCCGCTGAACAGGAAACCATATGTAACGGATCACCTGGCACCCCGACTGGGTACCTCCGTTGAAGGATGCTCCTAGCACTTCCTGAGGACTCCAAGCACTGCAGCAGACACCAAAACCACCGAACCGTAGGAGCATATGAATGCTCTCAAGCATATGAATGTTGTATACAGCTGAATAGGAAAAACCATGCAAATAGGTTTACACTCCTAGCAGTCAAACTGGAACAGCATACAATAAATCCTCCCCCAATAATGAGACGACACTTCACTTTGAGGGTTAAGCAGGAACTGACTGTACTGGCACATACAGCCTCTTTTATTCCCAATCCACAAATTTAGTACTGCCCACAGGGTTTTACAGAACAACCAATCAATCTGTACAATACACACCGACACTCCCACACAAAATCCTCCCCTCTGCCCGTTATACAATTACCTTACACAATGGGTAATCTAATTATCACAGACAGAGAAATACAGTTTCATAAAATACATCACAGTGTCCCCAAAACATGCAATAACCCCATAAAGTATATCCTTGGAACCAGGGGATCTGGGTGAACCACAAATCCAAAATTCACCCAGATCCGTTCAGTACTTTGGAAGATACAGTTTAATGCAGATTGCACAAAACATATGCAGGCTAAATGAAAAACAATTACTGTATAATGTGTCCCCTGTTGTATAGTCCAAAACCACTGCACAATGTCTCTGTGCACCAAATACCGGTGAGATGGCACCGTGTTGAAAAGTCCAAACAGTGTCTGTGAGTTAAAATGGCCGCCATCCATTGTTCTTACCATGTGCTTCATCCATTGTTCTCACCATGTGCCTCTGATACAGGAAATGGTGGACACCCAGTAACTCCACAGTATGTCCCCAGATGGTTCTTAAAGGGCCAGCAGCAGCACAACACAAATCCATTATGCCCAAATCATGTCTTTAAAGGGCAATATATCTTAGGGACCATAGTCACATGGCAGGAGGCTGGCAATCAGTCTTTTCCAATGCCCAGTGGCGAGGTCGGTTTCGCCACACCATATGAATGCCATAAACAGCCGAATAGGAAAAACCACATGAGTAGGTTTACACTCCTAGCAGTTGAACTGGAACAGCCTACAATAAATACCCCCAAGAACGAGACAAAGCTCCATGCTGAGCTGTGGGTTTATTGTTCTTATAATACACATTAGTACCACCCACAGGGTTTTGGAACACAACCAATAAACACATACAATACACTCAGACACTCCCACACAAAATCCTCCCCTCTGCCTGTGATACAATTACCTTACACAATGGGTAATGTAATTATCACAGGCAGAGAAATAAAATTTTTCCACATTATTCATAACTTGAAAAGTATGCATCACTGTAACGGACCGTTTTGCCCACAAGAGGTTAAAAAACGTTTAGGTGATATTCCCTTTTTTTAGCCGCACAGACACCAAGCACCAATCTCCCGAACTGCAAACCCACAAATTCACCAACTCCCGAACTGCAACCAAGGGAATACTCGAAACTCCCAAACTGCATACCAAGGAGCACTCCAGACTCCCGAACTGGAGACACACGAATAGCTGCTAGCAGACGAACAGGAAAAGCCCCCAAGCGGCTTACACTCCTGGCAATCAGTCTCTAACAGCATACAGTAAATCCTCCACCAAATAATGAGACGACACTTCACTTTGAGGGTTAAGCAGGAACTGATTTACTGGGGCAGGAACTGATTTACTGCCCGGCTTTTATGCAGGTCTTCCACCTGGTGGACACTCCCCTAGGGGACCAAATGGGAGACTGGGACACAAAGGGTAAAAGGACCAATCACAGACTTACACATTTCAACCATCCCACAATGCATCACAATCCCTCCTCTCTGCCCTGGAGATAATTGGGAAGTAATTCAATTATCTCCAAAGACAGAGGCAAAACTCCATTAACCACATGGCAGAAAACAAACAGTAAAAGACATAAAATTACTTACAGTTACATTCAGTACATAAAACATATAAGTTCTACATATCCCCAGATATCTCAGATCTGAGCGCACATTATTACCGAATGGCGCTCAGATCACATACATACAGTTCAATCGCCATGGAGCCAAAGTCCTTCACATAGTCTTTTCGTTACATGAACAGGATCCATGGCTTAGCTATCTGGGTGATGCTGTTCATCCGGTTAAACTACCGAATGAACAGTCATTCGGTTCCGCTCTTGAATGGGAAGGGAAGGAGGCTGGCGGCTCAGCAGTGTTCGCGCAATTAAGTGTCCGTTTTCAGTTCCATAGTTTAGGCGCTGAACACCGCTGGCCTTTCGGGAGGTAAAATGGCCGCTGCCACGTGTTCGGCAACCGAACAAAGGCCTCCCAGCGTTCATCAATTAAGCTGCGGTTAACCGCAGCTTCTGGACGGTCAATTGACGGCACACTCCAGTTCCCAGGTGGTCCATCGTTCGGTAGTTTGTTCGGTAGATTGAATCTACCGAACACCCTGGCAGAAAGGCATGAATAAACCTTTCAGCAGGGAAAATAACAGGTCTGAACTGCAGGGCCATAGTCTAAAGGGAGCAGGCAAGCAACCAGGTTTCTCCAGTGTACAGTGGTGAGGTTGGTTTCGTCACAATCACACTCACATAAATAAACCAAATTGGTCCAGTGGTTCAAAAGATAGATCGTAGTCCTTTGTGACCAAAGGAAGCATGGCTTTTCTGCCCAAAACCAGTTCCACAGAGTCTTCTATCCAGGAGATAATTGGGAAGTAATCCAATTATCTCCAAGTACAGAGGCAAAACTCCATTAAACAAATGGCAGCAAAAGACAATAAAACACATAAAAACATATAACTGTGCAGCCATTGCACAAAACAGGTACATTCAACATATCCCCAGATAGCTCAGATCTGAGCGCACATTATTACTGAATGGCGCTCAGAGCACACACATACAGTTCAATTGCCATGGAGCCAAAGTCTTTCCCATAGTCTTTCATTAAACGAATGGGCTCCATGGCATAGCTATCTGGGGTATCACCGCTCAAACAGGGCACGCACCGAATGACCCGGCTTTCATGTCTTCGCAGGGGAAAATCAAGCATTTCACCATGGGGCCATAGTCTAAAGGCAGTAGGCAGGCAACCAGGCTCCTCCAATGCCCAGTGGCAAGATTGGTCTCGTCACAATTGGATAGACATTTCATGTGGTGATTTTATTCAGTCCCCTATAATCAATTCACCCTCATTTTTAGACACAAAGATTGACTGTCTCCACTCCCGGTTGCTCCAGCTGCCACTTGGGAGAGAGACTGACTGTCTCCACTCCCAGTAACTCCAGCTGCTTCTAGGTAGTGGGGCCAACTGTCTCCATACCCAGTAACTCTAGCTGCTGCTGGTGAGGGAGACCAGCTTTCATCAGTCCCCATTGCTCCAGCTGTTGCTGGGGAGGGAGACCGGCTGTCTCCTCTCCAGTAATTCCAGCTGCCACTGGGTAGGGGGACCAACTGTCTTCACTCCCAGTTGCTTCGTCTGCCGCTGGGGAGGGGGACCAGCTGTTTTCATTCCGGGCAACTCAAACTGCCACAGGGGAGGAAGAACGATACTTTCCACTCCCATGGTTACCAAACCTATCCAATCCTCTGCTTTGAGGGATCGTGGCTGAACATAATCGAAGAACTGTTACAATTCCTGTTCCAGAAAGACCTCTAGTGGAAGCGGCAGTTATTCAGATGGCCAGTAGAGGTGCTTTCTGGGTCCGTGCTGCACAGCTCTGCATGGAGACGCTGGACACTACTCAAAGAGATGCATTCATTCAATGCACCTCTATGAGGAGAGGCTGACTGGCACTGTGACAGATCACCCTGTCCCTAAATGTATGTGTTATATGGTATGGTATTGTATACGAACATCACCAAATGGATTGCCCCATTTGGTTCATATACCAAATAAAGTACCAAAGGATCAGACCACCTTGAACAGTCGTGTGCCGCTCATTGACCCACTTAACCTTTTTTACACTTTCACAAACCGCAATTACCAACACTCTAAATGGTCGGCGGGGGGGACGCCGTTTGTATGGACCAACACGAGGTGGTGGCCATCTTGTTTTCGCAAACACCTACAGTGGTGTTTGGTCGTCGAGTGTATGGAACTATTATTGGGCACTCGCTGGCGCGAACACCGCTAGGACTTCCACTTCCATGGATGTTCGGGCCCATTCATCTTAGAAGAGCGGTGCTCGTTGGGAATAAACTCCCGAACGTGGGGCACATGATTAATGTTCTGCACGAATTGTCCCGTTTGTGATTTTTGTGTATTTGGTGTTCCTAAAAGAGACCAACTGCTCAGCCTGAACTCTTGGAACTCTTTTGGGCAGACCCCTCATGTGCGGTCGTTCTGAACTATGCCCAGGTGGCGTTTCGGCTGTGTTCGTGGGGTCTGAGTGCATTTCGGATAAGTTGGACGCTCAGATCCAGGCTATCGGGGTATATAGGACATGAGGGGGTACTACATTAAGTATGTATTTTGGGGTGTTCGTGTTATGAATGTCCTGGACCTGCGAGTTAATGTAATTATTTATGGGCTTTTTCTGCCCCTGGAATATGTAAGAAGAGACCCCTTGCATTGGGGACTTGTATATAAGGCCAGTTGTGGCTCCCATTAAAACAGTTCAGCTTCACTCTCAACACAGAGCCTCATCTCGTGATTGTAGGGAACGGCTATACGTGTTTGGATTACTGCTTAGGAATACTTCAGCATTACTCACACAAGTGGGAAAGCACATCTCTGGTGGTGAAGACCCCTCTTCTCTCAAGTTAGCCGCCACAGACGCAGCTTGGGATTTTGCTGTGCATGCACAATAGCCTTGCATTGGAATAACTGTGATCATCAAGTTTGATGATCTCAGCTAAGGAGGGTAAAATATGCATTGGAATATAGGTCAGTAAACTCACCTTTTAAAGGCAGGAGAGTGGGCCTAAATAGTGTTATGACACGTTTGTATTCCTGACACTATAGTGTTCCTTTAATATTTGAGGTTCTAGCGTTCAAAGTTCTTCACCGATATTCTTCTTGAGCTGCTCAAGTGCACACTCCTACCTCATAGAGCGGCTTCCCATCCATTGAATTATTGTTGGCTTTACGTCTAATTTTCAATAGACTCTCCTGAACTCTCTATTTTTTTTATTTTTGTTATATATTTTTACTTTTTACCTTGTATACTCCTATATACTCTATTGTGATTTATCTGATTATAGTACTTATATATTGTCGCCGCCTACCTCTCACTTCCTCTACTGCTGTGTCTACTTGTAAGGCCTGTGAGGGAGCCATACTATTCAGGTGTGCTGCCTCATTTTCTGCAGTATTTTCTGTACATCTTAGCGTGCTGACCCCTTACTACTCCTTTTTTGTGAATGGGCCCCAGCAGCAACGTTTCGACCCAAGGGTCTTTATCAAGCATGATAAAGACCCTTGGGTCAAAACATTGCTGCTGTGGTTACAATAAAGTACCTGTCTTGAAGAACCAAGGAGTGCCTGGACCTCCTTCATTTTACTCTATTAAAGGGATTAGTGTCCACCAAGTCAGATAAATTCCTGAATATGAGTCCGTCTATGGGTAGTAGGAGGTTGATTTGTCTTGTTGATACCTTTAAGAATTAAATTTGATGGGGCATGAGGAAAGAAAAGGTGGGTGATTGGGAAAGGTAGTGAGGATGTGGTGGTGTATTCCAGAGAGGTATAACTTGATGGTGTTATGTGCTAACTTAAGGTGTAGGTGACAAAAAGAGGGAAAACGCCACCATGGCCTCGATGGAGTAATTATCTGGTACGTGAAATTTCTCACGAAATTTGCAGATTATCAAAGCCCTATCGTATGCCGTCTTTGTGTTAGCTGACAGTGCGTTGCGTGAGAGTGCTCGTGAGTGGTCCAATTATCCAGTTAGACCATGAAATGAGAAATGACAGGATTCTGGATGTGGAATCCCTGAAAATTAGACCGGGACAAAGCGTCAGCTGCAGTATTATGAATGCCCGGAATGTGTTCACACACCAAGAAAAATAGTATTTTGGTGTAGAGCCAAGTCAATTTTCGTACCAGTTGTATAATGGTCAAAGAGGAAGAGTGCCCTTTATTGATACTCTCGCAAGGCGACAAATTATCCGAGAAACACTTAACAGCTTTACCGGCCCACAGGTGACCCCAAGTGAATCTCAAAAAGAGCTGAGGTTTCCTTGAAGACCGGTAAAGTAAGTGCCTTTTGGGGCCAAACATCCCTGAACCAGTGGCTACCAAAGATTGCCGCAAACCCAGTGTGTGCTGCCGCGTCAGTAAAAATTACGGGGGAGTGGTCGGTCAGTGGGGGAATGAACATGGAAACACCATTCCACTTGGCAAGGAACTGCCTCCACATAAGCAGATAGGCTACGGCTTGGGGATTGAGCACTATGATGCCATCATCAGGCACATCGAGCAGGAGGCAGAGCAACCTGGAGATAATTTATCTCCCCTGTGGAATGATACGCACCGCAAAATAAAAGTATCCCAGTAAGGACTGAAGATCTCTCAATGTACCAGAACCTTTTTGAAGGAACTAGTTAAATTCTTGCCTAATGCGTACCAATTTCATATCGGGGAGGCATGCCTGCATTGACACAGTACAGTGAGATACCCAAGAACACCAACTCTGTTCTGGGGCCTAACGTTTTGTCAGTGGACAATCAGACACCTAGTGTAGAAAATAGTGCTGTGGTGCTCAGGAGTGTAGGAACCTTCCTCGACCAGTAAGAAATCATCCAAATAGTGTATGACCGTGGGATATTTTACCCAATTCAGGAGCAGCAAAGATGTTGAACAGGCTGCTCCTGGAGCTAAAAGTGAGTCTGGTGTTGAAATAATCATTTTTCCTCCATTTAATGCCATGGATATGCCAGAGCGACGGATGGATAGGCAGCAGTTTGAACGCGTCACAGACATGAACACCGGCCAGTAGAATGGCTTGTATATCATTATCCACGGTGGAGTAGTGGAGAGAAAATTCTTCAGCCAGTATCAGTGAATTTAAACTAGGGTTGTGAAAAGAATGAGGCGTGGACAAAATGATGATTAGACATTTTTTATTAGAGGTGCTATTGGTAACCACTCCAATAGGGTTTGTCCGCCAAGTTAAAAAGGAGGGTGCGGAAAGGGACCAATCATAAAACCTGATGTGGTCCCCTTCCATAGCAATTCATCAACTGCAGTTGGGTCGTTTGTGGCTGAAAGTAAGTTTGTACATTCTAGAATGCCTGTGGGGAGTGCCATTAGCCCTGAATGAAAACCATTGGAAAAAACAGAAATCAATAATTGTACCAGGTGGGGAGAGGGGTGGGTGCGCAAGTGATAATCAAGATTGTCGATGTTAATATCCGTCAGCAATTTCTTAGGGAATAGCTTAGAGGGGCACATGGCTTTTGTATGTGCCCTAAAGCAGATGGAGCAAATGTGCAACAACTTTAAGGCGTTGTAGCTGCAAATCCGTGTTGAAATTATTGCACACTTGCGCCTTGCCCAGGAATATGACTGGTCTGCCTAGCTTTCCTCTTTGGCCCCTGTCCTAACCGACAGAGGGGGTAGTGGAGGTATGGGACGTGGAGGGATCTTCTTCGCAGGGACACAAATTGGAGCATTGAGTGGTGGAGGAACATAGCGCACGATGAGGGTCTCAGGCCGGCAAAATGCCTTCAGAACAACACTGTGTCCAACTTACTCCAATCGATACGGTTGTTGAACTGGGCCAGAACTGCTACTGCTTTAGATGACCTGTGATAGTTGTAGAAGGCAAAACCCCTATACTTGTGCCCCAGGTCCACCACCTTGTGTACATAGAGGTCGAACTCTTCACACCTCTGAGGGTATACACAGTGCCGTACACACAATACATGGGGACCCCCATCAGCCCCACCGCCACCCCGCCACCCCCCCATAGAGATACACACAGACACACATACAGACATAGACACATACATACAGACACACATACATAAATACAGACACATACATAGACACACACACACAAATACAGATACATACATAGACACACACATACACAAACATGCAAAATATTTTAGTCACCCTTCTATTACCTACCTTTTAGGTGCAGGAGGGCAACTTCCCTGGGCTCCAGTGGCTCATAACTCTGACTCCCTCTCCTTCCTCCCGTGCGGCTCCTGGTCGTTGCTGGGAGGAGTGACCGCAGCAGTCACTTCCTCCCACCGCCTGACATCAGAGTTGGCCCAGTCGCGCTGTTACCGGCCCCACTCTGATGATGATATTCATTTCCATCGGATGGCCCTAACAGCACGGGCCAACCGATGGGCCCGTTCATACTGCGCAGCCGGGGCCACAACATATGGCGGCAGGTACCTGGTCGCAGGGGTCTCCTGGAGTGCCTGCGACTGCGGTATGTACGCCACTGGGTATACAGATCAAATGACATCGCTGTATGACCCAAAGCTGAGAATGAATTTGGGGATGGATAGTTTGTTATTGAGACTAGGATCCCTGGTTTTGAGGACCACAGAAATATCTCTGTAATTAAAGGCTCTATTTTCCAGAACGTCCTGCGAAGCAATGAGAAAAGGGACTAGGCTGACATCCTTGCCATCCAGAATGTCTTTCTTAATGGCAGTGGGAACAGAGAGAGTGCAGGGGCAATGATTTGTGAAGTGGGGTGTGTGGGTGCAATAGTGATGGCACTACCCTGGGTCTTTGAGGGTGCAGGTGTGGAGCCTAGAACGGCAGGTGTGCTTCTGGTAGTAGGTATGATGGCTTCTATCTTGGTCATCCTCTCGTTAAGTGAATGGAGGGTAGACAGGATAGATGACAAGGTGTCTTGTACTTGACCATAAAATATATGAAAACCAAAGATGGTATCCCGTATATAGAACTGGCTCCCTAGCTAGTGCCAGTGACGAAGAACTTAACTATCCCATGACAGGTGAATCCCTGCTAGTTGTCAATTGGCAAAGAGAGGCTCAACCGTAAAAGACAGATTGAGGCCTAAATATATGTGTTTAACAACAAAATGAGCATAAATAGACAAATAACTGAGACAAGGTTGCTGGAAGAACACCGTTGTTCTTGGTTTCCTCCAGTAAGAATGTTAATAATTGATATACAATATATATATATATATATATATATACACACACACCTACAACATATGATATGATAGGAGAGCAAAGTGAGCACCGCATAAGGGAACTAGACATAGATATGCAGACAAAAGAAAAAAGGGGCCTATGTGCTAATATTCTGTACAACCTGGCGAAATATACTCAGGCGAATATGACTGCATAGAGATACCAATTTGTGAACAGGAATCCAGATTAAATTGTACCCAGTGTGATATAGACTATTTAATCTAGGGGAAAATAACAACGTACAGTATATATAACATGTAAAAAGTGCTTAACTGGCAGTGAAAGGTGCAGGGAGGAGAAAGTCAACGGAAAACTGCGAAGGACAAATATTTTACCGCACCCCAGAACTACTAATACAAACTAGAAATAACCGAACAAACAAAGCC
>OW240925.1:6827313-6837313 GCA_933207985.1 Pelobates cultripes
GTCCCGAATAAAGAGGAATATAGTGCACTCTGAACAAGTGGCAGTGACAAGGGAAGCTAAGATCTAAGCAAATGAACGCATGAAACTAAACACATACGAAAGAGACAAATACAACGAACCTGATGTCTGAAAACAGACGAAAGTACAGAGAAACGAATTCTAATGCTATATGGACTGTTCCCCACGTATTTCATCTGTTGGTCCGGCTGGATAGACTACCAGACAAACTGTGGAGTTACTGGGTGGCCATCATTTCATGTATCAGAGGCACATGGTGGTTGTGGTGTCTGCTGCAGTGCTTGGAGTCCTGAGGAAGCGCTAGGAGCATCCTTCAACGGAAGTACCCAGTCGGGGTGCCAGGTGAACCGTTACACTCATCAAGTGGAAACTGCCGAAGTGCGTGCATGGAGACGTGGGAGCGTGTGTGATGACGTGCATACGTGTGTGCGTAATGACGTGTGCGGGACCGTGATGACGTGACGTGACTGCGTATAAACAGTGACCATAGTATCCCAGCGTATCCAAGTCCTAATCGTGCTTCATGGAGGAGACAAATAGAAGTACAATGCAGCATAACAACAACAAAAAAAACAATAATACAGTGGATAGTTATAATCCCAGGGCTACAGGGTCACATAATCCACTACAGAGATATAATATGATATCAACTGTAAAAAATTTAAAGATGTGTAGAGTGTGAGTGAAATGTGTGAATGTAAGATACATGCAATACGATAAAAGATGCAATATGATGGAGAAAATTAATATGTATGTGAATGAGTGTGTGAATATGTACATGTATGTGAAAAAAATCAAAATAAAAGCGAAACCAACCCATGTTGAGAAGTAAAAACACTGCAAATGTGTAGCCCAGTGATCGGTAACGGTGAAATAAAAGTAAGTACAACCCTAGCATATATGTAAACAAATAGACCAATGTATACAATAAAAGAATAAATAAATTTGCAATGGTACCCCAATTATCTGGAAGTCCACATATGACTGCTATCACCTACATGTATAACTCAATAAACATATCCAAATAGATCCCCTTAATAGTTATTGATACTGACTCAATATAAATAAATATATTTCGGGATCTAACTACTAGGTATACAAAAAAATTATATATGACAGCTATACAACATCTATGTAAATAAACATATCTAAATACATCCCACTGATTATTACTAATCCTAAATGCATGTATATACAAGTGTGAGGACCTGGCTGATAAAGAAATATATATAGCTCATGTGTGAAAAAAGACTATTATTATTATTATTATGATATTTATAGAGCGCCGTCAAATTCCGCAGCACTTTACAATGGGTGGACGAACAGACATGTAGTTGTAACCAGACAAGTTGGACACAAAGGAACAGAGGGGTTGAGGGCCCTGCTCAATGAGCTTACATGCTAGAGGGAGTGGGGTAAAATGACACAAAAAGGTAATGATAGTATTAGACTAGTGACAGTTGCAGAAGAGGAATCAGTCAGGAGCTATTAACAGTTTAATTGATACACTTTTATGAAGAAGTGGGATTTAACGATTTGAAGAGTGGATTGGGTGAGCATCTAACGGAGGAGGGAAGCGAGTTCCACAGGAACGGTGCAGCCCTCGAGAAATCTTGAAGGTGAGCATCAGAGGTGGGAGTACGGAGAGAAGATAGATGTAAGTCTTCAGCAGATCGTAAGGGCCTAGATGGGACATACTTGTGTATAAGGAAGGATAGATAGGTGGGAGCAGCATTATGTAGAGATTTGAAAGCAAGAACCAGAATTTTAAATTGAGCTCTATATTTTATAGGAAGCCAATGTAGGGACTGACAGAAGTGTGAGGCATGGGAGGTGCGGGCGGACAGGAAGATGAGCCTCGCCGCCACATTCATTATGGACTGTAACGGCGCAAGTTGGGAGCATGTAAGACCACTGAGAAGCGGATTACAGTAGTCAAGGCGAGAAAGGACAGTGGAATAGACCAACACCTTAGTCGCATCTGGCGTTAAGTAGGGGCGGATGCGCGCAATGTTTTTGAGATGGAAATGACAGGAATTTGCGATAGATTGAACATGAGGCTTGAAGGAGAGGTCGGAGTCAAAGAGAACACCTAGGCAGCGAGCCTGCATGGTGGAGCTGATGGTAGCACCGTTGACTTGGAGGGAGACAGACACAGGAGTAACAACACTTGAGGGAGGAAAGACCAGAATTTCAGTTTTGGTCAAGTTTAGTTTAAGGAAGTGGGCAGACATCCAGTTAGAAACAGCAGAGAGCCAGTCAGAGACACTAGTCAAGAGGGACGGGGAGAGATCAGGAGAGGACAGGTAGATTTGCATGTCATCTGCATAGAAATGATATTGGAAGCCAAAGGAGCTAATGAGTTTACCAAGGGAGGCAGTATAGATGGAGAACAGAAGAGGACCAAGGACTGAACCTTGGGGCACACCAACAGAGAGGAGTTGGGGAGAAGAAGCAGAGCCAGAGAAAGAAACACTGAAAGAGTGCTGGGAGAGGTAGGAAGAGCACCAGGAGAGAGCAATAGAAACATAGAATATGACGGCAGGTAAGAACCATTCGGCCCATCTAGTCTGCCCAATTTTCTAAATACTTTCATTAGTCCCTAGCCTTATCTTATAGTTAGGATAGCCTTATGCCTATCCCACGCATGCTTAAACTCCTTTACTGTGTTAACCTCTACCACTTCAGCTGGAAGGCTATTCCATGCATCCACTACCCTCTCAGTAAAGTAATACTTCCTGATATTATTTTTAAACCTTTGTCCCTCTAATTTAAGACTATGTCCTCTTGTTGTGGTAGTTTTTCTTCTTTTAAATATAGTCTCCTCCTTTACTGTGTTGATTCCCTTTATATATTTAAATGTTTCTATCATATCCCCCCTGTCTCGTCTTTCCTCCAAGCTATACATGTTAAGATCCTTTAACCTTTCCTGGTAAGTTTTATCCCGCAATCCATGAACCAGTTTGGTAGCCCTTCTCTGAACCCTCTCTAAGGTATCAATATCCTTCTGAAGATACGGTCTCCAGTACTGTGTACAATACTCCAAGTGAGGCCTCTTCTTGGTGAGCAGGTTTTTTTATAATTCCTAAATGCTAACTTTTTGTTTTTAACTATTTTGGCCACATCTGTGGAGTACCACAGTGGTTTCTTGAATTTTTTGCTTTTACTGACAAGCCTAATGCAATTTTCTGTTGCCTTCAATAGTGCACCTTTTAAATAATCCCATTTCTCTTGGACTCCATTTAAATTGCTCCAGTCTGATAATGACTCCTCTACACATATTCTAATTTTAGAAAAGTCTGTTTTTCTAAAGTCTAAAACTTTTGTTTTTGTGTGGTGTGACTCAGCCACTGTTCTTATATTAAACCACACTGACTGATGATCACTGGATCCTAAACTTTCACCTACAGTAATATCTGATACCAAATCTCCATTTGTTAACACTAAATCTAGTATGGCCTCTTTACGAGTTGGCTCCTCAACAACTTGTTTTAGAGACAATCCCAGTAGGGAGTTTAGAATATGTGTGCTCCTGGCACAAGTAGCTAATTTTGTTTTCCAATTTACATCAGGAAGATTAAAGTCACCCATGATGATAACTTCCCCCTTCATTGTCATTTTAGCTATTTCCACAACTAGTAGATTATCTAACTCTTCAATTTGTCCTGGGGGCCTATAAATCACACCTACACGAGTTACTGTGTGATTACCAAATTCTAACATAACCCAAACGGACTCTATGTTTGCCCCACTAACTTTTATTAGGCTAGATTTTATGCTATCCTTCACATACAAGGCCACCCCTCTCCCTTTCTTGCATTTCCTATCTTTCTTATATAAAGAGTACCCTGGTATTGCTATGTCCCAGTCATTTTTCTCATTATACCATGTTTCAGTAACAGCGACTAAATCTACATTATCAGTTGCCATTATTGCCACAAGTTCATGGATCTTATTCCCTAAACTGCGAGCATTTGCAGACATGACTCTAAGCTTATCATTTTTTAACACACTTGCTACAGGCACCTTCTATCCTTGTTTTGGGGGACAATTGGATTGATGTTTTATCACCCTTTTGCCCCCCCCCCTCCTAGTTTAAATACATTCTAGCAAACCCTCTGAACTGCTCACTGAGAACATTTGTTCCCTTTTGAGAAAGATACAAACCATCTTTTTTGTACAGCTTATCTCCATTCCAAACAGAGCTACCATGAGAAATAAAGCCAAATCCTTGCTCCCGACACCATTCACCAAGCCACAAATTAAAGTCCCTAATACGCATCCGCCTGTCGTTCTGAGTGTTATGCACAGGCAGAAAAATGAGAATGAAGCAGTGTGGCCGCAACCTGGCCGTATATCATTGGCAAAACCACTCAAAAACTGCAACTTAACCAAGAAACCTCATTGCAAGCCAAGTCATTTGTCCCTAGATGGACAAGTACATCCAATTCCCTTTCCTGCTTTGCTTGCTTAACAATATTACAGATACGTCTCCTGACTTTGTGAGCAGTAGCTCCGGGAAGACACCTCACAAGACCACCATTGTCCATCTCCACACCTCTTATAATGGAATCCCCCAGCAACAACTGCTTTCTGTTAGGCCTCACCATAGTCTCCAAGCCGGTCTCCACAACACCACTAGCCTCAGTGCCTCTCTCCACAACACCACTAGCCTCAGTGCCTCTCTCCACAACACCATTACACTCTGAAAGGGCAGAAAATTAATTATGAAGAGCAACAGACTGTGCAAAATGCCTTTTTTCCTCAACTCTAAGTCTACCAGATCCTACAGTAATCCATCTGCCATTCCTAGTATGTCTCCTCAGTAGTGGCTTTGCAGAAGTTCCAGTCTGAGTTTGTTCACCAGAGAATTTACAAATCTCAGACTTCAAAAATACAATCTCCTGCCGCAAGATAGAGAACTGTCTACAGATTAGACAACAACCAAACCTCCAAAAAGTGGAACGTGAAACAAATGCATAGCAACCACTACACTGAACTAAGTCTGCCATTCCAATGAGGAGAATAATTTAAATCAAACAAATCTTAACTTTATATTTATCCTCCTGAATACCTCAGATTACCTCCAGGTTATCTCCAACTACACACTTAGAAACAGCACTTAGAAGTAGCAGCCAAGCTAATGGCAACAGCCCTTATATAACTCCTAAAATCACCACCCACTAGGAATGTTTAACACCTGGGTAGGCCTCTGCTTATTTGCAAACAACAGCTCATTTAAACAGCAATCAACAGCAAGTAATCTAATCAAATGCCTTATAATTACCAACAGGAATTCAAACCTTGTGCAATCAGTAACCTTTTCCTACAGATGAATCTTACCAGTAGAAAGGAAAGCTCTTAGCACAACTCTTAGACAGTTGAAGCTTCTGTAAAACTCTCCAGAATATCTCCAACTACACACTTAGAAACAGCACTTAGAAGTAGCAACCAAGCTATATTAGAGCAATATCTTGTAGACCGATATTGTTGAGGATGTGAAGAAGCTGTTGATGATCAACAGTGTCAAAAGACAGGCCAAGGAGAATTAGGATAGAGTAATGACCACGAGATTTTGCAGCGAGTAGATAATTGGATACCTTGGTTAGTGCCGTTTCCACAGAGTGCTTAGCACGGAAACCAGACTGAAGCGGGTCTAGCAGAGAGTTGGACTCGAGGAAGTCTGTCAATCTCGTATACACAATTTTTTCAAGAATCTTGGATGCCAAAGGCAGTAGCGAGATAGAACGATAGTTGGATGGGGAGTTAGGGTCAAGATTGGGCTTCTTTAGAATTGGGGTTACAGTTGCATGTTTGAAGGGCAATGGAGAGAGAGATTGAGAATTTTAGTGAGAGGTGGAGAAAGAGAAGAAGACAGAGTACGGATGAAATGCGAGGGAATTGGATCTAGGGAGCAAGAGGTGGGGCAGGAGGACTGGAGCAGAGCAGAAACCTCTTCCAATGTAACGGGTGCGAATGAACATAGAACAGCAGAGGGAGTGAAGTTAGGGGAAGTATTGTAAGGGGAAGAAGAAAGATGAGAGATCTTTTCTCTGATTGTAGAGATCTTGTCAGTGAAGTGAGTTGCAAAGTCTGAGGCGGTCAAGTTAGTAGGTGGAGGAGGAACAGCAGGGCGAAGAAGAGTTAAAATGTGTGAAATAGTCATTTGGGTTTGCGGGAGAGTGTGGTTATGAGGGTATTAAAGTAATTAACTTTTGCAGAGGAAAAAGCCAAGCTGTATGAGCTCAGCATAAATTTATAGTGGAGAAAGTCAGATGCACAGTGAGACTTTCTCCAACAGCGTTCAGCAGTTCTGGAGCGTTTTTGGAGGTAAAGAGTAAGCTTGGTGTGGCAGTGTTGTTGTTGGGGGGGCCTGTGGCGTTTAAATGTACAAGGTGCCACGATGTCTAGTTGAGAGGAGAGGGTGGAATTATAGAAGGCGGTTGCAGAACTAGGACAGGTGAGGTTTAAGATAGGTAAAAGGAGAGTTTGGAGATTAGTGGAGAAATGCTCTAGGTCAAGACATTGGAGGTTTCTGTGAGAGTGATGTTCAGACGGTGGTGTCAATTGGGTCTTAGGTATGCCAATGTCAAAAGTCAGCAGATGGTGGTCGGATAGAGGAAAAGGAATACTGGAGAGATTAGAGGCAGTACAGAGGTTGGTGAAGGCAAGATCAAGAGTGTTTCCTGCTGTATGGGTTGCTAGATTGGACCATTGCGTAAGGCCAAAGGAGGAGGTTACAGAGAGCAGACGAGAGGCATCAGTGCAATTGGGGTTATTGATTGGGATATTGAAATCCCCAAGTATAAGGGAAGGAGTGCTAGATGAGAGGAAGTGGGGAAGCCAGGAAGAAAAGTGCTCAATGAATAGTCTAGGATAACCGGGGGGCGGTAGATGATAGCAATTCTTAAAGGAGTGGGTTTAAATAGGCGGACAGTGTGAACTTCAAAAGAAGAAAAGGATAGGGCAGGGGGAGTTATGATTGGTTGAAATGTACATTGAGGGGAGAGAAGGATGCCTACGCCGCCTCCTTTACAATTGAGTCTGGGAGTGTGAGAGAATTGTAGCCCACCAAAACATAAAGAGGCAGGAGTAGCACTATCAGAGGGGCACAGCAGGGCCGGACTGACCCACCGGGATACCGGGAAATTTCCCGGTGGGCCGCGGCACCTGGGGGCCGACCGCGTTCCTGGCTGGAGCCGCCGGGCTGGGTGGCAGCTTCCCCGGTCCGGCGGCCCTGCTCCTGTCACTGCTGTGGCTGATGGAGGAGGAGCATGTCTCTGTACCATGCTCCCTCGCGGTTCCTGTGCCATGGGAGCATGGTACAGAGACATGCTCCTCCTCCATCAGCCACAGCAGTGACAGGAGCAGGGCCGCCGGACCGGGGAAGCTGCCACCAGGCCCGGCCATGGCTCCAGCCAGAACGCCGTCGCCCCCGACTCCATGCAAAGGGGGGAGGGAGAGATGGGGGGAGGGAGAGATGGGGAGAGACACGGGGAAAGGGGGGAAGGAGAGATGGGGAGAGGGGAGAGATGGTGAGGGGAGAGACATAGGGAAAGGGGGAGGGAGAGAGATGGGGGAGACAGGGACACAGGAAAGGGGAGAGACAGGAGTGGAGAGAGATGGGGAGAGACACAGGAAAGGGGAGAGAGAGATGGGGAGAGACACAGGGAAAAGGGGAGGAGGGAGAGAGACACAGGAAAGGGGAGGGAGAGAGATGGGGAGGAGGGGAGAGACAGGGAAAGGGGGGGAGAGAGATGGGGAGGAGGGGAGTGACACATGGAAAGGGGGGAGAGAGATGGGGAGAGACACAGAGAAAGGGGGTAGGGAGAGAGATGGGGAGAGACACAGGGAAAGGGGGGAGGGAGGGAGAAGGGGAGAGACACAGGGAAAGGGGGGAGGGAGAGAGATGGGGAGGAGCCCCATACACACACACACACACACACACATTTACACACTGCCCACCCGCGCACTGAACCTTTCACACACATTGCACCACTGCTCCTATACCCTACTACAGCCCCATATCCCAGCAGACTCCAGGTAAGTTGTCAAACTGTTCTTAAACGGTTTGACGACTTACTCTGGGAGGGGGTGCCGACGCTCCTGGCACCATAACCACTACACAGAGGAGTAGTGGTTATTGTGCATGGAATATTTCTTTAAATAATCTACAAGTGCCCCTTTCAGGCTCAGGCTCTGGATCCGCCACTAGTATATGACATGTATATTAATGTGTGTATTAGTTATATATATATATATATATATATATATATATACCTATTATATTTACACATATTAATGTACATTTAGAAATGCATAATACACAGAGAAATTTCATTAATATGTACCATATGTAATGAGCAGATATTGGCCCAGTCTTGTTGTTAGGTGCATACTCCAGCACAATAACATATTTAAAGTGAAGAGCACACCCACAGGACTTCAAAATAAAAAAAATTTCAGTTGTGCCCTACATACATTCACCATTTCAGTCCCATTAACAAGCTTTCCTTAATATGTCAAGTAGTTGGACTGAAACATTGATTACATGCAAAGGCACGTCTGCTTAAAATAAATCTGCACTTTTGTTTATTTTGAAGCCTATGAGTGCGCTTTTTACGTTGAAGTACTTTTTAATTTTAAGTTATCTGTTCTAACTCTGTATCTGCACACTATGCTGACGCGACGCATTATGGGGCTGGTAAATATTTTTTTTCCAGGGCTGCTTTTAATTCACAGTGCGGCCCTGGGGGACAGCCAGGTCTCTGTAAGTGCAAGCAGTGTGAGTGAGTTTGAGATGAAAAAGTTGTTTATGGTTGTTGAATTTAAATTACTGCAGATGGAGCGGGCATTCCAGAGCGCACAATTAATTTTGGTAAGTGAGGATAAAGGGCAGGGTATTGTAATGAGGTTTGTGGGGTTGCTGGTTTTCTTAGTGTGTGTAGAGAAGCTGAAGGTCCTGGATTGGGAGAGACATCACCAGCTGCTAGAAGTAGGAGGAGAGAAAGTGACAGGAGGTGTGAATGGGTTTTGTATGCGTGGGGGGGGCCTAGGATGAAATCGATTGTGGGTTGGAGTGAGAGAGTAGAAAAATGAGTGTAAGGCATGAGATGAGAGAAGGGGGGAGTGTAGCAGAGAAGGGCATATGTAAATGTGGATGGGGGGATGAGTGAAGTGGGTGTAAGGAGAGATTTTTATACTGAGGGAGACTGAGGAAATAAAGAGGAGGAGAAAACTGAAAAATAAAACTTGGACGTAATTGGAATATGAAGAGCAGGTGAAGGTGTTTTATGGGTTAAGAAAGTGCAGGAGTGTACTAATAAGAGGCAGTTTTTTGTAACCTAACTAAAATGTAGGTGTGACAGACAATCTATAAATGTAATAATGAGCATGGGGGATGGTGTGGGGAGGGGAGGGTGGGCATCAGGCTTGCTCACTGAAGGAATGGGCTTGCAAAGTTGGGGATCAGGCTGTTGAATAAAGAGATGTGAGGGTCAGAGAGCTTGCAATAAAGGTAAGGGAGGGGGAAATGTATCTAGGTACAGAGATGAAGAGATGGATATACAAATAAAAACAAACATATCAATAAGAAAAGGGAGGGGTCAGAGGTCAGTCACAAATCAGAGGGGAAATAGAGGAATGCATATAGGTGAATAAGACAATTACATGCAGGGCTAGCAAAACTACACTTTAGCATAAAATACAAGAAAACAAGTAAATATACAATGTACACAGGATATATTAAATAAAAATAAAATAAATGTACAGGGTGGTTAAGTTAAAAATAAATGAAGGTGTGCAGGATAGAGTCTTAGTGTGGTCTTCCAGAAGGCTACCTTTGCAGACGATCAGGCTTGCTCACTGAAGGAATGGGCTCACAAAGTCTTTGATACTTTTATTCCTGCTATGGTCTATCCTAGGTGGATTATCCAAGTGAGTGCTCCAGTCTGAATTTGTGTGTATATATATATATATATAT
>OW240925.1:6839813-6849908 GCA_933207985.1 Pelobates cultripes
CATGTGAAGGGTTATTCAGGGATTCCTGACAGATATCAGTGTTACAATGTAACTTTCTTTAATTTTGAAAAAAAAAAAAATGGTTTGGAAATAGCAAAGTGCTGCTTGTATTTATTGCCCTATAACTTGCAAACAAAAGCTAAGAACATGTTAACATTGGGTATTGCTAAACTCAGGACAAAACTTAGAAACTATTTAGCATGGGCGTGTGTTGGCAGTTGTAGATTTGTAAAAGAATTTTGGGGGTCAAAGTTAGAAAAAGTTTTTTTTTTTTTTTTTACATTTTCATCATATTTTATATTTTTTTAAAGTAAATTATATGATATGATGAAAATAATGGTGTCTTTATAATGACCATTTAATGGTCAGAAAATGGAATATAATATGTGTGGGTACAGTAAATGAGTAAGAGGAAAATTACAGCTAAACACAAACTCCGCAGAAATGTAAAAACAGCCCTGATCCTTAACAGTAGGAAAATTGAAAAATGGTCTGGTCACTAAGGGGTTACAAAAAGATATGAGAGTTATTTATAGTGTCAACATGAAAAAGGCTTTTCTATAGTGTGAGATGCTGGATGATAAATACAATATGAATTACAGTTTCGGTATGTCTCACATTCACAATACAATATGTTTTACTCCCACAGAAATGCATTGATACCTCGTAAAATAGTTTCCCATATTCGGAACATTATAGAATATCTAATCCGTGTGAGCACTCTGATGGCTAACAAGACATGCGTGGTAACTAAAACATTTCCCACATTCAGAACATGAGAAAGGTTTTTCTCCTGTGTGAGTTCTCTGATGCTTCACAAGCTCTGATTTACTGACATAACATTTCCTGCATTTAGAACATGAGTATGTTTTCTCTTCTGTGTGAGTTTTGTGATGGATAACAAGGTTTGAATGCTGGCTAAAACATTTCCCACATTCAGTACATGAGAATGGCTTCTCTCCTGTGTGAGTTCTCTGATGGCGAATTAGGCTTGATTGACGACTGAAACATGTCCCGCATTTAGAGCATGAGAAAGGTCTCTCTCCTGTGTGAGTTCTCTGATGTTTCACAAGATCTGATTTGCTGACAAAACATTTCCCACATTCAGAACATGAAAAAATATCCTCACCTGTGTGAATTCGCAGATGTTTTGTAAGATCTGAGCGCTGGCTAAAACATTTTACACATTCAGAACATGAGTAAGGTTTCTCTCCAGTGTGAGTCCTGAGGTGGACAACAAATTTTGAATAATAACGAAAACATTTCCCACATTCAGAACATGAGAAATTTTTTGTTTTTTTATTTAATATATTATTTGTAGACATATAGGATCCTGAGAGATACCTAGATCTTTTAGAGTTAGAAGCCTTGGTTCTTTTATTAAAAAATTTCTTCATGGGCTTGCTTCGTGTATTTCTGTTCCTTTCATGTCCTTCAGGATCATTTCTGCTGATGGAAACACATGAAAGAAATGAATTCTAAGTTAAATAAATTCTAGTGACAGGATTTCTTTATTGTTTATCATACTTATAGAAACTGACAATATTTTTTTATAAAAGATCAGAAATGTGTCAATGAAATATAGTGTTTCAGAAGGTCATTAACAATAATTTGTGTCCTCTAGTCCCCTCACTTATAAAAATTGTGTATACACACTTACATTCATTTGCTTTGCAAAATTTGCTGCAAGGAACACATTCCACATTTTTAACGTCTTTAAACATTTTGAGAATGACAGCCCCCACCTTCTACACAGCAGGGTGAATTAAATATAAATAAAAGTCTTCAAGGTCTACACAAGTACATCACAAACTTGCAAGCAAGTAGTTTCACTCTTTAATAAGAGGAAGAAAACTAATTTGCCAGCTAACAGCCACCAACAGGCTTCTTATATTAAGTTGCAGAGTACAATCACAGTTTTAATGAAGGAAGCTAATTGAAGTTGCACATAGGCTTAACTGCTGATCAAGTTAAAAATGAGCCAAGAGGAATCACTTAGCAATAGTACAAGTTACTTGTTGCTCCCTGGTTCAGTCCAGCTAATGCTAGCAAACAATTTATAGAGCATAATATATGAATGGACACAGATATAAATGCGGGTACAGAAAATGTAATTGGAGAAGTCTTGGAAAGACTGAACAAATTGTATGACCTTCATATGTATGTTACACAATACTGCAAATAGCTTCTAGAGAGTTTTCCATGGAAATACAACGTAATATATAGTATAAATTAACTACTTAAGGAGCCCATGCAGAGCAGGGCTTTAATGCTATTGACAGCATAGCCCTTATAAAGTATCATTCTATACCTAAATGTCTCCAATCACCTGGGTAACAATTAGTGGCCCCAGACTAACAGATTAAATGTACGCGGTGCTCAGAGTGACTACTTCATATGGCTCTTTAAATTGAGCATACGGCTTGTAACAGCACCCAAGGCATAAAAGGCACCAAGGCCGTTTAATAGATCTTCCCTTCCAGAGACACAGGCACAGCTACTGCAGAACACCAAACTCCCGAAGTGAATACAAGGGAATGCTCCAAACTCCTGAACTGGTACCTCACGAATAGCTGCTAGCAGACGAACAGGAAAAACACTCCTGGCAATCAGTCTCTAACAGCATAAAGTAAATCCCCCCAAAGACGAGACAGAGCTCCGTGTTGCGGGTCAAGCAGTGGTCTGGTTTTAATGGGGCTACCTGCCAGGTATTTATGCAGGTCTTCCACCTGGTGGACACTCCCCTAGGGGACCAGATGGAAGACTGGGACACAAATGGTAAAATGACCAATCACAGGCATACAGGGTTAAAACACTCCCACAGTACATTACAACCCCTCCCCTCTATCCTGGAGATAATTGGGAAGTAATCCAATTATCTCCAAGGACAGAGGCAAAACTCCATTAACCACATGGTTACAATAAAACACTAAAATACAATAAAATACATAATGTTACATTTGTCACATAAAATATATACATGTAACCCATCCCCAGATAGCGTGGATCTGAGCGCACAAAAGTACAGAATAGCGCTCAGATCCTATGCACACAGTCCAATCGCCGTGGAGTCACAAAGTCTGTTCTCCATATGAACAGACTCCACGGGATGGCTATCTGGGGTATGGCTTATTAGTGGACACAATACAGAATACAGGGACGTTCGTGAGTTTTTACCGAAGGAGAAGGGAGGTCGGAGGCTTCAGTGGTGTTCGTGACAAATAGTATCCGTTTTGAAATCCAAGAGTTTGGGCGCTGAAACCGCTGGCCGTTCGGGACTTTAAAATGGCCGCCGCCATGTGTTCGGCAAGCAAACAAAGGCCACCCAGCATTCGTCAATTAAGCTGCGGTTAACCGCAGCTTCTGGGAGGTAAAGTGCCGACACACTCCCAATACAGGTGGTCCAGTCATTCGGTTGTTTGTTCGGTAGATTGAATCTACCAAACGCCGGGCAGAAACGCACGAACAAGCCTTTTCTGCAGGGGAAAAGAAGGCTTTTTAACATGGGGCCATAGTCCAAGGGCAACAGGCGAGCAACCAGGCTTCTCCAATGTTTCGCGGCGAGGTTGGTTTCGCCACATGGCTTTTTAAAATTAAAAACACGGCTTGAAATTCTGGTGTGAGCAGGGTTGATGCCTTGCTCATACCCAGAGACTCTGTATCAATTGATACCTAGTGCTCCCCTCTGTCATATTAAGCGGCCCTAGACCAACCGATAAGCTGTGTGAACTTCAAATTGAGCGATGCAGTCAGTCCTTTAAATCCCTTGAATTGTTTTAAATCCTTTGATTCCATAGTTGCAAACTAACCAAGGGAGACCCCCCATGTCTGAAATGACTGTCAGGGTCCTCCAGCATCCCCCCGGCTACTATGACGGGTGCTGTACTTTGTAGTGTGATTAGCAGGAACTGCAAGCCAAAGTTTCAGCAATGTAGGAAAATATGGAGAGCAAAAAAAACAGGTTGCAAGAGTATTCTGAGAACGGACAGCAACTGAAATAGCTTGCCCGTCGGTGGGTCCCCGCTCAGAACTCAAGCTGGTTTTAGCTCATCTTGTTCCATTACAGAGAGAACATATCTGAAGCATATCAGACTGGTCCCACCCATACGGGCAGTCCAGATTCAAAAACTTTAGACTTGTGGAGAGTAAAAAACGGGTCGCAAGAGAATACTTTACTACCGGAGTCCTCGGTAAAACGTTTACCAATTAGATGTGTGGGCTGCAGCCAGCAGGGTTCCATGACAAGGCAGTTACTTCCTGCTCTTTACCGTCACACGCTGGTGAACAGGAGATGGAGGGGGAGGATGCCTGGAGCAGAATCTCATGGACATAGAGTCTCATGGACAGAGATGAAAGAAGGCCTAGAGAAGGAAGATGATTCAGGTTGGAGAAAATCTGATTTGGAGAAGAACAAGGGATAGTTCATAAGAAGGGTAATCTGTAATGAAGGGGTGACATCTTAAGGAACATACAATGGAGGTATTTGTAATAGAGGGGTGGAGAGATGTGTAATAGAGGGACAGAGAGCGGTGTAGTGGAGGGGCAGGGATATGTGTAATGAAGGGACAGAGCTTTGTAATGGACTGTGAAATTTTGACAAAAGGGCAAGAGGTATGATGGTAATGTAAACAGGATATTGAATAGGAGAGCAACTTGTGAAGACAGAACAGAGAGGATGTTTGTAATGGAGGAGCCTGGAAAGGTAGGGAACAGGAAGGGAGCTCTACTATCAGATGGGGGTAAAATAGTTGGAGGAGCTCCTTGTGGAATGTAGTGATGTGTTGCAATGGGTTTACATAACAAGTGAGTGGGTTAGGGTGGAGATGGTTAGTAATAGTAACAGGAGTAATTTTATGGAAATTGCACGTATGGTTTGGAAGTTATGAATATTGTGTAAAACTGTGATAAATAAGTTAACCAATTGTATGTAGTAATTATATCACAGGCAGAGGGGAGGGTTTGTGTGTCCTAGCTGGGAGTGTCTGACTGTATTGTATTGTGTTTGATTGGCTGTTCCACAAGACCATGTGGGTGGTAACCTTGTGTAAAATCCTGCATGAAAGAAAGTCTTTTGGTGCTTATTAAACAGATCATCTTGTACCTTCATGAAGTTTCGGCTCATGTTGGAGGATTGGAGAATTACACTCTGGGGATTGCTGTAATCACTATACTCCCCAAGGTATAATCACTAAGCTCTTTTAAGAGCTTGTTCCTGCTCTCTGGAATTCGGAGAGGTCGATCTACTGGAAGCTGGACCCTGGTCTTGGGTCCAGAGTGGGTGGAGACGGCGAGACCCCAACCAAGATGCGGCGGTTCGTGTGGTCTGCAGTGGTTATGGTGTCAGATGGAGTGCTTGAAGCCCTCGGAAAGCACTAAGAGCATCCGTCAGCAGAAGGTACCCGGTCGGGGTGCCTGCAGTTCCGTTACAGTGTGTATAAGTGTTCAGATAGTGCAGCAAATGTTATGTGAATGACTGGTTGGAGGAGCAGTGACTGGTCTGTGGGTGGTTAGTAGGTTTCTTTGAAAGTTAAGGTAAGAAGAATAATAACCTTAGACGCAAAGCCGAGTGCTTCGGAAGAAACATAATCTGAGAAGAAATTTATAGGTAAAACGGAGATCTGAGAAGGAAATGGAAGAAGAATTGAATTAACAAATATTTAAAAAGATAAGATGAATTGTTTCTGGAGTCTTTATTGGTAAAAGCGGAAACTGCCAAAAATTAACAAACTAATTTCAAATGTTAAAAAAGTCTGAAAAAAATAAATAAATTCACAGTGAAAATCATGCAAGTTGCCTGAAGAGATTGCCATTTTTTTTTTATTTTTTTATTATGTTATTCCAATCTCTTTATTTTGGGAAACAACAAGAATAGGAAGTTTTAAATGGCAGGGAGTATTAGATCAGGGGTGTGGCCAGAGAGGGGCGCTGTGAATATTTTTCGCACAGGTCTAAGGCCGGCATTGAGTGTTCAGGTGGGTAAGTAATTCACTTTTTTAAAACATGTTTAAATGTGCAATTGTTCACTTTTCCTACTGAAAACAGAAATTTTTACTTCCCGTAAATTATTTTTTTCTTAATATGATGGCAGTACCAACAGGTTTTGCTCCCTTCCTGTGGACAAGTATCTAGCAAGATTAATTATAGTCAAGATAAACCCTCCCCCTTGCCCTATAAACGGCAGAACTGCAAACCCTACCCCAGTAAGTAGCAAGAAAAAACACACAGACAAACTTATACTGCAATATCAAACATTTTTAATATAGAGGGAAGGAAGCCGTACTGCCACCATATTAAGAAAAAAAAAGAATTTACGGTAAGTAAAAATTTCATTTTTTTCTGTCATACGGTGGCAGTACCAACGGGATATAGCAAGATCCCCATCAGGCTAGGACTTATGCCACAACAGCTTGTAACACCTTACGCCTAAACGCAGCTTCAGAGGAAGAGAATATGTCTAGCCTTTAGTGCTTGATGAAAGTGTTAAAGGAAGACCAAGATGCAGCTTTACAGATGTCCTCTGGAGAAGCAAGCGCCCTTTCTGCCCACGAGGTAGCCATAGCACGGGTGGAATGGGCCTTGAGAGCAACTGGAACCTGGAAACCTCCTGTAGAAGATGTCAAACTTATAGCCTGAATGAGCCAACGAGATAAGGAGTTGCGGGAAGCTTCTTCACCCTTGAATTTGCCCTGAAAATTAATAAACAGGTGGTCTGAAATCCTATATTCTTTAGATCTGGCAAGGTAAAGAAGTAAAGCTCTTCTAACGTCGAACATATGCCATTTAAGTTCTTGGGGAGAGGAGGCATCACTACAAAATATTTGGATGATTAATGGTCTTCGAGGACAGGACCTTAGGCAAAAAGGAAGGTTTAGGATGAAGGACCACCTTGTCTTTGTGGAAAACTGTAAAGTCATCCAAAGAGGACAGAGCTCGAAGCTCTCCAACTCTTTTGGCTGATGTGATGGCCACAGGAGGGAAACACGGATCTCTTAGGAGGACGTCTGAGTCTGATGGACCTAAAAAATCTTCTAAGTAGAACATGGGATGCCAAATCCTTAATCATGAAGAAACTTAAGGCCGATGTCTGAACTTTAAGAGTAGACACACCCAGACCAGCTGAAAACCCATCAAGTAAGAAATGAAGAATCTCCCCCACCTCTTTAAAAATATGCCATTGTGTTATAATAAGTCACTGTATGTTGCCTGCTATGATTTGACTGTTTGTAATTTTATTGAGTGTTCACAGCAATGTTAATGTAATGACCATATGGGCTAGTCCCAAGGAAAAAGTTTTAGACAGTTCTACTTCACCCTCAATCTGCCAGTCTCTTATTGGGGGAGTCTGCTACAAGGGATTGCTATGCTCTGCATATTCCCTTGCTATAATCACTGAGCTCTTGTAAGAGCTTGTTCCTGTCTTGCTCTCTGAAGGAGTCTACGGTGGTTATGGTGTTGGATGAAGTGCTTGGAGCCCTCAGGAAGCGCTAGGAGCATCCTTTAACGGAGGTACCCAGTCGGGGTGCCAGGTGATCCGTTACAACCATCAGCCTGTGTGTCTCACCTCAAGATGCTGTGTCCGTCCCTCTCGGGACAAGAAAGGAAACTGGGGTAGGTTTTGCAGTTCTGCCGTTTATAGAAGGGGGAGGGATTATCTTGACTATAATTAATCTTGCTAGATACTTGTCCACAGGAAGGGAGCAAAACCCGTTGGTACTGCCACCATGACAGAAAAAATAATAATTTTTAAACTGAAACGTTACACTTGAGTACAAGCCCCCCTGCACAGAATATATGTGATATACACATTAAATCAAATTAGAGAGCTAACTACTAATCATCTGAATGACCAAAATTAAGAAAAAAAAATTTTCTTAATTTTTGGCCTTTCAGCTGCTTAGTAAATATAATTTGTACGCTTATGTGGCATTAACATATTTACCCTCATAAAAATAAGGAGCTTTCTATTAAAGGAACACTATAGGGTCAGAAACACAAACATTTATTCCTGCACTTAATGTGTTAAAAATACAAATCTAGCCCTCATGGCCCCCTTGCCCTCCCTAAATATAGTAAAATCATACCTTTAACCCAGGAAACAGATTAGGGGCAGAATTAGCACATGCCAAATACAGCCCTGACCAATCAGCATCTCCTCATACATATACATTGAATTAATGCATCTTTATGAGGAAATTCAGTGTCTCCATGCAGAGAGTGGAGACACTGAATGTCAGTCACACTGTGCAGCACTGCCCCAGGAAGCACCTCTAGCAGCCATCTGAGGAGTGGCCAGTGGAGTTATCACAAGGCTGTAATGTAAACACTTAATTTTCTCTAAAAAGATAGTGTCTACTGCAAAAAGCCTGAAAAGACAGACTATACTAACCAGAACAAATACAATAAGCTGTAGTTGTTACGGTGATTACAGTGTTCCTTTAAATACAACAGCTACTTAATTTGTTAAGCTGGTTCCCTTATTTACCACTATGTCTTAAATCATAGAACTTAGCAGGGCTAACCATACAGATATCTTAGCCATAATTTTATATAGTTAAATAGAGGATCTCTTACTAACATATATAAATAATTGAGAATACAATATAAAATAAGGATTGACTTGGAAGCAATAAAGTTTTGTCTTTTTAGATATTTATTATTTAAATCTAGACATTACAATAATTTATAGCAGAGTTTATAAGATTAAACTATATGCTTGCAATATCATTAAAAGAATAACATACCCTTCTGAACATGTCATCATGTCAGCCTCTCTGTCATTATAAGATAGAGCAGCGTCTGTCTCCAAATATCTCCTCTCTGTGTTCTCTAATATTTAAAAGTCCACCTATTTATACCTGAGGTGTCTTCATTTTAGCGTTGCCATAGTTCATACATGAAAAGTAACACTGCTTTTGTTTTTGTTCATTATAGGGATCTCCCTTAAAGGACCACTCTAGGCACCCAGACCACTTCAGCTTAATGAAGTGGTCTGGGTGCCAGGTACCTCTAGGATTAACCCTTTTTTTTAATAAACATAGCAGTTTCAGAGAAACTGCTATGTTTATACTGAGGGTTAATCCAGCCTCCAGAGCCTCTAGTGGCTGTCTCATTGACAGCCGCTAGAGGCGCTTGCGTGCTTCTCACTTTGAAAATCACAGTGAGAAGACGCAAGCTTCCATAGGAAAGCATTATGAATGCTTTCCTATGTGACCGGCTGAATGCGCGCGCGGCTCCTGCCGCGCATGCGCATTCAGCTGATGACGTCGCGAGCAAGGAGGAGAGGAGGAGTACAGCTCCCCGCCCGGCGCTGGAGAAAGGTAAGTGTTTAACCCCTTCCACTCCCCAGAGCCCAGTGGGAGGGGGACCGTGAGGGTGGGGGCACCCTCAGTGCACTATAGTGCCAGGAAAACGAGTATGTTTTCCTGGCACTATAGTGGTCCTTTAACTTGGCAAAAATACAAGGCCATAACTAAAACGTAAGAGTGTACACGTCATGGGAAATTCCCTGACTTAGGACAAGATGGCATCTTAAAATCTGAACATCTTGATCTATTTAGGGTTACCGCAGTATATTATGTACTGAAAGAGTCGTAGCATAGCCTTTAAGTTTGTTTATGCATTATTGTTATTGTATTTTGTCTGGGACAAAATGGCACAAACATATTATGCACTGAGAGTAGGTAAAAGGTTATTGCTTAAAAGAAACATGGTTGAAAAACAATATGTTCCATTTCCAACACTTTGTCAGTTTGCAATATCTTTTAAAAAGACAAAGTACAGTACACAGTTTAAGAAATACAATATTTGCATTTGTCCATAACATTGTTATTCTTAAATATTGCAATCCCACATAAGAGTACTGATTTAATGAATTTAGAAGAATAAACATATTGTGACTGGAAAAATTCATTTCATTGCACTGTTCACAGATTCAGAATTCAAATTGCAATTCTTCAGAAAATGAATGCCCAAATCTAATAAACTATACCTTATTAAGTGTTCTTGCATAGCAAGACCACTTAATGTTATCTCACATATATATTATTAAGTGTTCTTGCATAGCAAGACCACTTAATGTTATCTCACATATATTAT
>OW240925.1:6859983-6915687 GCA_933207985.1 Pelobates cultripes
ATGGAGGGAGATATGGGGCAGGGGCAGCATGGAGAGAGAGATGGGGAAGGGGCAGCATGGAGGGAGATATGGGGAAGGGGCAGCATGGAGGGAGAGATGGGGAGGGGGGCAGCATGGAGGGAGAGAAAGAGATGGGTAGTGGGGAGGATTATGAGTCATTAAAGGACCACTCTAGGCACCCAGACCACTTCAGCTTAATGAAGTGGTCTGGGTGCCAGGTCCAGCTAGGGTTAACCCATTTTTTCATAAACATAGCAGTTTCAGAGAAACTGCTATGTTTATGAATGGGTTAAGCCTTCCCTCTAATCCTCTAGTGGCTGTCTCATTGACAGCCACTAGAGGCGCTTGCGTGCTTCTCACTGTGAAAATCACAGTGAGAGCACGCCAGCGTCCATAGGAAAGCATTGTAAATGCTTTCCTATGAGACCGGCTGAATGCGCGCGCAGCTCTTGCCGCGCGTGCGCATTCAGCCGGCGGGGCTTAACGGAGGAGGAGAGGAGGCAGAGAGCTCTCCGCCCAGCGCTGGAAAAAGGTAAGTTTTAACCCCTTTCCCCCTTCCAGAGCCGGGCGGGAGGGGGACCCTGAGGGTGGGGGCACCCTCAGGGCACTATAGTGCCAGGAAAACGAGTATGTTTTCCTGGCACTATAGTGGTCCTTTAATGGAATGCTGCCACTAGTCAGACAATTAGTTTAAATTGGGAAGTATAACTAAATGATATGGTAGAGGGTGATACAGATATTCTGTGGGTTGTGTGGAATGCGTATCATTATTATTTAATGTATAACATATCATTGTTGCATATACTGCAGACACATGGCATTTTTCAAGGTTAACTCATCAATGGAAGGGTTACATGTTTAAGTTAGCACAAAGCATGTGTTGCCTGTCAATCAAAGGGTTAATAAGAAACCCTGACTTTGTACTTTTGAAGCTAGCAATAGATAGTGTCTGCTGACTGCAGCTACATACCATACATTACATCATATAGCAGGGAGCATGTGAGAGCATTTTGGGAGAAAGATACAGCTATATAAACATGTAAAAGGACAGACCTCCTCATTCATCCATAGTGCACACATCCTGCAGTCATTCTTCACACCAATTCTCTTTGTAAGATTATTAACCTGTTATTTTCTTTCTGTAATATTCATTCAATACACATTTTATATTTATTTTAGTCATTGTTTTGTTTATTACAATATTAATGCAGTGATAGTCAAGTTAGGTTTTGAAAGGTAAAGGGTCACTATAGTCAGCAGAACAACTACAGCTTATTAAGTGTTCTTGCATAGCAAGACCACTTATTGTTATCTCACATATATATTATTATTCTTATAGCCAAATTTACCACCCTAACTTCTCACACTACATAGACAGTAATATACCGAATGCTTCAGGGAATATCATCGTTCTTGTGGCGAAATTGGTCCCATAGGAATGAATGGCAAAATGTTCAAAACTAGAGTGGGAGCTGGCAAAAGCTGAAAAATCAGGACATGATTTCTAAACTGCCACCACTCCCTTATTTTCAGGCCCACCTACACAAATCTTATATCAAAACGTTCAGCTACCCTGCTGCCACTAAACATGTCCATGGCTAAGCCATAGTCCTGATATTTTACACAATATGACCATTTGTTTGCAACTCACGCCGTCCATTGACATTCATTGAAACTCCATTCTAGCCAGCTCAAATTTGAAGGGCAATTTCTAAACTGCGACTGTGCCTTCATTGTTAATACTTCAGAGACATGGGTGTAGGACATCGCTGTAGGATTTATAATTTTTAACATACGACCGTTTGAAGATGGCAACCGCCAGTGAAGTGAGCAATTTGTTTTTAACTGCTCTTCTCTAGAAATCCTAATTTAGAATTTGTGACAGTTTGGCCAGTTTCTGGTTAAAGGTTTAGAAATAAGTTTTATACAGTAGAGAGTATTTGAGGTGTTTCAACTAGCTACATTTATGAAGAGAAATTAGAGATTTACTGTACTCATCCATCCTAGATCACTTCAGACATCGGGGTATAGGTTTATAGAGGGCCGCCATCAGAGGGTGACATTCATGACGGTTGTCACAGGCCCATGTGCCGATGATCGCTGCCGATTATCGCTATATATATATGTGCAGCCGCGGGTCCCCTGCTCCCTGTATTTGCAGAGGGGGCCCAAACGTGCGTGCCGTGCGGAGCGTTGCCATGGTAACCCACGCTCGCGGGAGTTAGAGAGAGGGAAGAGCTGTAAAGTACAGCTGCTGTCTGCTGGGCCCCCTCTGCAAATACAGGGAGCCGGGGGCCCCACAATGCCACCAGACCACCAGGGATGGAATCTTCCCCCCTCCCTGGACCAGGTAAGAAGCAGGGAGGGGGAAATAACAGATATTACATTTAGTGTGGGGGTTGGGGGGAATTCTCCATTTACACAACATGCATACACTAGTACAACACACACACACACACTGCATTCACTGCACCAACACGCTCTGCATTCACTATACACAAGCATCCACTACACAAACATCCTGTATTCACAGTACACACACTACATCCACCACACATTGAAACACTCTGCATTCACTATACACAGACACTGTGTCTAATACACACACTACATCCACTACAGGCACTGGATCAACTAAACACATTGCATCTAGTACACACAAACACTACATCCACTACACAAACACACACTACATCACTGTACACACACTATATCCACTACTCAAACACACTCTGCGTTCACTATACACACTGCATCTGCTACACAAGCACACACTCTGCATTCACTGCACAAACAGTATCTAATACACACAAACACTACATCCATTACACACATTCTAATTCACTTCCACTATACACACCACATTCAGTCCTGCATCATTGTCAGCAGTCTAGGTAGGAGTCCTGTAGGAGGGCCCAGAGGGCTTCTTCTTCATTTTAATATAAGGTCTCCTCCTCCACCATCTAAAAAAAACTTGCTCTATCGCTATAAAATTTAGATTATTTCCAAAAGAGGGGCATTTGTTGCAGTGTATTGGGACTGAATGAGTGGTAACCCTTTTGCGTATATTGTTAGTGTTCCAGACACCTAACCTTGGCCTTTCTGCCTGTCCTCCCCACATATTGTGCACCACATCCACATGTGATCAGGTGCACCACATGTGTGGAGGAACATGACATTTTGTTCTTACTTTTAAAGACCTCAGAAGTCTGCTTTCAAAGTCCTTATAAGCTCTAAAGGAGTGTCCACATGCCTTACAATTACCGCAGATACCCCACCCAGTTACTCCGCCCACTCCAGTTGTAAACTACTGGTGGAGGCAAGAACACTTCACACAATTTCCCCCAAATTTTTAGCTTTTCTAGTTGAATTTGTTCTGGTGAGTAGAATCATTACCTTCAGGCTTTTTGCTATAAACACTGTCTTTTCAGAGAAAATGCAGTGTTTACATTACAGCCTAGTGATAACTTCACTGGCCACTCCTCAGATGGCTGTTAGAGATCCTTCCTGGGTCATGGCTGCCTAAAATGTATCCAAACATTCAGCGTCTCCTCCTTCTGCATGCAGATACTGAACTTTCCTCATAGAGATTAATTGATTCAATTCATCTCTATGAGGAGATACTGATTGGCCAGGGCTGTGTTTGAATCATGCTGGCTCTGCCCCTGATCTGCCTCCTTGTCAGTCTCAGCCAATCCTATGGGGAATCATTGTGATTGGATCAGGCTACCACTTCTAATGATGTCAGAGGTCAGAGGCAGATGAAAAGGAAACAGTGACAAACTATGCAACTGCAGACTTGAATTCTAGTAAGATTTTACTATATCTGGTTTGCTAAATGGTGGGTTTAACCCTATAGGGTCAAGAATACATGTTTGTGTTCCTGACTCTATAGTGATCCTTTAAAGGGACACTATAGTCACCAGAACAACTTTAGCTTAATGTACTTGTTCTGGTGACTTAAGTCAGTCCCTGCAGGCATTTTGCTATAAACACTGCCGTTTCAGAGATAATTCAGTGTTTACATTAGTGCCTAAGGACATTTCCAGTGGCCACTCCTCAGCTGCTCACTAGAGGTCCTTCCTGGGTCAGTGTTTAACACTGTGGAGCACTGACGTTCAGTGTCTCCAGGTTCTGCATGGAGACACTGAACTTTCCTCTTAGAGATTCATTGATGCTGTATGAGAAGATGCTGACTGGCCAAAGTGGTGATTTTCCCCACCCCTGACCCTCGTCATTGACAATAACCAATCCAATTCTTTGTTTTTTATATACACACACTACCCCCACATTATGATTGTCTGATATCGTCAGTGTGGTGAATAGAACCTCGCCACTGGTTCTTGGAAGGGCCTGCTTGCCAGCCTCTTGCCCCAGGCCCTTGCAATAGAGCTGGCTAAAATACATTAAAAAGACTCTGTTCGGGATTATATGGTTAAGTTACCGAACAACCGCACAAACCAGAGACCACCCTGGAGTTTAACGCCTATTAACAACTTGGAACATTTCTCACCACAGTGTTCTAATTGTTCGTCTGGGTGGCCGCAATTCCAATGGACAACCACGAGGTGGCGCCCATCTTGTTCGCATGAATCTCATGAAACTAAAATTGGACACAGAAACTCCTGAACACTGCTGGACTTCCATCATCGCCTGTGTTCGGTTCTATACAACTTAGAAGGGCGCTGTTCGGTGAAATCATTCATCTGGATGAGGGGACCAAGCTCCAGGGTAAGACTATTGACTCTGTTTGGTAGTTTGTTAATTTTCAAACTACCGAACTAGACCGACCGCAAGCCCTGATTCTCTGGAACTGTTTTGGGCATGGGACCAAGTGTGGTCCCATGAAAGTCAGTTCACCTCACCCTCAACATGCAGCCACGTCTCGTGATTGTAGGAAGCAACTATACCTGCTTCGGATTGCTATACTGGCTATAATCACTAGCTCTTGTTAGAGCTACACAGCCAGACCTGCTATAGTCTCTGGAGGAGGAGAGGTCCACCCACTGGAAGCTGGATCCTTGTCTTAAGTCAAGGATCCAGGACAGCGATACCCCAGCCAAGCTGTGGCGGCTAAGGGACTACAGTGCTTATGGTGTCTGGTGCGGTGCTTATAGTACTTAAGGCGACTAGGAATCCGCGATTGGCGGAGGCACCCAATTGGGGTGCCAGGCCGTTCGTCACAGTCAGTTTTGATGTCACCCATAGAGGTGGATCAGGAGTGGGGCCAAATGCAAGGAGCCCCATACAGCTGTAAAATGGTTAGATTTTAATTTTTTAACAGGGTAAGGGCAGCTAGGGGGGTAACAGGGATTTTAACACTATAATGTCAGGAATTCACCTTTGTGTTCCTGACCTTATAGTGTTCCTTTAACTTGCAACGGGATTTTGTTCCCTAAAAAGCTATAAACGGATAAGCTAAGAATGACCGGGAAACAGATGTCTGTCGTGACATATAATCATACCTGAAGTGAGCTATAATGACCAATATTGAAGGGTCATAAACCAACAGGTTATAATGGAAGACACTGAGAGAACATATGTTGTAAAAGGTAGAGTTAATTTCCAGATAAATAATTCAGCTGCAGTTGCTGTTTGTAGATTGATGATTTGTAACAGTGGAAATAATGTGTTATTTAGGAACAATTTGCGTTTGAGGAAGTGGCGTTTACTTCTCCGAGGACCAACGGGACTGTTTAAATCAAGAATACAAGAAGCTGTGCAGGCATCTAATGAGAACTCTCTGCTCTCTGGGTAAGAAACCCCTCCCCCTTTTTTATCAAAAATCTTTCTCATCAGAAGACACGTTTATATCTGGGACAAATTATACATTTCTTCAGATATTCTCCTGACCTCATGTAATATATGTTTAATGTTTGAGATACCTAATACTAACTGGCCATATTAAACAAATGCAGGATGGATTGATCTGATGCCTTTTGTTATGTCTGTAAAATGAGGAAGGGGGTAGAAAATACAAAAAAAAAAGTGGTTGTAGGCAAAAATAGGTCATCTGGAAAAATTCTCTAAATCTTCTTTTTGGTTTTGATGAGCACAAATGTGGACTTTAGTGTCGTCTCTGCTGTCCTCCCCATAGTGTATTGCTGTCGGCTAGGTGTAATAAGTGTGTATGTGGTGTTTGTCGGCTGGGTTTCTTATGTATGTGTGTATAATGTGTGGTGGCTATATGTAATGTGTCTTTATGTGGTGCTTTTTAATTGCCACCCCTTCCTTCTGTTTTGCTCTTGTGTTTGTGGTGGCTATGTGTAATAAGTGTTATGCAGTCTGTGCCGGCTGGGTGTAATTTGTGGTTTGTGCTGGCTGTATGCAGTGTGACTTTGTGTAGTACTCTGTTTTGCCACTCCTTCCTTCTGCTCTGCTTTTCTGGTGCATTTCCCCTGTAGGTCCAGTGGGGGTCGTACTCTGGCAGTCTTGCATGGATCCTGGATCCCTGGTGGTCTAGTGAAAGAGCATGAAGTCTGCACCTCTGACATGTGCTGACCTCAGAGATGGCTCCCATGTGGTCTCTAAACACACTCTATTTAAAGATATTTGGTACATGTTTCAGTTAAAGCACCTGTAAAGGTATATACATACTGGGTGCATGTTGAATTTTCAGCCAGGGATATTTCTCCCAAAGATTCAATTACAATGATTTATATATTGCCAACATATTCAGATATTCTGTATGCTGTGCAATATGTGAATCAGCACAAACAATCCTGTGAAAACGTGTTCTGATATATAGGAACGGTAGGTGAAGAGGGCCCTACCCAAATAAGCTTATAGTCTAAAAAGTTTAGTATTTTCCTTTCCTATCATTAACAGGGTTGTTTTAACTCTGTATGCTGCCAATCTAAATTACTGGTTGGATTTTATTCTAACATGTGCAGGGGCGGATCGAGAACCAAATCTTGGGAGGGGCACTTGGAGATTATTACAGGGACAATACAGGCACAATAACCACTACGGCACCTTCCCCGAGTAAATTTTTAAAAACTTTCCTGGGTAGTAATGTGTGTGTGAGGGGTCCAGTGTGTGTGTGTGTGAGGGGTGCAATGTGTGTGTGTGAGGGGTGCAATGTGTGTGTGTGAGGGGTGCAGTGTGTGTGTGTGAGGGGTGCAGTGTGTGTGTGTGAGGGGTGCAGTGTGTGTGTGTGTGTGGGTGCAGTGTGTGTGTGTGTGTGGGAGGGTGCAGTGTGTGTGTGTGTGAGGGGTGCAGTGTGTGTGTGTGGTGGTGTGTGTGTGTGTGTGGGGTGCAGTGTGTGTGTGTGTGTGTGGGTGCAGTGTGTGTGTGTGTGTGTGTGGCAGTGTGTGTGTGTGGGTGCAGTGTGTGTGTGTGTGTGTGCAGTGTGTGGGTGCAGTGTGTGTGTGTGGGTGCAGTGTGTGTGTGTGTGTGGGGTGCAGTGTGAGTGTGTGAGGGGTGCAGTGTGTGGGGGGTGCAGTGCGTGTGTGAGGGGTGCAGTGCGTGTGGGGCGCGCCTTGTATGTGTGTGGCGTGCGCAGTGTGTGAGGGGCGCAGTGCGTGTGTGTGTATGGTGGACAGTGTGTCTGGGGCAATGTTTGTTTATAGATGGGCAGTGAGTGTATGGAGGGCAGAGTGAGTGTGTGTGTATGTGTAAGGGGCTCAGTGTGTGGGGGTAGTTTGTGTGTGTATAAAAAAAACTAAACAAAACTTATACAATCTGCGGGCTAAGAAGTTGCTCTTTAGTCGATGAGTGAGTGTAGTGGATCTTGTACGAATTGGCCCCAGCAGCACCCCATTTATGCATGTTAAGGTGAGTGCAGCCTGTGGCAGAAATACCTCTGCCACGTGTTCTTGGAGGGGCCTGCTTGCCAGCCTTCTGCCAAAGGGCTATGGGCCCTTTAAAAACTATATGTACATACCGGGTTCATGGGATTTTATATTTGGTTCGGGAACCAAACAGGCGCGCAAACCAAAGACCACCCGGGAGCTTGTTAAGGCTAATTGACAGTTTGTAACACTTTCCACCGCAATGTCTTAAGTGTTCGTCTGGGTGGCCACTGTTCGCATGAACGACTATGAGATGGCGGCCATCTTGTTCCCGCGAACGCAGGCATCGGTGTTTGGTCGTTGAGTTCATGGAACTGTTTTCGGACACTGAAACTCCCAAACACCGCTGGACCTCGAGGATCGCCTGCGTTCGTTTTTACACAACTTAAAAAGGCACTGTTCGGTGAAAAACGTTCCCACGAACAAGGTGAACAAGCTCCAGGGTAAGAACATTGACTATGTTTGGTAGTTTATTCGGTTTTTAAACTACCGAACTAGACCGACCGCAAGCCCTCATTCTCTGGAACTGTTTTGGGCATGGGACCATGCGTGCGGTCGGTCAAATTATGACTTCCAGGAAATTCCTGGACCGATCTGGGTTATTTGTGGATATGTTGGTCTCCCAGATCGGGGCTATCAGGGGATGTAACTTTTTTGGGGGGTCTGTGTGTTTAAAGGTATTTTGGGGGTTTTGTAAATATGTTTTATGTGTCTGGAGATAATCAAATTTAGTACAGTTCCTTACCAAATTTTCTCTCAGGCACAGGGGACGGATTAGCCTATTTTGTATGGGAGTGTCCTGGACCTGAGAGCCAATGTAATCATGTGTATGTTTTTACTGTAGTCTACTCTCAGGGCCTTGTCTGAGTTTTTGTGTGCAGATCTATGGCATGAATTGTTTGGTGGTAAGAGGTTTCCCTTGAAGAGATAATAGTGGGTAATCAGGGTTTTTTATGATCTGATTTTTAATTAAATTGTCCAATGCTTTTTACTGGACATCATTTGGAAAACGTAGGATAATACTTAATTTCTACTGGGGGGCCTGTCTGGCTAGGTTTGTATGAGGAATTGACAGAATATAATGGTTGTTTACTTTTGATAAGTATTTTTGCTTAAAGGACCACTCTAGGCACCCAGACCACTTCAGCTTAATGAAGTGGTCTGGGTGCCAGGTCCAGCTAGGCTTAACCCATTCTTTTATAAACAAAGCAGTTTCAGAGAAACTGCTATGTTTATGAATGGGTTAAGCCTTCCCCCAATTCCTCTAGCGGCTGTCTCATTGACAGCCGCTAGAGGCGCTTGCGTGCTTCTCACTGTGAAAATCACAGTGAGAGCACGCAAGCGTCCATAGGAAAGCATTGATAATGCTTTCCTATGTGACCGGCTGAATGCGCGCGCAGCTCTTGCCGCGGGTGCGCATTCAGCCGCATGGGAGGAGAAGAGGATCGGAGGAGGAGAGCTCCCCGCCCAGAGCTGGAAAAAGGTAAGTTTTTACCCCTTTCCCCCTTCCAGAGGTGGGCGGGAGGGGGACCCTGAGTGTGGGGGCACCCTCAGGGCACTATAGTGCCAGGAAAACGAGTATGTTTTCCTGGCACTATAGTGGTCCTTTAAGGCATGACTTAAAGTCTGATGCTTTCTCCACAGAAAATTATTTGGGTCTCAAGAAACCGTAAAATGCCAAATATGCCTCTGACTTGATTACCAGATTAGTGGGATTGTCAAAGGGTTATTATCTAATAATTCAGAGATCTTCCTAAAGATGTTACTGTCTATGGGAAGTCTTTTAAGGGGTTTTTGAATACCTTTCAGTACACTTTTGCCCGGATATGAAGATAAGATTGGAGTTTTGTTAGGGTATATAGTTAACATGTAATGTTGTATGCCTGTCAAGTATAATTTAATGGTATTGTATGCTAGTCTCAAAGAAATGTGGCAGAAAGTTGTGAATGCAACTATAGTTTCTACAGAAAAAAACATTTATTACATTAAAGTCACGGACAAACTTTTTAAACAGATCATATGCTTTAGCATAATTAGGCATAAATAGGTCTTTGAATTGTGCAGGTTATTTGGGCTGAAAGTTCGCTGTATGATGTAGTCTGAAAAATTCCTGTAGATTAGAACGTGTCAGAGCGTCAGCTGCGTTATTCAGAATGCCTGGTACGTGGATACAATAGACACAGAACTGTAGATTATCTGCTAACCAGGTAAGTTTCCTTACTAAATTCATTATAGTAACGGATTGAGAGCAGCATTTGTTAATGTTACAAGCTGCTAAGTTGTCTCAAAAGCACCTAACTGCTTTACCTTTCCATTCTTTGCCCCATATGTGGGCTGCAGCTACTATTGGGAAGATTTCAAACAGTACTGAGATCTCGTTAAAAATCTCTAGGGTAGAGGTTTCTGGTGACCAAGTATCAGATACCCAGTCGTTACCGAATATTGCAGCGTAACCTATGGCTCCTGCTGCGTCAGTCCATATTACAGGGGATTCGTCAGAGATGGGGGGAATGAAGAAGGACCTGCTATTCCAAGAGGATAAAGAGATGTCACATTCTTAGGTCAGCTGGTTCATCTAAAATAGTTCTAGAGTCATTGTTAGGGAGACCGTGTAGAAGAGAGTATTCTAGAGCTGAAAGAACCTCCTCGAGGAATAATCCTCATAGCGAAGTTAAATTAACCTAGTAGTGACTTAATTTCTTTCCTGGTGCAAGACCCATGAGTGGTGCAGACTTCAATATAGGTTAAAATTCCGTCTACCTTTTCCTGAGGCAGGCTAGCTTGCATGGATACTGAATTTAGCATGATACCCAGGAAAGTTATTTCGGTGCTGGGACCTTCTGTTTTGTCTGGAGCTACCGGAACTCCCAAATCCTTAAATAGAGAAAGTGTGTGTTGTAAACTGTACAGTGTGTAGTAGTGTGGTTCAATGGAGAGAAAATCGTCAAGGTAGTAAATCACTACTGGACATCTGCTTTTGTTAAGTAAGAGCCAGGTCAAGGTCTCTGCAAAAATATCAAAGATTTTTGGGCTACTTTTGGAGCCAAAAGTCAATCTAGTCGCAAAATAGTATTTATCCTCCCACTTAACACCATGCAGATGCCAGAGTGAGTGATGAATTGGTAGTAGTTTAAATGTAGTTGTGATGTCTGTTTTGCTTAACCGAGCTGCCTTGGCGAAGTTAATAATAACTTGTAAGGCATGGTCAATTTTTGCATATTGTAAAGAGAAATCCTCTGATGGTATTAGTGCATTTAAACCAGGGGTAGTGGAAGAGCGAGGTGCTGAGAAATCGATGATGAGTCTCTTCTTGTTATTAAATTTACCTGTAGCTATGCCTAGAGAGTTCGTTCTCCAAGAAGTGAATGGTGGGGTAGTGAAGGGCCCTATCATAAAACCATTCTCAATTTCTTTATTGAGAAGTTCCTGCAGACTAGTCAGGTCTGTGAATGCAGATTGTAAGTTGAGGTATTCTAGAATACCCGTGGGGAGTGCAACAAAGCCAGTGTGAAACCCATTGGAGAAACCAGTGGTAAGAAAGTCGACAAGATTTGAAGAAGGATGATCAGTCAAGTAACATTGCAAATTGGGTACATTTATTAAAGTTAATGATTTTTTGGGGGGAACAATTTGTTCGGACACATCGTTTTAGCGTGTGCTCTGAAACAAAGTGAGCAAACTTTAAGAAGTGTACATCCCCCCGCATTAAAATTATTACACACTTAAGCTTTCCCAAGAAAAATGTTAAGCTTAATTTACCCTTATAGGCACAGTGAGCACAGGTTCCATGTCCGGATTACCCTTTTAACTTGGGGACAGCCAAGGTAATGTACCTCTCTTTCTCCAGAGAGTCAAGCAAGAATAGCTCTTACAAGAGCTCAGAAAATCCAGGGGAGTATAATGACTATAGCAATCCCTTGTAGTGATATATCTGTCCCCTCAACACAAGAGACAAGACTCAAGTTGAGGGTGAAGAGGAACTCAGTTTTAATGGAGGCACACTGGCCTTTTATGCAAGTTTCCCTTTGGGCACAAGGACACAAAAGTTAACAAACCAATAAAAACAGAGTCTGTGACGAGACCAATCTCGCCACATTGCATTGGAGAAGCCTATTTACCAGCCTCCTTCCACATGTCTATGGCCCCTGGGAGATGGTGAAAACGTATGCACTTTTATTGGGTGTGTATGGCTCTTTAAGACAGTCAGTGGGCATATTGTGGCTTATGGACTCTTTATGGTACTGGTGCTGGCCCTTTAAACACTTTTTTGGGACATCAGGAAGATTAGGACACTGCCCCTTTAAGACGGTGTCCCCAGACTTGTTTGGGACACTGCCCCTTTTAAGACGGTGTCCCCTGTGTCCCCAGACCTGGTTAAAACCCTTTGTGCCTGGCTATTTCCCACTTGGTTCAGTAAATGGGGCTTACTGAACCAAGTACCACACAGGCAGACCACCCAGAAGTGGAAGTGTGCAGGCAATTTACCTCCCAGAAGCTGCGGTTAACCGCAGCTTAATTGACAATGCTGGGTGGCCTTTGTTCGTTTGGCGAACACGTGGCGGCGGCCATCTTTGTTAATGTGAACGAGGTCAGCGGTATGTGTAGCCAAATTCATGGAACTAAAATCGGCTACACATTTCTGCGAACACCGCTGAGCCCTACCTTCTTCCACAATGATTTTACAGCCGCAGAGACTAAGTCCCATTCGGCGATGGGACTTAGTCGTTTTTTCAGCCTGAAATAGACCGCCCGCACAGCCCAAATCTATGGAACTGTTTTGGGCAGGAAAAGGGACATAAAGGGACCTCCAGCTAACTTTTTAACCCCTGGATGGATTTGGCTGATTTTTGGTTATGTTTATGATTAAAGTGTGCTGATTAATATGTAATATTGGATGTATAGTTTTAAAGTTACAGTGTATGGATAAAAACTGTATTTTTACTGCCTGTGTTAATTATGTTAAACCATTGTGTAACATAATTATATCACAGGCCGAGGGGAGGATTTTTGTGTGTAATTGCTGGGAGTGTCTCTGTAATGTACGTTTATGATTGGTTGTTGTGTAAAACCCTGTGGGTGGTACTAATGTGTAAGAATGTGTATATAAGGATAATAAACCCACAGGTCTGTCTGTTCACTGCTTGACCCTCAACACGGAGCTTTGTCTCGTTCTTGGGGGGATTTATTGTATGCTGTTCCAGTTCGACTACTAGGAGTGTAAACCTATTCGTATGGTTTCCTGTTCGGCGGATTGGTGTTCTGCAGTAAATGTGCCTGCATCTCTGGAAGGGGACAATCGCCTAAACGGTTTTAACCCCTTGTGTGATGAAACGGTCCGTTACAGAGTCATACAGTGAAACACTCCCATACAATATACACAATCCCTCCCCACTGCCTGGGAGATAATTAAGGCAGATAATGGATTAACTTAATTATCTCCAGGCAGAATTTTTATTTTTTTTATAAAGTCCAATAAGTACCCCAAAACACAACATACATTCCCTGATAGCCCTGATTGGGGCTAACAACATATACATAAATCACCCAGATCAGATCAGGGGTTCCGAAATTTTATGGAAGTCATAGTTTTGCCCAAGGGCAGGTATGGTCTCATGCCCAAAATAGTTCCATAGAATCGGGACTAAGCGCCGCTGGAGGACCGTCTGGTAACCACAAGGTTTTCATGCTGAAAATAGTTCCAGGGAATTTGTGGCTAAGTCCCCCTGAAGTCTATTTGCGGTTTTGGTCCATGCGAACAAGATGGCCGCCACCACGTGTTCGAATGTTGAATGGTGGCCACTTCGACTGTTCGGGAGTTTGAAGTGCCATTTCGAAAGTTCAAACTGTGGCCATAAAAATCCAAAAAGGCATGAACAGTGATTTAAAACACGTTTTGTCAGAGGGTAGGAAGCTGGCAAGTATGCCCCTCCAAGAACCAGTTGCGAAGTTGCTTTCGTCACAGTTTTTTTATTTTCAGTAAACATACTTGTTTTCCTGGCACTATAGGGTCTCTAATGTGTGTTATTAGTTTAAGCAGACTGTGATTGTCTATTGTTGTGACAGATGATGATCAGATCACATTTTATGACCAATTTGTGCAGAAATCCATATTGTTCCAAAGGGCTCACATACTTTTTCTTGCAACTGTATTTGGATCTTTGCTCTGAATCACTTTTAGCTCATATTAAACACACCAGTCACTTTATACATGGATCAGCACTGATACAATACACATTTCAATATGCACCTTGTTAGGCGTATGTTTAGCCAGAAGGGATAAATACTTGTGGCAGTATATTATTGCATATATTCTAAAGTTACGTTTAGTACATCAGCACTATTCACCTTAGCACTTGTTTCATACAAGGACCGGCTTGTAAATATCACACATCTCCATGGAGACACTAGCATGTGACCCATCACAATGGTGACATAGACGGACCGCACATGTGTGCGAACACTGGGAGAAAAGCTGTTTTCACTTGCGCTTCAATTGGTTTAGTTATTTATAGACCACTCAGTAAAGTGGATATTTGTCTGAATGGATAAATAAAAAGAGCAGAAAAATTCATTTTTCATAGACTGTGAGTGCAGCCTATTTTTTTTTGTATAATTTTGCCAGGGGTCTTAAAGATTTAAGAGATGAGTGTATATATGTGTGTGTGTGTATATGTATGTATGTGTATATATTTTTGTGGTTGGGAACAATACGCCAAGTTATAGTAGTGGTGTGTGGTAAAAAGAGGGCCCACCAAACTGGATGTTTTGATAAAGGGAATGGCAGATGTACTGAACTAGGCAGCAACAGCACAGAGCAAAGAGGAAGGGGCAGCCTGTATATTTATAGGCAAACCAACCCCTTCCACAATTCCAGGCTTCACCCTTCTATTTGTGGTCGGGGACAATAAGCCGAGTTATAGTAGCGGTGGCATAAGTCGGTTGTGGTGTGCAGGAACAAATGTACGGGTAGGCCCGTAAAAAGAGGGCAAAAGTTTAATAGTTTACCACTTAATACGTGTTGGCATTACATAAACAATCGAAAATGCTTAAGTGTATTCAGCGCTAAGCAATAACTGGAACAGTCCAAAAGGCAGCAAAATCACCTGAGCCGGGGTCTCTCGTCCCATCCACAAACAGATGAAAGTACAAGGAGTGATGCAGTGCCTAAAGTGTCCTTAAAAAATATATAGAAAAGCAGGGAGGAAAAAAAAAGGAAAATATATAGTGTAGTATGTCACTGTCCAAATAAATAGAATAAAACAAAAGAAATACACTCACAATTTCCTGGAACTACAATTGTAGTTCCAACTTGAACTATACAAATAATAAGTAAATTAAAATAAATCAAAAAATGTAAACCTAATTTAATTTTTTTTATATATATATATATATATATATATACTATTTTAAAAAAAATCTTTTCCCTATTTATATATATATCTTTGAATGTTATGTTTTTTTGTAGTTTTTTTTATAATAGCCACTCCTATTTTTTTTTTGGTTTCAAAATTTGATGCAAATATTGTTGGAAAGTGAGGATTTTTTATTAACGAAACCTGTTGTTTCCAGTGTGTCTCTTGTATAAAACTGACATGGACATTACCATCTCTCAATTGGTTAACTAGAAGCTGTTATTTTTGCGGGGAGTTTAGGTCCTGAACATTTAATGTTAAAAATCTAATTTTATCACCCTTATTTGTCATGTTTCAGTATAAGGAAACTTCCTCTATGATTGACCCACTGGACTCCGTACAAAGTAAAACACATAAACATACATAACACAGAAAACCTCAAAAGGTTTGTATAACAGACCTTCGTTTAACCCAACAGCAAAGGGCATGTCCCCTAATGTGTCTCTACCCCTTCCTTTCAGGATAGACACTATGTAAGCTCTTTAAATTAGAGCTTGTTGGTGGGTGAGTAGAAAACATTTAGTATGAATTCATCCAGAAAAACTTAAGATGGAATCGGGACTGAGGATCATTTGGTCTCTTATCCTTGCATTAATATCAATATGAATGCTAGGGATCGTTTATTTAGAGGGCACTTGTAAAATATACGATTGCAAATTACAAGTTTAATATACTTCAATTAACAAATTAGCCATAAAGAAAATATTTCCTATTAAGAAAATGTGCTTAAGATTATGTATATATCCATACTGTAGATATCACTGTCTAAGATCCCAGCTGATCTTACCCCTTGAGGACCGATGACTGTTCTGGACCGTCACCAGAAACATTCCTTTGTGAACCGGTGACAGTCCTGAACCGTCAAAACGGCGTTATGTACTTACCCGATTGCCGTCGTTTCCCCGTCCGGGGGGACTGCCTGGCAGCCCAGGCAGTCTCCCTGTGGTGAATTAGGACCCCCCGGCCACGTGATCACTCTAACAGAGTGGTCACATGGCCACAATAGGTGTCTAAGTGTCTGCCTGCAGGGGGACTGCCTGTGCTGACAGACAGTCTCCCTGCTGCTGTAAAATAAAATAAAAAAAAGCAATCAGTGTAAAAAAAAAAGTATATATGATGTATATAGATGTGTTATATCTATAAATAATATGTGTGTATATATAGATATATATATATGTATATATATCTATATATCTTATATACATAATGTCATACTAAGTGCATTTTTATATTAAAATATATATTAATATAAAAATACTTAGAATTAAATTACACACGTGTGTATGTGTGTGTATATATACATATATAATATATTGTGTATATATATTATAAAATACAAATAATAAGTAAATTAAAATAAATTAAACATAAAAATAATTTTAAAAAATTTACAAAAATTATATCTATATATATATATATATATATATACACACACACACACACACACATACATGTAATTTTATTCTAACTGTATTTTGATATTAATATATATATATCAAAATACACTTAGAATGAAATTATATATATGTGTAAAAAAATATGTCCATATACACACAGACTTCAAATATATAAGTAGGTATATATATTTACATTCTACATGCATATTTATAATATTTTTACATAATTAAGTAATTTTATTGAATGTAATTTGAGGGACAGCCCAGGCCGAAAGTCCAGAGAATTTAATTTGCTAGCACTGTGTTTAACCCTGTAACCTTCTATGACACCCTAAAACCTGTACATGGGGGGTACTGTTTTACTCGGGACACTTCGCTGAACACAAATATTAGTGTTTCAAAACAGTAAAATATATCACAGCGATGATATTGTCAGTGAAAGTGACGTTTTTTGCATTTTCCACACACAAACGGCACTTTCACTGGTGATATCATTGTTGTGATACATTTTACTGTTTTGAAACTCTAATATTTCTGTTCAGTGAAGTCTCCTGAGTTCAAAAGTACCCCCCACAGATTGTTCCTTTGAGAGCGTATGGTAGCCCAGGAATGAGAATTACCCACATGATGGCATACCATTTACAAAAGAAGACAACCCAAGGTATTGCAAATGGGATATGTTCAGTCTTTTTTAGTAGCCACTTAGTCACAAACACTGGCAAAAGTTAACGTTCATAATTGTTTTTTGCATTTTTAACGCAACAAACAAATATAAGTGCTAACTTTGGCTAGTGTTTGTGACTAAGTAGCTACTAAAAATGACTGGACATACCCCATATTGAATACCCTGGGTTGTCTACTTTACAAAAATATGTACATGTGAGGTGTGATTTGGAGATTTATTACAGATCATAGTGTTACAATGTCACTATTGATACATTTTAAAAATATATATTTTGAAACAGCATTTTCGCCAAGTAATCATTGGTAATATTATTTGTGGATTCTCTCTGATTATATTATTGTTACCTTTTTATTAAAGTGATTTTTTAAAAAATCTTTATACTTTTGTGGTAGGATTTTAGAATTACCGTATATACTCGTGTATAAGTTGATCTCTTATATAAGTCGAGTGCAGTTTTGTGACCAACAGTTGTGAAATATGCTATAAGTCGAGGGTAAAACTTGGGCCTATGAAATTCTGTGATTTTTATAATTATATACACACACACTCATACAAACACACACTCTGCATTATACACACATTCATACAAACACACACTCTGCATTATATACTATAAGGAAACCAAGTATATTTAAACCTTGTTCGTTAGTTTCCTTCCGAACCGCCAGAGCCTAGTATAGGTAGCTCTCCATTCGATAGTTAAGATAGACGAAATCCATACGAAATATAAATAGCTTTACCAGATAATTCCCTTAGTAAAGCATTCGAATCCCCAAACATCAGCCAAAGTCAAGAAGAAGGGTACAAAATGAACTGTCTTTTAATTAACACACAGAGGCTTTTATGCAAGTCCCCATGCAAGGGGACATCCCACAGGGAGGGACACAGTACAACCAATCACGTACAGTAAAATAATAAAACCCACCCAGCACAAACATACAATTCCCTCCCCTAGCCCTGGAGATAATCAAGTCTGATAAAGTAATAACTTGATTATCTCCAGGCAGAAAAATCAGTTTTCCCCAATATCTGGAACACCCCTTTATATATGAGGTATCCCTGCAAATAATATGTCCCCTGATAGCCCCGATCTGGGTGACCAACGTATTCAAATTTCACCCAGATCGGTTCAGGGGTTCTCAAAAACTATGGAAGTCTTCAGTGACCGGTTCACCGCGAGTGGGCTGCCCAAAAATAGTTCCACAAGGTTGAGTGGTTTTGCCGGTCACTTCAGTAAAAGGAGAAAAACAAACAAAGTTCCGAATGGATCCCCCTGGCTCCTAGCAGCGATTGTTCCCCTCATTCGTAGGCACAACCGTACCAAATAGTGCTCTTCTAGCTAATTGGTACATATAGATCCAGCGTTCGTGTGTTTTAGACCGGTGTTCGGGAAGTCGAGTGTCCGATTTTAGTTCCAGACACTCGACGACCAAGTCCTGCTGTCTTTGTTCTCATGAAAAAAAGATGGCCATGGTTTTCTCAGCCACGTGGCGTTTGGTAGCAACATCTACCGAATGGGGAACAAAGAAATACTGAATAAAAAGGGTAATTTCTTCACATATATGCACACTCTGTGTGTGTATATAATGCAGAGTGTGTGTGTTTGTGTGAATGCAGAGTGTATGAGTGTGTATATGTATAATGCAGTGTGTGTGTTTGTATGAGTGTGTATATATAATGCAGAGTGTGTGTGTATATGTGTATATAATGCAGAGTGTGTGTTTGTATGAGTGTGTAGTGTGTGTGAACTGGGTGGGGGGAGGGAATTTTTATTTTTTATTTTAATATTTTTATTTTAGTATTTTTTTATTTTATTTAATTTTTTTTAATTTTAATAATTAAAACATTTTTTTATTGTAATATTATTTTTTTATTATTTAATTTTATTTTCGGCCCCCCTCCCTGCTTGTTAGCTGGCCAGGGAGGGGGTCTCTCTTTCCCTGGTGGTCCAGTGGCATTGGCTGTGTAGGAGGGGGGCTGGCAGAGAGCTGTAACTTACCTTTCCTGCATCTTCTGTCAGCTCCTTTCTCCTCCACTGTAAGTCTCGCGGTGTGACTGCCGTGCGGAACCGTGGCAACGCTCTGACCCCGCGGCTCTCGCAAGATTTACAGTGGAGGAGGAGGGAGCTGACAGGAGCTGCAGGAAAGGTAAGTTACAGCTCTCTGCCAGCCCCCAACAGGACCGCCTAGCTTGTAATGAGCCCGGCGGTCCTGGTCTGTATTATGGCAATGTAAGTTGCCATAATACAGACATTGACTCGAGTATAAGACGAGTGGGGGTTTTTCAGCACAAAAAAATGTGCTGAAAAACTCGACTTATACTCGAGTACATATGGTAATAATAATAAATAAAAAAAACCTTATATAGACATAATATATATATATATGTGTGTGTATATATATATATATATATATATATATATATATATATATATATACATACATTAACACGTGCATATAATAAATTAGTGAAGCTTTTTAAGTATGTCAGTCTACCGATTACCTCTTAAGTAATATCTGTGTTTGTATTTATCTCTCCTTTCTCCTTTTGTTTAAATCTTCCCCTTTTGAAAATTGAGTGAATCAATCAAAACATATTTTTAAGTGTTTATAGTGTTATGCCCTAGTCCCTGATGAAGGTGCCGTTGTAAACACTGAAACGCGTGTCGGGCACTTAGATGCTGTCACGTTGTATCACTGAGTTAGCACTTTATTTTTTTGTTGATTTATCTCGATAGGGGTTGGGGAAGAGGACGTTCTTCACTTTGACACTAGAGTTCTCCAGCTTAGAACACCCTTGAAGGTGTTATACAGGAGTTAGCTGTTCAGTCTCCATTTTTCAATTATTAGGTTCACATAGTAGTGGCTTTTCCAGCTTCGGTTCTTCCTACTTAGAACACCCTCGAAGGTGTTAGACAGGAAGTAGCTGCAGGCCCTCTCTCTTTCTCCAGATTAGAACACCCTCGAAGGTGTTTTATAGGAGTTGCAGACTTTATCTACATTAATATTTTTTTTACTAATTATTAAGTGTATCCAGGAGCCGCCCTGTGCTATCATCATTCTGTAGTTTTTTACCATCAGGCACTATACCACTGCACAGTATTATTGTGATGTTAGCAGCTCTCCTCTTTATATTATATCCCGCTTTTGTCCTAGCTGGCTTTTGCTGAGTATTGATTCCTTTTCTGGAGATTGATCCATCCTCTACCCCATTTATTGCAGTATATTCCTCTAGACAATTTAACAGTGCATTGTTTAGGGGACCTTCCCCTTGTACAGTGGGACCTCGGTTTACAAACGCCTCGGTTAACATAATTTTCGGTTTACAAATGAAAATCCATTGAAAATAATGCCTCGGTTTACAAATTTGTTTCGCTATACAAAGCAAGTTTCCCCAGGATGCATTGCACCTGGGAGGTTTATAGCACCGCCCCCTGCATGCTGGAGCCTGTGGGTAGCACGTGGTGTCGAGTGTGGAGGTCTTGGAGTAGCTTTTGCATCGAGTTTTTGAGCCATTCTGGAAATTGTTTGCAGTTCTTTTGGGACTTTTTGGTGCATTTCTCAAGCTGTGGAAAGGTAGGGAGCTGTGCTTCATTGTATGCATGCCTTTTATTGTGTTCTGCATTGTGGGTTGGTTTCCATGCCAGCTCATTTTGACATTTTTTCTGACCTCCAGAACGGATTAATTGGATTTCAATGCATTCCTATGGGAAACGGCATTTCGGTTTACAAATTATTCACAGAGTAGAAGTAGAAGCAGCTTCACCTTTTCTATGGCCCCAAGGTAAAACAAACAGTCTGGAAGATTTGTGGAAAGAGCTTGTCTGCTCAATGTAGAGGGAGAGTGCTCTAACAACATCCAAGTTATGCCACCTCTCTTCCTCAGGAGAGTTAGGGCAAGGATAAAAGGAGGGTAAGACCACATCCTCATTCAAATGAAACTTCAAGACCACCTTGGGAAGGAAATGTGGCACAGGACGAAGAATCACCTTATCCTGATGAAAGATAGTGAATGGAGGTTCACAAGACAAGGCCTGAAGTTCACATATCCTCCTAGCTAAGGAGATAGCTGTTAGCAAAATAACCTTTTGGGACAACAGTATCTCAGAAATACTTTCCACGGTTCAAACGGTGCCGCAGTCAAAGCACATAACACCAAAGGCAAATCCCAGGCTGGCATAAAAGCCTTGAGTGGAGGTCTTCATAACAGCCTTCGTGAATGGCATAACCAAAGGCTGTAAAGCCCACCTGGTTCCGGTTAGGGAGCCGAAACATGGACCCTAAGGGTGTTATAGCCAAACCCCTTATCCAAACCTGCCTGTAGGAAGCTTAGCACTGCAGCCAAGGATGGAGGAATGATAACAATCTCATTATCACGGGCCCAAGTGACAAGAGCTGCCGGATCCTGTAATAGGTAGATGAAGTCGATACCTTATGGGACTGTAAAATGGTTTTAATAACCGAATCAGTTATACCCTCCTTCAAGAGAGATTCCTGCTCAATCTGCACGCCCTCAAATGTAGAGCATGAGGTTCTGGATGCCTCAAAGGACCTTGCATGAGGAGGTCTGGCCAGACTGGGAGTTCTCCCGACTCATCCGTGTCGCCATAGGGAGCCAAGGTCGATGTGGCCAAAATGGGAGAATGGCAATAGCCTCTACCTTGTCCCTCTGTATCTTCCTCAACACAGTATAGATAAGAGGTATCGGAAGGAAGACATAAGTCAATTTGAAGTCCCAATTCTGTGTCAGAGCATCATGACCCATGGCTTTTGGGTCGAAGTACCTGGAGAAGAACACTTCCACCTGTGCGTTCTGGGAGGTGGCCATCATGTCTATCTCGGGTAAACCCCATCTCAAGATTAGGCTTCAAAAAACCTCTTGGCACAGCCGCTATTCGAACCCTTAATTGAGACTCAGTTCAGGAAATCAGCCACTGTATTCTGGACTCCCGGTAGGTGAATTGCTGATATGCCCTGGGAGTGCACGATAGCCCACCTCATGATAGGTTTCAATTCCTTCTCATGAAGGTCTGACTGTGTGTTCCACCCTGGTGATTCAAGTAGGTGACAGCTGCCATGTTGTCTGAATGTACTAGAGTCCAGCGTCCTTTTAGAGTTGTCTGGAAATATAGAAGGGCTCTGAATATGGCCCGCAACTCCAAGGTGTTGCTCGGAAGGGCTGACTCTGTTGCGGTCCATAGACCCTGAGCGAACCTGTCTTGACAATAGGCTCCCCATCCCCGGGAACTGGAATCCATGGTAAGTATTACCCATTGTGGATCTGACAGGGGAAACCCTCTGGACACACTCCTTCTCCTTAACCACCAGTAAAGATGGAGTTTTACTATCGAAGAAATCTTGATGGGTTGATTCCAATTCAACTTCCTGTTGTTGAACTGGATCAGAAATTCTCTTTGCAGGATTCTGAATTGCCATTGGGCCCATCTCACTAGATCGTAGAGGCCAGAATGCCCAAGAGTCTCATATACGTCCTTGCTGTAACCAGGTTGGATAGTAGGAATTGTTTGAGGAAGGTCCAAAGCCTTCCTATCCTCTCTTCGGAAAGTGATATCTTGTCCACTTTTGTATTGAACAAGGCTCCCAGGAAGAAACAGAAAAAATCAGCGCTAAATTGCCACACAGGAAAGTAATAGGAAGGCTGCACTCCTCAAAGGGGAGTCCCCTCTAATCCCCTAGTAATAAGAAAGAACACAAAGACAAACAGTAAAATAAGGGTGCGCCTAAAATGTATAATAAAATATATATATAAAATATAATAAAATATTAAAATTATGATGTAAAATAAATGATTAGCAGTAGTCCAAATAACTTATCATAAGTCCGTAATTTTACTGTTTGTCTAAGGCTCCCAGGAAGGCTGCTCTTCTCTGGATTGATTAGCCAGCCGAACTGACGTAGTTCCGATGGCTTCCTGGGGGTCTGAGGCGACTAATAGAAGGTCTTCTAAATAATGGAACAGGCCAATGCCCGCATCCGGACAATGATCACCACTAAGACCTTTGAAAAAGTTCTCTGTACTTAGACCGAAAGGCAGGGCCCGAAACGGGAAATGGTCTGTTCCAATTGCAAATCTTCAGAAGTGCTGGTGACTTTGTGAACTCGGGATGTGGTAGTACGCATCCTTTAGGTCTAGGGTGACCAAAATCCAGCCTTCTGATGGTAGGTGCAATGGAACGAATGGACACCATCCTGAAAGGGCTGATGTTGAGCCTTCTGTTGATGGACCTGAGATCCAAAAGAGGTCTCCATTTGCCTTCTCTTTTCAGGACTAGAAACAGAGGAGAATAATGCCCCTTGAAGCGTTCTTCCTGAGGTACTTATATGATGATCCTTTCTCTTAAGAGAGACTCCACGTATTCCTTCAAACAGGCTTTTTTGTTTTTGTCCATACCAGAAAGAAATTCCTCAGAGGTGTTTGCTTGAACTCCAGCCTGTAGCCCTCCAGAATTATGGAGAGTACCCAGGTGTCCTGAATATATTGTGTCCAGACCTTGTTGAAGAGGGACAGTCTGGCTCCAACTGCTGGCAGATAGTCAGAATCCCTTCCCTGAGGCACGAAAGGACTGGTTCCTGGCTCTATTAGAGCAGTGGGAAAAACCTTGGCCTCCATGCCATTGTCCTCCACGACTAAATTCTCTACCAGTTCGGTAGCTTTGTGAGTCCCTGAAATATCGGTCTTTAGCAGGATGTCTGTCCGACCATGAAGTACCTGGTTTTCTAGTTCTTCTATCTTGTGGCAAAAATACCTTGCAACTTTCAGCTGCCTTCTTTATGGAGTCTTCCAAAGCCTTGCCATATAAAAGCTCACCCTCAAAGGGGATGGAGCACAGATTAAACTTTGAGGCAGCATCAGCTCCCCAGTAATGTAACCATAAGGCTCTCCTGGCAGCCACAGATAAGGCCATAGTTCGAGAGAATATCCTCGTAATGTCTAATGACGTCTCAGTCAGGTACTCCGTTGCCATGCGTAGGTACCAAATTGTGTCACAGAGATCTTGTCTTTTGACATCTCTTTCCACATCAGAGTCCAGTTCTCTCAGCCAACTCTTCATGGATCTGGACACTGCTGTAATGGCCACAGCAGGGTGACAGCTAGCTCCTACAGCAGTATAGATCCTCGATAAATTAATATCCAACTTGCAGTCCATAGGTTCATTCAACGAAGCGGAACTGTCAAGAGGTAACCTCACCTTTCTTGCCACTCTTGAGATAGGAGCATCTACCTTCGGTGGGGTTATCCACATCCTAGAGGTCTCTTCCTATAATGGATAGAGCTTTGCCAGTTTACCCTGGAAGGGAAGACGTTTCTCTGGTCTTTTCCATTCCAATGTCACTATCTCTTTAATGGCTCTATGGAGTGGGAAGAACCGCTTTTGTTTCTGCAGATCAGCAAAATGCTTATCTGATCCCTCCACCGTGTGTGTATCATCAGGAATTTCAAGTGTCTACCTTACCATAAGAATAAGTTTCTCCACTGATTTGGAGTCCAGGGATTCAGAAAGCATTCCACTTTCACACTCACAGGAATCTACCTGGTCCAAGATCTCAAATTCCCCAGGGGGTTCCAATACATCTGAATCGGATTAGTTAGAGGAGTCCAGCCTTTGTCTGGGTCTCTTCTCAACCCATTGTCTTACCTCCATAGCAGCAGAGATGCCTTGAGCAACCTTTCTAATCCAAGCCAGTATGTCTGGAGATTGGGCCAATATAGTGGAGGAAGAAGTGGCAATCTTCTGGATACAATCCATACAAAGTTGTTTCCCCTCTACCACCTTTCCTTCATAGCCAGAACAGGGGGTAGCTTTCTCCCTTCTTTTCCTGGGAGGAGATGATGATATCCGTTCCTCATTACTAGAAATGAATTGAAGAATAGACTCAGATATCATATAAACATGAGAGGAAGCTTAAACAATAATAAAAAATAACTTCATAATACCTAAAAGGAGCAGTGGATAAGTGTAGCCTAGATAGTGAAGCCATAATGGGCTAAATAAATAAATGAATAGATAAATTCTAGGACCCCCTAAGGAGTGTTAGGAAGCTAAAAAATAATTTTAAATCACAAAATAAACTTACCTGTGGCAAAGATCTTAAGAAAAACTTCCAAATACAACAAACTACTTCCAGGAACACACTGAGGCAAGAATAGGCACCAAGGCACTTACTCCAAGCCCTCCAGGGCTTTAAATACCTTCACTTCATGTTTGCATTCATTTAGGGCCATTTTCCATTTTTGCCCATACTTAAAATGACCGCCGTAACGTGCTATTCTCTTAGGACGCGTCATCATTTCGGCCTCAAACTTGCGCAATTGCGCATGCACAAGCGTTCTTATCATGCCGCCTGCCTGTTAAGTCTGAATACCAGGTTTAAAACACTGTGTGTGAGAGGAGAAGGCATGGGGCAGATACCACGGACCCAGGTAAACACACAGGGGACGTGGAGAGAGAATGCACTAAAGGGGGTGATTCCCAGGTAAGTATATGAATCCTCTGAAGGAGAGGAAATCCCAGAGAGCCAAGGTAAGTAAACCTTAAGTAAATATTAAAGTGACAAGTGCAGAATACTATGAAAGTCTTAATTAAAGGTGTATTATGTTAACCCCTTCAGGACGGAGTCAATAGTACACATTCTGATCAAAACAAAATGTAAACAAAAACTGGAATTTGTGCTATTTGTCTGTTCAACCGTAATTCACCTCTTTCATATTAAATGCACCCACACTTATTATATATCAGTTTGTTCAGAGAAACAGGGCTTTCATTTCATATTAAATATGTATATATGTAACAATTTATTATGAATAAAATAAAAAAACGGAGAAATTTAAAAAAAAAAATTAAATTTGTAGTTCCGCCTCACATTTTAGCTGTAAATGTCATAATACGGTTAGCTTTTACTGCAAAAAAAGCACATATTTGGATTTAGCAAAGTCTCACGAGTAGAACAGTAACCCCCATTAACAGTTTTTACAGTGTTTTGGAAAGTTAAAATATAATAGGTCAAATATAGCACACTCCATTTTTCTGTTTTTTCACATTGAAATTTGCCAGATTAGTAATGTTACTTTTGAGACCGTGTGATAGCCCAGGAATGAGGTTTACCCCCATGATGGCATACCATTTGCAGCAAAAGTAGACTACCCGAGGTATTGCAAGTGGGGTATGTCCAGTCTTTTGTAGTAGCCACTTAGTAACAAACACTGGCCAAAATTTGCGTTCATATTTGTTTTTGTGTGAAAAAAGCAAAAAACTAATATTTGGCCAGTGTTTGTAACTAAGTGGCTACTAAAAATGACTGGACATACCCCACTTGCAATACCTTGGGTTGTCTACTTTTGCAAATGGTATGTCATCATGGGGGTAATTCTTATTCCTGGGCTACCATACGGTTTCAAAAGGCAGCATAACCAATCTGGCAAATTTTTATGTGAAAAAAATGAAATGTGACTCTCTAACTTTCCAAAACACCATAAAACCTGTGCATGGGGGGGTTCTGTTTTACTCAGGACACTTTGCTGAACACAAATATTAGTGTTTCAAAATGGTTACAACAATATCGTCAGTAAAAGTGCCGTTCATGTGTGAAAAAGGCAAAAAAAACGTCACTTTTACTAAAAATATCATTGTTGTAATACAAGTTACCATTTTGAAACACTAATATTTGTGCTCAGCGAAGTCTCCCGAGTAAAACAGTACCCCCATGTACAGGTTTTATGGTGTCTTGGATTACAGGGTTAAATATAGTGCCTGCAATTCAAATTCTCTGCACTTTTTGCCTGCGATGTCAATCAAATTTTTACTAATTAAATAACATACTTATGTTAAAATATTACTTAAATATACACGTAGAATTTTAATATATATACATATATATGTAATTAAAGAATACGTGTACACTTCGTTATTTATGTAAGTATATATATTTAGCTGTGTGTGTGTGTGTGTGTGTAAATATATATATATATATTTGCGGTTATTTGTATTTTATATATAGATAGATATAGAATGTCATTGTAAGTGTATTTTGTTATACTATATGTACTTATATTAATATTAAAATACATTACGTATCACGTTACATATATAAGATGTGTAAATATATTTATAATATATATATAAATTTTATATTTATATATAAATACATTTAATTTATTTTAAAACATGTTTAATCATTTTTTTTCTTATACTTCCCACCAGCAGGGGGACGGTCTGACATTTCAGACCTTCCCCCTGCTGGCAGATCCACAGCCAGCTATAGGGGGCCATGTGATCGCTATTTGAGAGCGATCACATGGCCCCCGGGGGCCTCATTTGCCGGGGGAGGGCTGTCTGTGCAGCTTATTGGACACTATCGTCACCTAAACAAATTTTGCTTCATGAAGCAGTTTTAATGTACAGATCATGCCTCTCAGGTTTCACTGCTCCATTCACTGCCATTTAGGAGTTAAATCACTTTGTTTCTGTTTATACAGCCATTGCCACACTACCTCCCCTGGCTCTGATTGACGCAGCCTGCATGAACAAAAACTGGTTTCACTTACAATTGTTCAATGTATATTACATCTGTTTGAATCTCTTGCTCTGTAAATTGAATCACATACAATAGGCTCCTGCAGGGCCCAGCAAGCTATTAACATAGCAGGGGATAACATAAATCTAAATTAAACATAACTTGCAATAAAGGAAGGATAAACATTAGATGACTCTTTTCCGGAAGTGTTTTTATGAAGGCTGTGCAAGTCACATGCAGGAGGTGTGACTATGGTTCAAAAACAAGGATATTTAATTCTTAAATGGCAGAGAACTGAGCAGTGAGACTGCAGGGGCATGATCTATACACTAAAACTGTTTCATTAAGCTAAAGTTGTTTTGGTGACTATAGTGTCTCTTTAATTATTGCCTTGGTGTATAATTAGTTTACTAAGTTTAGGATTATTATCCTTATTTACCAGATATGGTGACTTCCTTCATTGCTTGCCTCAATTCTACTCAAGTGTATATATACTATATTACCACGTTTTGTGTACCTTAACAACACTACTGTTTTCTTTTAAGTCTGTTTTTCTACCCTCGAGGAGGTCCCGGGCAGGGCCACACACATACTCCTCACATATATCATTATGTCATTAGTTTCATTACTTAGGACTGCTGCCTTTACTTGTATCCGTTTCATCTTCCATATTGGTCATGGGTTGGAGGATATTCGTATCAAGGGCATTACTAATATGTTATTACAGGTTACGGAATACTCAAGATTTGCGGGCAACATAATTCCTCTTACACCTTAAACTATATTTGTTAGGTAGGTATTTTATAGATTATTCGGTCGGATCAACAAGCTGGCCTTACATCTCACTCATGTACGTTACATCATTGTATCTTTAGGTGCTAGGTATCTATGATTTACTGCACAACCTCCTACTTATGGGTGAATGTTACTTCGCTACATGTCCTGGTAAGCAGACCAGGATATCTACTTTTACATAACATACCACAAATCCTACAATATCTCGTAACAACTGTAGTTCTGTGCCAATCCACCTTCTGTGTCATACCGCATTTCTGACTAATCATTCTCAGATACATGAAATTACACCTACTTATTCGATACCTTACCCTGACTCCTTAAGTTAGTTTCTTTACTGGAATAGAAGTGTAGTATACTGGCGCTGATATAGATATACTGTTATAGTAGAAGTGCTTTGAAAAAATTGTAACAAGAGACGTTGCTATAACACCAAGTGCAGACATTTTCAATACACAAAACAAATGTACCAGGAAAGATACATTGAAATTTCTCTCGTTTTCAAGTATGTTCTAGGTTATATACCTTAATACAATATACAAAAGTGGTGATGGTATCTGTAACATAATACCTAAAAAAGAAATTAAAAAGTTCAATAGTTTAAAATGTTATGGTAACCACAAATCAGTGTAGAATATGTATGGAACCACTCACATTTTATTGAGCTCAAGTATACATCGCAGGTAGGTCCGTTAAGGCTATCATGTCTTTCTAATTGGGTAATTCCCTTCTTCTTTCGTCTGGAAATAATTGTCGTCTTTTCCTACTGCCTGTTCTCTTACAGGCCAGACATTGGCCACACCCAAAAAAAGCAGTTTTCTTTATTTAGAAAGGTATTCAATACTTTATTTTCTTTGATAAAACTAATAGTAAGAATGCTCCATAAATGATTTACCGCTCTGTGTATAAAAACAGTTTGTTCCGGTAAAAACATCTTTAAAATCAGATCTTGTAATAAAATGAGTCAGAATTTTTTTACAACCCCTCTGTTATAATTTTCTGTACTATAATTACATACAAAGAGCACTCCTTCCATACTGATTTTTTTTTTTTTTTTTTTAGATTTTAGAAGATCTTTGTGGTCCACTTTAGTTATTTCCATTCTTGACTCTTCTAATTTAGCTTCTTCGTTTCCTTTTTCTGTGAAATCGTATTTTATTCATGTCGATTGGTTTTCATAGCTATCCATATCAGTACAGTTTCTTAAAAATTGTCCCTGATTCTTACAAATTGTCCCTTTGGGGCATTTTCTAACCAAGGGGTATAATGGCAAGTGTCCCTCCCTATAAAATAATTTGCATCTACAGCTTTAAAAAGAGTTTTTAGTTTTAATTTTACCATCTTCAATAAAAATGCTTAAATCCAAAAAAGATACTTCTTGTTCACTCCAAGTACTGGTAAGGTTAATGCCCCATGTATTACTATTTAAAAATGTTAAACAATTCCTCTAAAACTACCAAACCTCCTCTCCAGCTAAAAAAAGATGTCAGCTATGTAATGGCCATAGGTGACAAAGTTCTCCCCCCAGCCATGTCCACCATACACGTAATGGTTCTCCTAAAAGGCCATAAATAAATTGGAAAAATTCTTCTTTGAACCAAAAATGGTTATTATCAAGGATCAGTTGGATTCCCTCTAAAATAAATTATATTTGGTCATTTAAAATTTCTGTAAAATTCCTTAAAATATAATCTACACCTTCCCCTGGTTTTTCTCGGGAATGAGGCCTTTTTTCTTTTTCCAGACATGGTCACACTGTCGGAGGAACAAGGTAGCTCATGAGTAAGATTAGTTATTGAATAGAATGGGCTACTTATATCGCCTAAATGCCTGTCCTTATATAAAAATATAAAAACCCTCAGTAACGGATCACCTGGCACCCCGACTGGGTACCTCCGTTGAAGGATGCTCCTAGCGCTTCCTGAGGACTCCAAGCACTGCAGCAGACACCACAACCACCAAACCGGAGAAGCATACGAATGCTCTCAAGCATATTGTAACGGATCACCTGGCACCCCGACTGGGTACCTCCGTTAAAGGATGCTCCTAGCGCTTCCTGAGGACTCCAAGCACTGCAGCAGACACCACAACCACCGGACCGGAGAAGTATATGAATCCTCTCAAGCATATGAATGCTGTAGACAGTTGAATAGGAACCATACGACTAGGTTTACTCTCCTAGCAGTCAAACTGGAACAGCATACAATAAATCCTTCCCCCAATAATGAGACGACACTTCACTTTGAGGGTTAAGCAGGAACTCTGTAATGGCCACACACTGGCTTTTATGCAAGTCCCCATGCAAGGGGACATCCCACAGGGTGGGACACAGTACAACCAATCGTTACAGGGGAACCATAAAACACACCCACATTTACATCACAATCCCTCCTCTCTGTCCAGGAGATAAGTGTGAAGTAATCCAATTATCTCCCAGGACAGAGGCAAGACTCCATTAACCACATGGCAGTAACAATACAATAAAAGACATAAAATTACATACAGTTACATTTATTCCATAAAACACAGACATTCTACATATCCCCAGATAGCTTAGATCTGAGTGCACATTACTACCGAATGGCGCTCAGATCACATAAATACAGTTCAATCGCCATGGAGCCAAAGTCTTTCATACAGTCTTTCAGTATACGGCTGGGCTCCATGGCATAGCTATCTGGGGTAGCATGGCTTTAAAAGTCTACAGAAAGGCATGAATACGCTATGCAGGGAAAATAAAAGGTTTTAACTGCCGGGCCATAGTCTAAAGGGAGCAGGCGAGCAACCAGGCTCCTCCAGTGGACAGTGGCGAGGCTGGTTTCGCCACACATATGAATGCTGTAAGCAGCTGAACAGGAAAAGCATACAATCAGCTTACACTCCTGGCAATCAGCATACAATCCAATTCCCCCAATAACGAGACAACACGTCATTTTGAGGTCAAGCAGAACTGACTGTACTGGCACATACACCCTCTTTTATTCACAATCCACAAACATAGTACCGCCCACAGGGTTTTGAAATACAACCAATCAATCCGTACAATACACACAGACACTCCCACACAAAATCCTCCCCTCTGCCTGTGATATGATTACTGAACACAATGGTTAATATAATTATCACAGGCAGAGAAATACAGTATCATAAAACACATCACAGGGACCCCAAAACATGCAATAACCCCATAAAAATCCTATATATATCCTCGGAACCGGGGGATCTGGGTGAACCACATATCCAAAATTCACCAAGATCCGTTCAGTACTTTGGAAGATACAGTTTAATGCAGATTCCGCAGAACATATACAGGCTATATGAAAAACAATTACTGTATAATGTGTCCCCTGTTGTATAGTCCAAAACCACTGCACGATGTCTCTGTGCACCAAATACCGGCGAGATGGCACCGTGTAGAAAAGTCCAAACAGTGTCTGTGAGTTAAAATGGCCGCCATCCATTGTTCTCACCATGTGCTTCATCCATTGTTCTCACCATGTGCCTCTGATACATGAAATGGTGGCCACCCAGTAACTCCACAGTATGTCCCCAGATGGTTCTTAAAGGGCCAGCAGCAGCACAACACAAATCCATTATGCCCAAATCATGTTTTTAAAGGGCAATACATCCCAGGGGCCATAGTCACATGGCAGGAGGCTGGCAATCAGTTTTAACCCTTTCTTTAGAACCTTTTTATGTTATTTTGTAAATTCCATTTCAATTAAATTATAGATACCTTTTATCTGTGTTAGTTCATCTATTACCTTTCCCTTCTTTCTTTTTGGACATGTTTTACTCCTCTCCTTCCTCTTTTATTGAATGTCTTCTTTTGTGGTGCATCATAGAGTTCATATCCTGCTTGTCTTTGTTTCTCTCTATAACTCTTCTCCAAAAATTCTGTTCATGATTTCCAAAACCTGATAACGGTTCTGGATAAGCCTATCATCACGTAGAGGAACTCATACGACTCCAGCACTTCAAAAATTAAGAAATTAAAAATGTAAATGTAGTTAAGTGAGGCAATATAGACAAAATAAAATTTTGCAAAACCAAATGAAATTAAGTTTTGATAGTGAAGGAGTTAACGCTCAATAAAGGTCCTTCTCAATCAGTATTAAGCTTCATAGTTGTATTTGAGATCTTTCAAGAAGAGTGGCAGTTTTTCCAAGTATGGTAAACCAGTAATGATTTATAGTAACAGGTTTTCTTTAAATCACAGTATATTTCTTTCAGATATTGCCGTCAGCAGAAATTATCCTGAAGGACCTGAAAGGAACAGAAATACACTAAGCAAGATTCTGAAGAAATCTTTTAATAAAAGCAACAAGGATTCTAACTCTCAACAATCAATGAACCTCTTGGAATCCTGTATGTCTACAACTTCAATAATAAATGGAAAACAAAAAATATTCCCATGTTCTGAATGTGGGAAATATTTCCACTGTTATTCAAAATGTGTTATCCACCTGAGGACTCCCACAGGAATTAAACCTTACACATGTTCTAAATGTTTTAGCTTGCATTCAAATCTGGTTACTCATCAGAGAACTCACACCGGAGAGAAACCTTTTTCATGCCCTGAGTGTGGGAAATTTTTTAGTCAAAACTCAAGCCTTGCAAGACATCTAAGACTTCACACAGGAGAAAAACCTTTCTCATGCTTTGAATGTGGGAAATGTTTTAGTCGTTACTCAAGTGTTATTAGTCATCAGAGAACTCACACAGGAGAGAAACCTTTCATGTGTTCTAAATGTGGGAAATGTTTTAGCTTGCACTCAAATTTGGTCACTCATCAGAGAACTCACACAGGAGAGAAACCTTTTTCATGCCCTGAATGTGGGAAATGTTTTAGACAAAACTCAAGCCTTGCTAGACATCTAAGACTTCACACAGGAGAGAAACCTTTCTCATGCTTTGAATGTGGGAAATGTTTTAGCCGTTACTTAAGTCTTGTTAGTCATCAGAGAACTCACACAGGAGTGAAGCCTTTTTCATGTCATGAATGTGGGAAATGTTTTAGCAGTCACTCAGCATTTGCTAAACATCAAAGGCTTCACACAGAAGAGAAACCTTTCTCATGTTCAGAATGTGGAAAATGTTTTAGCATTAAATCAAGTCTTGTTGGACACCAGAGAACTCACACAGGAGAGAAACCTTTTTCATGTTGTGAATGTGGGAAATGTTTTAGCCGTCACTCAAGTCTTGTTAGTCATCAGAGAATTCACACAGGCGAGAAACCTTTTTCATGTAGTGAATGTGGGAAAGGTTTTAGCTGTCACTCAAATCTTATTAGTCATCAGAGAACTCACACAGGAGAGAAAACTTTTTCATGTTGTGAATGTGGGAAATGTTTTAGCCGTCACTCAAGTCTTGTTAGCCATCAGAGAACTCACACAGGAGAGAAACCGTTTTCATGTAGTGAATGTGGGAAATGTTTTAGCTGTCACTCAAGTCTTGTTAGTCATCTGAGAACTCACACAGGAGAGAAACCTTTCTTATGTAGTGAATGTGGGAAATGTTTTAGCTGTCAGTCAGATCTTGTTAGGCATCAGAGAACTCACACAGGAGAGAAACCTTTTTCATGCCCTGAATGTGGGAAATGTTTTAGCCTGCATCAACATCTTGTTGTACATCAGAGACTTCACACCGGAGAGAAACCTTTATCATGCTTTGAATGTGGGAAATGTTTTAGCTATCACTCAAGTCTTGTTAGTCATCAGAGAACTCACACAGGAGAGAAACTGTAGCAGAGCTCCCTGTACCATGGCTGGGTACCTCCGCCAAGGACCGATTCCTAGCTGGAACAGGGGGAAAAAAACCTTAGCGCTTCTGCCCCAGTCACCATGGCTTGACTGTGGTCCGCCTGGAGCCTCTCTCTGTCCTGGAGCAGGATAGTGGACTATGTAGTGAATGTGGGGAATGTTTTATCAGAAAACTCACATAGGAGTGAAACCTTTTACATGTTCTGAATGTGGAAAATATTTTAGCCAGCACTCATACCTTGTTGTTCATCAGAGAATTCACACAGGGGAGAAACCTTACAGTGAATGTGGGAAATGTTTTGTCAGTAAATCAGATCTGCTGCAACATCAGAGAAGTCACACAGAAAATAAATCTTTCATTCTGAAAGGTTTTATGAGGTATCGATGGATTAACTTGGAAGTTAAACGTATTGTATTATGAATGTGAAACATATTAAAACTGTAATTCAAATGTTATTTACCATCCTGCATCTCATGCTATAGGAAAATGTTTATCTTGCTGACACTATAACTTCCATTCTTTTTACATTAGGTGCCATTTTGTTTAACAGTTTAGTATTGATTCTTAAGTATATCAGTTGTGACAATTGTCATTATTATCATGTTATATAAAAAAATAAAAAATGGTAAATGAGTTTTCAGTAACCTTATTTTTAGCACTCTGCTTTATTTTATCATTTGCAGCAATTTCATAAGAGATTAGAAGCAAAATGATTGTCTTTGGCATACTAATAGTTAATGTTAGTATTCATTTCTCTAAATAACAGTTTAATATGTTTAACCCCCTTAAGGACCAAACTTCAGGAATAAAAGGGTATCATGACATGTCACACATATCATGTTTCCTAAGGGGTTAAAGGACACTATAGCATTAGTACTTTTGTATAATTCAAATTTCTATTCATAATTCTATACAATCCATGTCCCTAGCTAGATTTTGGTCCCCCAATCCCTGTGTACAGTATGTTAAAAAAAAAAAATTATTTTCCAAAACACATGTGGCGCTGCCGCCTGCTACCGTGTAATGTCATCCTAGATGTGTGCTTCTAGGTTGACCATTCAATCTAATGCTCCAGGACTAATCTGCAAATAATTCCATCATTGTGGATCCGGCCATCCCCATGCCAGATGCAATGACGTCGGACTCTGTGCTGACGTCGTCAATGATGCAGATTGCAACAGATCACCTGGTCCCCCCGACTGGGCACCTCCACCAACAGATGCTTCCTAGCTGACGCTGAGGACTATAAGCACCAGACACCACAAGTACTGCAGACTCCACAACCGCCATAGCTTAACTGGAATCTCACGTTCATACTCCCACCCTGGACCAACCGCTGACATTGAGGACCGTGTGGAAAAGACCTCTAGGATACCATAGCAGGAACAGCTTTTACAAGAGCTAGTGTTTATCCAAGGGAGTATACTGAGTATAGCAATCCCTGGTAGTGATATAGCATTTCCCTACAATAAGAGACAGAACTCCGTATTGAGGGTGAAGAGGTCTGAAGGTTTATTGGTACAGGATGGATTTATATACAATTCCTCAGGCCAGAGGGTACACCCCCTGGACCTGATGGGGCACCGAATTACAAAATGTACAGACCAATAAAAACAATGTAACAATGAATGACACTCCCCCATACAGTAAACAATCCCTCCCCTCTGACTGTGATATATTTAAGGTAGATAATGCATAAACTTAATTATCTTAATGATCAAAATGTAAGGAAAGCAAGACAGGTTGTGGTGGTAGGGGACTCTATCATTAGGAGAGCAGATAGGGCAATCTGCCGCTCTGATCGGCTCAACCGGACAGTTTGCTGTCTCCCGGGTGCTTGGGTCCGGCATGTTGCTGACAGAGTGGATGGATTATTGGGAGGGGCTGGGGATGACCCAGCGGTCATGGTCCATGTTGGTACCAATGACAAAGTAAGAGGAAGATGGAAGGTCCTAAAGAATGATTTCAGGGAATTAGGTAGCAAACTTAAGAAAAGGACCTCCAAGGTGGTATTCTCTGAGATATTACCTGTGCCACGCGCTACAGTGGAAAGGCAGCGGGAGATTAGAGAGGTCAATGCGTGGCTTAAGTCTTGGTGCAGGAAGGAGGGTTTTGGGTTTTTAGAGCACTGGGCCGACTTTGCGATTGGGTACAACCTTTATAGTGGTGATGGATTGCACCTAAACGGGAGAGGGTCTGCAGTGCTGGGGGATAGGATGGCTAGAAGGTTGGAGGAGATTTTAAACTAGTAGTAGGGGGGGAGGGTCATAGCAATCTACAAAATGGAGATAGGACAGAAAGGAGATGGGCTTTAGCACAGTATAAGGGGGGTGGAAACGGGGGGAGGGGCAAGCTCAGAACAGAGAAGCTGTGTAATGTTGAAAATTCACAAAATATACAAGTGACTCATAATATTAAATGTATGCTTACTAATGCAAGGAGCCTAAATAACAAAATGGGGGAACTAGAGGCATTAGCATACACTAAACAATATGATATAATAGGCATAACTGAAACATGGTGGGATGAGACACATGACTGGGCAGCTAACTTAAATGGGTACATGTTATTTAGGAAGGATAGGAAAAACAAGAAGGGTGGTGGGGTATGTTTGTATGTCAAACATGATTTAAAGCCAAATGTTAAGCAAATGGAATGCGAGGAGGATAATGTGGAAGCTTTATGGGTAAATATCTGCTTGGGGGAAAAGAAGGGAAACCAACTATTGGTTGGGATATGTTATAAACCACCTAATGTTAATATTGACGAGGAACAACAGCTGTTTGAGCAAATTGAGAAAGCTGCAAATCTGGGTAACACTTTAATTATTGGAGATTTTAATTACCCGGATATAAATTGGGACAGAGGGACTAGTGCCTCAGCAAAGGGAATTAGGTTTTTAAACTTGTTAAATGACACCTTCATGTCACAACTTGTACAAGCACCAACTAGAATGGATGCTTGTCTGGACCTGGTTTTAACAAACAACGTTGATCTTTTGACCAACATTCAAGTAGGTGAGCACTTGGGAAATAGTGATCACAATATAGTGTCCTTTGAAATAAACTCAAAAAAACAAAAGCACATGGGGAATACTAAAACATAATTTTAAAAAGGCCAATTTCAATAAGTTAAGGGAAGCTTTACAATATATTGACTGGCATAAACTCTTTAGTGAAAAGAACACTGAGGATAAATGGATCATCTTCCAACAAATATTACAAAGGTACATTTCTCAGTATGTACCATTGGGAAATAAATATAAAAGAAACAAATTAAAACCAACATGGCTTAGTAGAGAAGTAAAACAAGAGATTACAACTAAGAGAAGGGCATTTAAAGCATTTAAATCGGACAAATCAGATGCATCTTATAAAAGATATAAGGATGCAAATAATGCGTGCAAAAAGGCAATTAGACTTGCTAAACTTCAAAATGAAATAATGATAGCTGAAGAGAGCAAAACCAACCCCAAAGCATTTTTTAAGTACATAAATTCTAAAAAAAAACAAAATGAAAGTGTAGGTACACTAAAAACTGAAACGGGGGTGTTAATTAATGAAGACCAGGAAAAGGCAGGAATTTTAAATAACTTTTTCTCCTCCGTATATATTAAGGAAGAACCCATGGCAATAGATGTGCAAATGATTGCTACTAAAAACTTGCAGAATAATTGTAATTGGTTAACTCAAGACAAGGTGCTGCAGCAACTAAAGAAAGTTAATATAAACAAAGCTCCAGGGCCTGACGGTATCCATCCACGTGTACTTAAGGAACTAAGTGCAGAAATAAGTGAACCTCTGTTTTTAATCTTTCAAGATTCTTTTCTTTCAGGAAGTGTTCCGGAGGATTGGAGGAAGGCAGATGTGGTTCCTATATTCAAAAAGGGTTCAAAATCCTTGCCTGGAAATTATAGACCTGTGAGCTTAACTTCTGTGGCTGGTAAAATATTTGAAAGTTTATTAAGGGATAATATTCAAGAATTCCTTGAGAAGAACATGGTTATCAGCAAAAATCAGCACGGTTTTATGAAGCACAGGTCATGTCAAACTAACTTGATTGCGTTCTACGAAGAAGTAAGTAGAAGTATAGATCAGGGTGTTGCCGTGGATGTGATCTATTTGGATTTTGCCAAGGCATTTGATACAGTTCCACACAATAGATTAGTGTTCAAACTCAAGGAAATCGGTCTAGATGAAAATGCTTGTTCTTGGGTAGAACATTGGCTTAAAAACAGAGTACAAAGAGTTGTCATTAATGGTAAATTTTCAAGCTGGACAGAGGTGGCAAGTGGTGTCCCTCAGGGGTCTGTTCTGGGACCCCTTCTATTTAACATGTTTATAAATGATCTTGAAGACCGCATTGAAAGTCATGTTTCAGTGTTTGCAGATGACACCAAACTTTGTAAAACAATACAATGTAAAAAAGATATTACTTTGCTGCAGAGGGATTTGGATAGACAGGGGGACTGGGCACTCAAATGGCAGATGAAATTTAATGTTGAAAAATGCAAAGTTATGCACTTCGGCGTAAAGAATACACAAGCAACGTATACCCTTAATGGAAGCGAATTAGGGATAACAACACATGAAAAGGACTTGGGAATTGTTATAGACAACAAACTATGCAACAATGTGCAATGTCAATCAGCAGTGGCCAAGGCCAGTAAGGTATTGTCATGCATGAAAAAGGGCATTCATTCTCGGGACAAGAATATAATTTTGCCTCTTTATAAATCACTGGTAAGACCCCATATTGAATATGCTGTGCAATTTTGGGCACCTGTTCTAAAGAAGGATATTATGGCACTAGAAAAAGTGCAGAGGCGGGCTACAAAATTAATAAAAGGAATGGAACATATTGGCTATGAAGAAAGGTTAACAAATTTAAACCTATTTAGTTTAGAAAAACGTCGCCTGAGAGGGGATATGATAACATTATACAAATATATTCGGGGCCAATACAAACCATTGTGTGGAAATCTATTCACAAACCGGACTTTACATAGGACACGAGGCCATGCATTTAGACTGGAAGAAAGAAGATTTCGCCTAAGGCAAAGGAAAGGTTTTTTTACTGTAAGAACAATCAGGATGTGGAATTCTCTGCCTGAAGTGGTTTTATCAGAGTCCATACAGATGTTCAAACAGCTACTAGATGCATACTTGCAAAAACAGAATATTCAAGGATATAATCTTTCAATGTAGGGTAATAACTGCTTGATCCAAGGATAAATCTGGCTGCCATTCTGGGGTCAAGAAGGAATTTTTTTCCTAGCTTGTTGCAAAATTGTGCTTCAAACTGGGTTTTTTTGCCTTCTTTTGGATCAACAGCAAAAAACAAATGTGAGGAAGGCTGAACTTGATGGACGCAAGTCTCTTTTCAGCTATGTAACTATGTAACTATGTAACTATCCCCAGGCAGAAAAAATACACATTTTAATAAAGTACCATAAGTACCCCATAACTGTTAAATCCCCTGATAGCTCTGATCTGGGTGAACAACATATCCATAAATCACCCAGATCATATCAGGAGTACAGAAATGTTATGGAAGTCATATATTTGCTCAGGCAAACCCAGGATTTCATGCCCAAAACAGTTCCATAGATTCGCGGCTAAGTGCCGTTGGAGGACCGACCGGAAACCGCAAGGTTTTCATGCCAAAAATAGTTCCAGGGCATTCGTGGCTAAGTCCTCCTGAAGTCTATTAGCGGTTTTAGTCCATGCGAACGAGATGGCCGCCACCACGTGTTTGAATGGCGGCCACTTCGACTGATCGGGAGTTCGAAGAACCAATGTTTAAAGTGCCAGTAGGCACAATTAGGGTCTCTGAGTCAAAATAAATTGAAGGGGCCATAGTCACAAGGTAAAAGGCTGGCAAGTAGTCCCCTCCAAAACCCATTGGCAAAATGGCTTTCGGCACACAGATCGCTCCTCCTTTGCCTCCCTTTATTTTAATAATGACCTACATCATGCAATGATTCTCTTCTCACAAGTCAAGTGCACATGCGCATGTTTAACAGTTTTCCTGGTTATGCGAGTCAGGACCTCACATGCTCAGCTCTCCTATCTAGAGAACCTTGGCTGTAGTTTAAAGCTGTGATTCAAAGTTTTTTTTTTATTCTTTTTTTTATATTTTTGTTGTGTAGGTAATAACATACAAGCTTGCAAAACTACAACAGTAAATGCAGGCTGTTCAAAATTTCTAGTACAACAATGACATGGTATCAGGAACATTTTGACTGACTGGGTAACTCATGCACTCAGAATGTTTTAAGGTCTGATGCCTGGTTAAGCTAACCCTTGGGGGCTTGTGAAGAAGCTTGGAGACTTGCCTCTTGCCCTCAGACTATGGCCCGGTCCCAAGAGCCCCTAAAGAACCAAAAAAAGGGCTATTGCCACTGTTAAGAAGGAGGACTTTTGGGGCTCTGTTGAACCAGTGGCTGTTACTGTATCCTCCTTTGTTAAATACACTACTGACTTCCTTCTTAAAATAGTCTTTAAAAGTCATGGAGGAGATACTAGTAACTCTAGATGTATCTAACCGCTATACATCTATTCCATACTCAGACAGTTTGAAGGTCACTGAGAAATGACTTTAATAGTGTATTACCTGACTATCACCTTTGCAAATGCGTGTTCACACTTTTGTAGATTGCATTGAGAAAAAACTATTTCCGGTTCCAGACAATTTTTTATGAACAATCTAAAGGCAATGTAAAGGGCGCAAATATGGCGCCATTTTACACCAATTCATTTTGACTGATTTTGAGGATGAATTCTTATATCCTGTTAGCTGGTACTCTCAATGTGTCACAATCTGGCTTAGATTCATTGATAACTGCTTTGAATTCCTTAAATACTGTCATTCATACATCCAATTTATCCATATAGCCGACAACAAGACTGAGTTTTCTAGATGTGACAGTTTCCAAACAGGGGCACAGTCTCAGTATAGACATATACATAAAACCCACTGATGCTAATAGCCTACTGGGCTGATGTAGTTTCCACCCTTCAAAACAAAAGCATTCAATTGCTTATAGCTAGTTCCTATGAGTATGTTGCATAGTCAGCAATGACTCCTTACTGGGCATCCGTCTTGCATGCATGTCTGAAAATTTTGAAGAAAAGAGCTTCTGCCTGGATTTTCTTCAGATAGCTATAGGCAGGGTTAAATCTTTGGACAGGGACAGCCTCTTAAAACCCATTTGTAACCCCTTAAGGACACATGACGGAAATATTCTGTCATGATTCCCTTTTATTCCAGAAGTTGTGTCCTTAAGGAGGTAACTAACTACTCCCCCTTGAACACTAAACTATAGGATGTAATGTGATTCAATTTACATATTTACAGTGTAATAATCAATATGGACATTTATTTAAAGAACCCCCATATTTGACACCAAGAGGTGGTAATCAAAAGGGAAGTATGTACACACCCTATGACTGGTGAACATATTTACTTGAGAGGCTTTATTACATGTCAGTCAGAGTGTGTGGTATATCTCCTAAAGTGTCCTTGTGGCCTGTTTTTATGTAGAAAAAAACTATACATCCCTTTAAGGACCTTATTTCTGAACACATAAACTCTATACAGAGCATTACCTCGGATTTACCGGCCACAAGACATTTCAGAGAGATGTGCCATAATGGGTCGCAATTATGTTACCAGATTCTGGACCAGGTACCACTCCCTACCTGGGGGGTAATGGAGAAAATCCTTTTGTCATGGAAGCCTTGATTTTTCATGTACTCAGTTATTTTCGCCACCTCGCTTGCAGGAATCCCAGCCATCTCCTCCCTGAAAGACTATATCACCTCTAAGTACACTTTCCATATTGTGCCCTTACCACCATGAGCTGGGGAAGTACAACACGCTGCCCCAGAAGCTTCCAGGAGGCTCGGTAAGGTAGAGAGCATTCTGACCGGAAACTTCACAGGATTTGCATGGAACTATAGATCGGAGCTCAGGAGTGCCGCAGTCCGGTCAAACTTTATTAAAGTAGTTCTCGGCCCTAAGATCACCAAATAGGTCACTTTTTTGGAAGGGATATCAGGGAGGCAGAGGTTCATTGAACAACACCTTGGACTTGGCAGAACTCCTGGTCCTGGACCTGCTAGAAGCTAAAAATCATTGTTTCCTATGGCTATAATCACTACTTGTAGAGCTGAAATTCAGTTACTATTGAAGAAGCAACAACAAAGGGACATTAAGCAACCTTGTTACCCCTGACACCTTTGTGGCGGAACCAGCCTCGCCACTGGGCATTGGAGAAGACTGATTGACAGCCTCCTCTGTGACTGTGGCCCCATGTTGAAATGCTGGAGTTTCCCCTGCAAAGACCCGAAAGCTGGGTCATTCGGTACTTTCCCTATGTGAGCAGTGTTACCCCAGATAGCTATGTCATAGATACCATTCGTATAACAAAAGACTATGTGAAAGACTTTGGCTCCATGGCAATTGAACTGTATGTATGTGATCTGAGCGCCACTCAGTAATAATTTGCGCTCAGATCTACGCTATCTGGGGATATGTTGAATGTCCCTGTTTTATGCAATAGCTGCACAGTTATATATTTTTATGTATTTTATTGTATTTTGCTACCATGTGGCTAATGGAGTTTTGCCTCTGTCCTTTGAGATAATTGGATTACTTCCCAATTATCTCCAGGATAGAAGACTCTGATTGACATGTAATAAAGCCTCTCAAGTAAATATGTTCACCAGTCATAGGGTTTTCCACCTCTTGGTGTCAAATATGGGGGTTCTTTAAATAAATGTCCATATTAATTATTACACTGTAAATATGTAAATTGAATCGCATTACATCCTATAGTTTAGTGTTCAAGGGGGAGTAGTTAGGTTTTGGACAGAAAAACCATGCTTCATTTGGTCCAATAGGACTTTCCCTTAACTTTTTAACCCCTGAACCGATTGCCCTGATTTTTGAGTATGTGTATATTTCAAGCATGCTGATTGTTTTATGTGAATGGCATGTATATTTTGGAAGTTATTAACATTTTGTAAAAACTGTATTTCTCTGCCTGTGATAATTATATTACCCATTGTGTTCAGTAATCATATCACAGGCAGAGGGGAGGATTTTGTGTGGGAGTGTCTGTGTGTATTGTATGGATTGATTGGTTGCATTTCAAAACCCTGTGGGCAGTACTATGTTTGTGGATTGTGAATAAAAGAAGCTGTATGTGCCAGTACAGTCAGTTCTGCTTGACGTTAAAACGAAGAGTCATCTCGTTATTGGGGGAATTGGATTGTATGCTGATTGCCAGGAGTGTAAGCTGATTGTATGTTTTTCCTGTTCAGCTGCTTAGAGCATTCAAATGCTTTAGAACATTCGTATGCTTCTCCGGTTCGCTGGTTGTGGTGTCTGCTGCAGTGCTTGGAGTCCTCAGGAAGCGCCTGGGAGTATCCTTCAACGGAGGTACCCAGTCGGGGTGCCAGGTGATCCGTTACAACCTTTTACAAAGGGAAGAAAACTGGATGTGCAACAAAAAAAATATCATCCATGGAGACTTTTTTTTCCCAAATCCTTTTCCCATGCCCTCTTTGCAGTGAACTCTAAGGTTTGTTTTTCTTTGATAATCTTTATTTTGTAGTTTTAATGAATAAAAACAATGTTAAGGTCTATAAATAATAATGTACATGCATAATAAAGGTACATACGAAATAACCTTACATAAAGAATAACAGTGTATATGCATGTCAGTTACAGCAAAGTCATTTAAAAAAGTATTACAGTTTTACATTTTATACCTGGTATTGTTTACTAGGTAACCTTTGGTAAAAAAATTTGTACGGCCAAACTCTTCAGTATCAACAAAATGTTCAGACATGGGATGATTTCCACAAACCTGCAATAGAGCTTTTAGTCACTATTAACCCCTTAACACCGTTCCCCCCCCCCATTATAATGGGCTTTAAAGCCGTTGCGGCGGCATAGAATGCCGTAACAGCTTTCTTCCGCAGGAGGTCAGATTTACTTACCTCCGCCGCGATCCTCTTCGGGAGGACTGCCTGACAGCCCAGGCAGCCCTTCCCCGGAAAATGAGGCCCCCAGGGGCCATATGATCGCTCTAAAAGAGCAATCACATGGCCCCTACAGCTGGCTGTGGATCTGCCAGCAGGGGGACTGTCTAAAATGTCAGACAGTCCCCCTGCTGGTGGGAAGTATAAAATAAATTAATGAAACATGTTTAAAATAAAAATGTATGTGTATATATAAAAATTAAAAAAAATTTTTTCAATTTTTCAACCCATGGAGTTCTGGATTTGGAGTCACACTCAAAATTAAAGTGGAAAAACACACTACAGGCTGATCCAACTTTGATGTAATGTCCTTAAAACAAGTCAAAATGAGGCTCAGTAGTGTGTGTGGCCTCCCTAGAACGCCTGTGCATGCTCCTGATGAGGTGGCGGATGGTCTCCTGAGGGATCTCCTCCAAGACCTGGACTAAAGCATCTGCCAACACCTGGACAGTCTGTGGTACAATGTGACGTTGGTGGATGGAGCGAGACATGATGTCCCAGATGTGCTCAATTGGATTCAGGTCTGAGGAACGGGCGGGCCAGTCCATAGCATCAATGCCTTCGTCTTGCATGTACTGCTGACACACTCCAGCCACATGAGGTCTAGCATTGTCTTGCATTAGGAGGAACCCAGGGCCATCCGCACCAGCATATGGTCTCACAAGGGGTCTGAGGATCTCATCTCGGTACCTAATGGCAGTCAGGCTACCTCTGGCAAGCACATGGAGGGCTGTGCAGCCCCCCAAAGAAATGCCACCCCACACCATTACTGACCCACTGCGAAACCGGTCATGCTGGAGGATGTTGCAGGCAGCAGAACGTTCTCCACGGCGTCTCCAGACTCTGTTACATCTGTCACATGTGCTCAGTGTGAACCTGCTTTCATCTTTGAAGAGCACAGGGTGCCAGTGGCGAATTTGCCAATCTTTGTGTTCTCTGGCAAATGCCTAACGTCCTGCACGGTGTTGGGCTGTAAGCACAACCCCCACCTGTGGATGTCGGGCCCTCATACCACCCTCATGGAGTCTGTTTCTGACCGTTTGAGCAGGCACATGCACATTTGTGGCCTGCTGGAGGTCATTTTGCAGAGCTCTGGCAGTGCTCCTCCTTGCACAAAGGCGGAGGTAGCGGTCCTACTGCTGGGTTGTTGCCCTCCTACGGCCTCCTCCACGTCTCCTGATGTACTGGCCTGTCTCCTGGTTGGGATTGTGATGTCACTGTGGGAGTGTTTTGTTAGTATTGTCTGTGATTGCCTAATATCCAATATGTGTCCCATTGTTCCATCAGGTCTGTTAAAGTCGTGACTTAAATATGAATATTAATTTAATAATTAATATATAATAATTAAGCAACAAATAACATTAATATTGTTATGAGTTCGGTATTATGGTCAAATATAAAATAGGAAATACACAAAACATTGTAGTATTAAATGCATATTTAATATAATTATAATAACAATTAAACAAATGCTAGCAGAATGTCAATTTACCACAATAATTACACAATACAAAACTACAACATATTACTTACAAAAGGCTATAACAGTTGCTAGCTGTTATAATAGATTACTTACACGGCTCCAGCCTGTTTGGCTGGAGCTATACAGTCAGCTACATGTTCAATCAATGCAAGACAAGGAAAAAGGAGAGCTGAAAATCCTTCTACTATTTGGTTTTATCCAGTAAGTAGGCTGGCCTGTGATGTCACTGCCAGAAGCACATGAGTTAGCACACTGACCCCTAGTGGTGCCTCTAAAGCATTAAGCTCATTATGCTTTTTTATGACAAAAAGTCATTAATTAATAAATACCATTACAAGGTCCCACTTGCATAAATAACCCTTACTGTAACCCTCAATAAACCAGACCTACTTGCACCTTTCTTGAAGCCTTGGCTCATGCTTGGGGGAAGGGATACCTACACTCTGGGGATTGCTATAATCACTTACTCCCCAGAATAAGCTCTTGTAAGAGCTTGATTTGTTCCTGCTACGCTGTCTGGATTTAGGAGAGGTTCACCCACTGGGAGCTGGATCCTGATCGTGGATCCAGGGTGAGTGAGAGACGGTGAGACCCCGGCACAGCTGCATCGCTGGAAGTGAGGTCCGCAGTGCTGATGGTGTTGGTTGGAGTGCTCGGAGTCCTCGGCAAGTGCTAGGAGCATCGATTGGTGGAGGTCCGTCACACTAATTGCCTATAATTTCCACCTGTTGTCTATCCCATGCACAACAGCATGTGAAATTGATTGTCACTCATTGTTGCTTCCTAAGTGGACAGCTTGATTTCACAGAAGTGTGATTGACTTGTGTAGTTAAAGACTTTGGCTCCATGGCAATTGAACTGTGTGAATAGGATCTGAGTGCTCTTCGGTAGTTTTGTGCGCTCAGATCCCAGCTATCTGGGGATATGTGAAACGTCTGTGTGTTATGTGTAAAAGGTGACTTTATGTATTTTAAAGTGTTTTATGTCTTTTTGCAACCGTGTGCTCAATGGAGTTTGCCTCTATCCCTGGATAATTGGATTACTTTCCCCCATTGTCTCCAGGATAGAGGGCTCTGTAAAACCTGTTTGAGACAGATATCCATGTGCCAGCCAGGGCCCAAAATATACTTTTACTAACTTTTGAACCCCTGGTCGGATTCATGCCATTTTTTAATATGTTGTCCTCCTGAATGGATTGATTGTGAATATGTAATTTTATGTGAATGTGATGTATGGTTTTAAAGTTATGAAAGTTGGGTAGAAAGTATGTTCTAACTGTATATGTAATTGAGTTTCCTCTCAGGATAAGGGGAGGGAATATTTGTTTTATACCTCCCTGTGGGCGGTCCTGTATGTGAAAGGCTGTAATAAAAAACCAGGCTGGGTGTGCCAGCACAGGAGTTCCTGCTTAACCCTCAAAGTGAAGTGTTGTCTCATTATTGGGGGAGGATTCATGGTATGCTGTTCCAGTTTGACTGCTAGGAGTGTAAACCTATTCGCATGGTTTTTCCTATTCGGCTGTATACAACATTCATTTGCTTGAGAGCATTCATATGCTCCTACGGTTCGGTGGTTTTGGTGTCTGCTGCAGTGCTTGGAGTCCTCAGGAAGTGGTAGGAGCATCCTTTAACGGAGGTACCCAGTCGGGGTGCCAGGTGATCCGTTACACACGTCATGTGTCCTTAACCCCTTAAGGACACGACATGTCTGACATGTCATGATCCCCTTTTATTCCAGATGTTTGGTCCTTAAGGGGTTAAGTGTTCCCTTTATTTTTTTGAGCAGTGTATATATGAAATAGCAAAATTAAGAGAAAGCGCTTTTCTTTATTTCAGTGTTTTAGTTTTAGCAGAGTTTAGTAGGTAGCTACTGCTGAGGTAGCGACTTAAATATGAATATTAATGTTAATTATACAATAATTAAGTAAAACATTATAACAGTAATTTTTTTAATTAATTGATGTTATGGTCAAGTATGTGTATAGAATATACATTATAGTGTTCCATTAAATGTTTAAAAAGCAGATGTGTATAGTGTTCAAGTATGTTTCTTGTGTTTGGCTAAATGTAACTGCTTTTTTGTCCTTTATTTGCCTAAACGTGATTGTCACGAGCGTGGGCTATAGGCCCAGCCGAGACAGTGGGGAGAGTGTGGAAGTGACAGGGTTAATGACACCAGACCCCTGGTTACCTGTTGCTAGTCCCAGCAACCACTCAATTAACCCCTGCAATCCCTTCTACACTACCCCCTTAGTACTACTGCCACCACCAAGACTTTTAAACCCGGGCGTCTTAGGTTACCCCACACACAGGAGAATTATAGTATCACAGTTCTACTTTTACTGATAAAACATATATAGTTAACCCTTTTTGGTAACGTGTTTACCTGAGCTTTCCTCTGGAGAGTGAAGCTCATAGAGAACAGAGACACAAGCTGATTAAGTAAACATTTAATCTGATAAAAAGGATTCACAGTGCTGAGTACAAAATACAGAAATAAATGACATACAGATAACAAATTGCAAAACAGTACATAAAATAAAATAGGAGAAAACACAAGAAATTCCTTACATATATTTACCTCATATAGAATTCTTGTGGGAGTCTTAGATGGTATAGGTCTCCTAGAAGTTACTGACAAAAGAAAAATGAATAACTGACCCATGGATAGTCCAACACCCTCATATATCTAAACTAGTTGTTTCTCAGTGGGCAGACCCCTGGGGGGGATCAGAGGGGGCTGGTCTGGCAGTCTTTTGCCCACTCTATGAAATTCCTTGTGTCCAGCTCTGGTGATGGCTATCTAGGTGTTTTATGGTCTAGGCCTGGTGCAAGATCAAAGACCATAATAAACGTCATCCCAAGGTTTACAAAAAAACAACTCTTAACATATATAAACACACATCAAACACCAACTCGTGCTTTTGGCATGACAGTGATAAATCAGGAATCATTAGTATGTTTGGTTATCTTGCTTCCAAAAGTGATTGTGGCAAATCTCGCCACTGGCTTTTGGAGGAGCCTGCTTGCCAGCCTCCTGCCCCGGGACTATGGCCCCTGCAATAGACTTGGCTAAAAGACTCTTTTCGTGCAATGGGTCCCGAACAGCCGCATGAACCAGAGACCACCCGGTAGTTTGTAAAACCCTATTAACACTTAGTAATGATTCTAACCGCAGTGTTCTAATAGTCTGTTTGGGTGGCCGCTGTTCACATGAACGAGGTAGCTGCCATCTTGTTCGCATGGACGCAGGCAGCTGTGTTTGGTCGTTGAGTTCCTGGAACTGAAATCGGACACAGAAACTCCCGAACACCGCTGGACTTCCATCATCATCTGTGTTCGGTTCTATACAATTTAGAAGGGCATGTTCAGTGGAATCATTCGTCTGGATGAGGGGAACAAGTTTCAGGGTAAGAACCTTGACTATGTTTGGTAGTTTGTTGGTTTTTAACTACCGAACTAGACCAACCGCAAGCCCTGATTCTCTTGAACTGTTTTGGGCATGGGACCATGCATGCGGTCGGTCAAATTATGACTTTCAGGAAATTCCTGAACCTATCTGGGTGAATTTTGGATATGTTGGTCACCCAGATCGGGGCTATAACTTTTGTGTGGGTGTTGTGTGTTTAAATGTATTTTGGGGTTTTATAAAAATTTGTGGGTTTTGTGTCTGGAGATAATTGAGTTTAGTTCAGTTCATGACTCAATTATCTCCCAGGCACAAGGAAGGGATTGTCTTATTATATATGGGAGTGTCCTGGATCTGAGAACCAATTTAATTGTGTGTTTGTTTCTGCTGTGGTTTACTCTCAGGACCGGGGGGGGGTTGAGGGGGTGGTGCCCCTTGTATGGGGACCTGCATAAAAGGCCAGTTATGGGTACCAATAAATGAGTTCCTCTTCAACATCAACATAGAGCCTCGTCTCATGTGTGGAGGGGGCAGCTACATTCACTCTGGGGATTGCTATATCACTATACTCCCTTGGAATTATAATCACATGCTCTTTTAAGAGCATATTGCTACACTCTCTTGGAGGAGTGGACTACCCACTGGAAGCTTGATCTTGGGTCCAGGGTGGGTGGAGGAAAGGGAGACCCCAACCAAGCTGTAACACTGGAAGTGGGGACTAGAGTGCTGATGGTGTCTGGTATAGTTCTCGGCGAGTGTAACAGATGCCCTGTTCCTGGACCTTATTTTTTATTTCATTTTAGCCTGGATCGGTATACGAACCAAACCGAACAGTCTTTGCCCCAGCTGGTTTGTATACCGAACATTATACCAAACCCTTGGACCACCCCAAAGCAGTCGTGTGCTACCAATTGACATTTGCTCTAACCACAACTCTGAGTGGTTTATTGGGTGGCCATCGATTTGTATGCACGAACACGTGGCGGTGGCGGCTGCCTTCATGTTTTGTCGGACGCATCCAGCGGTGTTTGGTCGTCAAACGTATGGAACTCTTTTCGGACACTCAACGGCCCGAACACCAGCTCACGAACAAGGGGCACACGACAAGCATTCCCACGAACAGCTATTTGAGACATTTTGGTCATATTTGAAGTACACGAAAGAGACCGGCTGATTTAATGGAACTATTCTGGGCAGGAGCCTTGTGTGCGGTCGGTCAGAAATAAGACTTCTATACAAAAACCAAACCCCTGGACCGATCTGGGTGATTTTTGGATATGTTACTCAACCAGATCAGGGATATACTTTTTATGGGGGTCATGTGTGATTTCGGGGTATTTTCAGAATGTTTATAAAATTGTTCTTTTTCACCTGGAGATAATTGAGTTGATACAGTAATCGATTTAATTATCTCCCAGGCAGAGGGGAGGAATTGTATGCCATGTGTGGGAGTGCCTTATATTGTATCCCTGTTATTATTGGTGTATAAGTTTGTGTCCCTGTCCCCAATAAGGTCCATGTGGGTGTCACCATTGCTTGGGGACTTGCATAAAAGGCTAGTGTGGCCACTGTTAAAACAGTTCACCTAACCCTCAACACGCAGCCTTGTCTCGTGATTGTAAGGAACCACTATACAGCTATAACCACTAGCTCTTATAAGACCTCTACAACTATATCAGATTCATGGTCGGCTAGGATATTCAACTGGAGAACGCTGCAGCGCTGCTCAGGACTATGGTGTCAGGATTACAGAACGTAGAATTGTGTAACACAGAGGACTGATAGGTAACGTATGCCGGACCTTAGGATGGCCGAACTAACGTACCAAAGAATAGTCAGGAATAGCCGAGGTCAAAGGAAACAGAAAGAGACACAACGATAAGGAAAAGCTAGGAGTCAGGGATGCCAGAAAACTGGGAAGTCAAAAACAATGCCAAAGTCAAATAACCAGAATTACCAGAATCAATAACGCGCTCTTGGACAACCACAAGGGAAACCACGACAGGGCACTGAGCAGGATGAGAACTGGGCCTAAATACCCCTCCTCTAGATCTGATAGGCTGTAACCGGCCTTTGACCTCAAAGCAGTTACCAGGTTCCCATTTGCATAATTGCTGCTCAGCATTAACCCTTCTGTGGATTTGGTTGCTGCTCAGCACAACTTTTCATGTGTGGACAGTAAATGTCATTAACCACATTTTTATAAGCAGATGAATACGTGACATAGGGAAAAAGGACATCTATGGCGGCATATACCCCTGCTCACTCGGGGTGTCCGTCACAGTGAGCACTAGGAGCAGCGATTGGTGGAGGCACCCGGTTGGGATGTCAGGCGGTCCGTCACAGTGATCATCTTAGGGAAGTGTTTGTTCTGTTCACTCATAAAACACTAATACCTCAAAAATGAGAAGGTAGTTTAAAAGTATTTTTTTTTATTTTTTATTATTCAATCTGTTAAATGCAATAAAGGCACAATGCTTGTTTATGTGTTACTAAATCTTCTGAATGATTATGATCCATAAAGCTTGACTGCTTTGAAAAAAAAAAAAAAGGATCATAATAGAGTTATTGTGATTGGGTCAACATTATTAATGACCCATCAGTAGCTCTTGCTTTAATCAATATTATAAAATGATTAATTACTACATAGGCTATAATTAGTTAACAAATACAATATTAACTTTAAATAAACATCACAATTTCAATTTTGTATGATTTCTCTGATAATGTTTGAGTGCTGGTTAAAACATTTAACTTATTTAGGACACGAGAAAAGTTCTTCTCCAGTATGTGTTGTCTGATGTGTAACAAGTGCTGAGAAAACTTTTCCCACATTCTTTACACGATCACGGCTTCTCTCCTGTGTGAGTTCTTTCGTGTTTAGCAAGATGTGAATGCAGGGTAAAACATTTCCCACATTCAGAACATGTAAAAGGTTTCTCTCCTGTGTGAGTTCTCTCATGCCTAACAATACTTGATTGATTGCTAAAACGTTTTCCACATTCAGAACATGAGAACGGTTTCTCTCCTGTGTGAGCTCTCTGGTGTCCAACAAGATTTGATTGACTGTTAAAACATTTTCCACATTCAGAACATGGGAATGGTTTCTCTCCTGTGTGAGTTCTCTGATGGGTGACAAGATTTGAAGGAACGCTAAACCATTTTCCACATATTGAACAAGAGAAAGGTTTCACTCCTGTGTGAGTTGTCTGATGACTAACAAGACTTGATTGAACTCTAAAACATTTCCCACATTCCGAACAAGAGAAAGGTTTCTCACCTGTGTGAGTTCTCTGGTGTGCAACAAGATTTGATTGAACACTAAAACATTTCCCACATTCTGAACATGAGAAAGGTTTCTCTCCTGTGTGACTTCTCTGATGTTTAACGAGATGTGAAGGCAGGCTAAAACATTTCCCACATTCAAGACATGAGAAAGGTTTCTCTCCTGTGTGAGTTCTCTTGTGCAAAACAAGATGTGAGTGATCACTAAAATCTTTTCCACATTCAGAACATGAGAATGGTTTCTCTCCTGTGTGAATTCTCTTGTGCCCAACAAGGTGGGAGGGTTGGCTAAAACATTTTCCACATTCAGAACATGAAAATGGTTTCTCTCCTGTGTGAGTTCTCTCATGCCTAACAATACTTGATTGATTGCTAAAACGTTTTCCACATTCAGAACATGAGAACGGTTTCTCTCCTGTGTGAGTTCTCTGGTGTCCAACCAGACTTGATTTAATGCTAAAACATTTCCCACATTCTGAACATGGGAAAGGTTTCACTCCTGTGTGAGTTCTTTGATGGGTGACCAGATTTGATTTAATGCTAAAACATTTCCCACATTCTGAACACGAGAAAGATTTCACGCCTGTGTGAGTTTTTTGATGACTAACCAGACTTGATTGAACACTAAAACATTTCACACATTCTGAACATGAGAAAGGTTTCTCTCCTGTGTGAATTTTCTGGTGTGCAACAAGATTTGATTCATAGCTAAAACATTTTCCACATTCTGAACATGAAAAAGGTTTCTCTCCTGTGTGAGTTCTTGTGTGTCTAACAAGATGTGCTTTACGGATAAAACATTTTCCACATTCCATGCATGAGAAAGGTTTCTCTCCTGTATGAGTTCTCTTGTGCACAACAAGACTTGAGCGATCGTTAAAACATTTCTCACATTCAGAACAAGGGAAAAGCTTTAATTTTCTGTTTACTAATTCATTTGTAGACAGAGAGGATTGTAAAAGATTTCTAGAGTTTTTAGAGTTCGAACTTTTGGTCATTGTTTTGAAAGATTTCTTCATAATCTTGCTTAGTGTATTTCTGTTCTTCTCCGGTGCTTCTTGATAACTTTTACTGCTGGAAAAACCTGAAAGAAATGTACTGGTGTAAGAAATTGATATGCAAAACTGCATTATTGTATAAAACATTCTGTGTATGTGACTGGTTTTACAAGGTCATTTACTTGATAACAGTGCGACAAGGATCAAAGCTTTCAGTTGCATTTTACAAGATCCAGCTAAAACAAAAGCTTACAACCCTCCAACAGTTCGCCTGCCAACCAGTTTTCCATGCATGTTATCAGAAGATCAGCGTAATGAACATCTAGTAGACATGTGCAATTCGTTTCGGTCAGAATATGAATTCGGACGAATTTCGGGCAATTCGGACATTCGGGTATGTCCGAATTGCCGAGGTCCCGAAATTACCGAATTGTCGAAGTTCCTAAGCACAGTATTACCTAAGTACTAATATACTTACCCAGTGAAAGAAGGAGAATGTTACATTGTATACAATTTTAAATAAAAAGTATACAAACATAGCCAGGATTCAGCTGTAAGCATTTGCAACACTTACAACAATCAAGTAACATACATTCATATAAAATGTTAGTTACTTAACAAGTCAACGTAATGACAGGAATGAATACGTAGATAACTCCCTTATTTCCACGGTATTAGGGAGCTATCTACTAAAAGGCTGAAAGACCTGAATTGGTCTTTCAGCCAAATTTACTAATACTAAGTAAAGATTACTTAGTATTAGTAAATAATGCCCCTACTCGCTATACCGAAGTAGGGGCATGTCTATTAAAAAGTGAGCAGCCTGTGGCTGCTCACTGTTTTAAAAAAATAAATAAAAATAGGGTCCCCCCTCCCGAGACGCGCGAGTGGGGGCTTTTAAACTAAAGGGGGGACCTATAGACCCCCCCGACCCCCACCCCTGAGCAGCGGGTGGGGGACCTAAAGTAATATTGTCCTCCCCCCTGACCTCCAACCCTGAGCGGCAGGTGGGGGCCCTAAATACTAATAGGGGGGACCTAATGTCCTCCCCCCTGGCCCCCACCCCTGAGCGGCGGGTGGGGGACCTAAAGTAATATTGCCGTCCCCCCTGACCTCCACCCCTGAGCGGCAGGTGGGGGCCCTAAATACTAATAGGGGGGGACCTAATGTCCTCCCCCCTGGCCCCCACCCCTGAGCAGCGGGTGAGGGCCCTAAATACTAACAAGGGGGGACCTATTGTCCTCCCCCCAGGCCCCCACCCCTGAGCAGTGGGTGGGGGACCTAAAATCAGAGTGCTCTGAGCCTAATTGCAGGGCGGGGCAAGGCTTTATAAGCCTTCTCCCGCCCTGCAGAGCTCAGTCTGCACAGAGCCCCCCCATGGATGAAGATGGATTTTTTTTTGTGCTCTTTTTTTTTTTTTTTTTTAGAATTGCATCGGTTATTATATTTTTTTATTTGGTCTTTTTTGGGGCTAAAAAAAGAAGATTTGAGAAGAAAGAAAACATTGAATAGTAAGTTTTAAAGTACTTAGTTAAAGGTTCCCCCCTCATTATTTTTTAGGGTGAGGGGTGTAGGTGGGGATAATTTTTTTTTTGTGTGTGAGGGGTGGGTGACTAGGTTTGGGACCCTAGTCACCTGAGAGGCTTTTTTAGGGTCCCCACCCGCCGCTCAGGGGTGGGCGCCAGGGGGGAGGACAATATGTCTGTAACGGACAGTTTCAGCACACAAGAGGTTAAAAACCGTTAAGGCGATATTCCCCTTTTTCAGCTGCACCGACAGCTACTGCAAGCACCAATCTCCTGAACTGCAAACCGACGAACTTCCGAACTGCAACCAAGGGAATACTCGAAACTCCCGAACTGGAGACACACGAATAGCTGCTAGCAGACGAACAGGAAAAAAACCCAAGCGACTTACACTCCTGGTAATCAGTCTCTAACAGCATACAGAAAATCCTCCCCCAATAATGAGACGACACTTTACTTTGAGGGTTAAGCAGGAACTGCACTGTAATGGCCACACACTGGCTGTTATGCAAGTCCCCATGCAAGGGGACATCCCACAGGGTGGGACACAGTACAACCAATCATTTACAGGAGAG
>OW240925.1:6918679-6933498 GCA_933207985.1 Pelobates cultripes
ACACACATTCAATGCATCCCGTACATACACAGAAACACACCTTGCAGCTCTTACACATACAAACACAATTTCACACAATGCATTCCTTACACACATATCAGGACATCCCTTACACACTCCACCCCCTGTGAACAAACTCATTGGTGGAACATGAAGGTGGACCCTGGGACCCAGACCTTGGGCTGTGTAAAGGACCCCCAAAAAATGGAGCTGTTTCCCGTTCTCCCAGAACATTGATTTTTGTGACCACAGTTACAAACCGCCTCCAGAGAGCCTGTTCTGCACCAGACCAGTGGAGCCAGACTGCAGCTAGAGCCCATCATCATCCTCATCTGGTTGTAAGTAGGCAATCTAGTATATTATTGGTGGCACTAAGCTCTAATTTACCTCACATTAAAGAAACACTATAGTCCCCAGAACCACTTCAGCTTAATGTAGTGGTTCTGGTGTCTATAGCCTGTTCCTGCAGGCCTTTTAATGTAAACACGGCGGCACCGCAGCACTGGCGTTAGTTAACATGGCAAATCATATGGGTGGGGCATTGTGATATCACATAGAGGCGGCAAACTTTACACTTTTACTAGAGCGGCCAAAATCATGGCGGCCCTGGCTGGAAGGCTGTGTGAGCTGTGGCCGCACAGTGTCCCATGGTAGTTAGGGTGCCGTGCGGCCAGTACAGCTCACTCAAGCAAACAGCTGATAAACTGGCCGCACGGAGGAAATGTGTATGTGTGACTGTCTGCCTGTGACTGTGTGTGACTGTCTGCCTGTAACTGAGTGTGTGACTGTCTGTCTGTAACTGAGTGTGTGACTGTCTGCCTGTAAATGTGTGTGTGGGGCTGCAGGGATTTTGTAGAAGGGGGTGGGGGTCTTGTATTGGGACAGGAGTCTTTATAAGGGGGGATAAGCAGGGGATTTGTGGAAGGGGGTTGCGGGGGTTTTGTAGATGGGGCAGTACAGGATTTGTAGAAGGGGCAGGACAGAGGTTTTGTAGGAGGGGCAGGGCAGGACAAGGGTTTTGTAGGAGGGGCTGACAGCGGTTTTGCAAAGTTTACAAATTGTAAAAATAAAAGAAATAAAACCTTTAACATTTTTTACAGGTTTTTTTTTTTTTTTTTTTGGGGGGGGGGGGGGGGGGGGGGGGGGTGCCAAGCACAAGATCCGCCCCGGGTGCCAAATGCTCTAGGTACGCCCCTGATTATATCACCTGCTCAGTTTCAATCACTACACATCCTGCAGATGAGGGGTTAAAAAGAAACTGGGGAGATCCAGTGCTCCCCCTGTTAACCAGCGAGGGCCCACAGTGCATTATAACTATAGCTATAAGGTTATGGTGTTACAGGTCCCCTGTCCCCCCACCCCCGCACAAAGTGTATTATAACTGCAGCTATAAGGTTATGGTGTAAAGAGGTCCCCTGTCTCCCCCCACATAGTGTATTATAACTGCAGCTATATGGCTTGACTGGTGTATAGTTGCCATATGGGCAGGTGGAGATTCCCCAAAACCCCATCCCCACCCCTGTTACCATTAAAATGCAGACACTGAAAGGTATTGGTCAATATGTCCAAAGCTTTATTGAAGACATCAAACATATAACAATAACCTTTATAAAATATCAACTGAACATGTAAAGTCATTGCACGTCCCCTCCACCCATACATCACCATACATTGCTGTCATAAATAAAAGGCAATGACCCATATAGTAAACATTTCCATAACAGTGTAATGACACATAAATATATAGATAAATAAGGTATAACAAAATGCTTAACTGCTGTGACAGATCTTCTTGTCGCTGGTGTGACGTACCTCCATCAATCAATGCTCCTAGCACTCCACCAGACACCATCAGCACCATAGATCCCCAAACCGCCACAGCTTGGTTGGGGTCTCGCCATCCTCCACCCACCCTGGACCCAAGGCCAGGATCCAGATTCCAGTGGGTGAACCTCTCCAACTCCAGAGAGCGTAGCAGGAACAGCTCTTATAAGAGCTAGTGATTATACCCAGGGGAGTATTGTGATATAACAATCCCCAGACTGAATATAGCTGTCCCCTCCACACATGAGACGAGGCTCCATGTTGAGGGTGAAGAGGAACTGATTTTAATGGTGCCACACTTGGCCTTTTATGACAATGCCAATGCAAAGGGCACTGCCACATGGACCTTGTGGGGAACTCCGTTACAAAGTCACAGACCAATAATACCAGTGTTACAATGCCTGACACTCCCATATACAATACAACAAGCCTTCCCCTTTACTTAGGAGATAATTGAGTCAAGAACTATACTAAACTCAATTATCTCCAAACACAAAAAAACACAAGTTTTTACAAGACCCCCAAAAAACCTTAACCCATAAAATCCCCACAAACGTTACATCCCCTGATAGCCCTGATCTGGGTGACCAACATATCCAAAAGTCAGCCAGATTAGTTCAGGGGTTTCCTGGAAGCTATAGTTTTTACCGACCGCTCACATGGTCCCATGCCCAAAACTGTTCCATAGAATCACGTCCAAGTGCCGCTGGTGACCGACCGGGAACCGCAAAGTTTTCATGCCAAAAATAGTTCCATAGAATCGTGGCTAAGTGCTGCTGGGGGACCGACCAGGAAATGCAAAGTCTTTATGCCAAAAATAGTTTCAGGGCATTCGCGATCCCCCTGAAGTCTATTTGCGGTTTTTGTCCATCCGAATGGCCGCCAGGGAGCTGGCGTTCGATTATATGGAAAGTGCCGAACCAGGGGAACAAGGGGGAATAAAATATGAAGAGATATATTGAAACTCGGGATAGTCTGCAGCTGCAGAACCTCTCAACTTCAATATAGTCACCAGAATCACACTCTAGTGGTGTCTGGGGCTTAACCCTTTATAATTCACAGAGAGAAATAAAAAATATCCTCCTTCAAAACAGAAACAAAAGGAGACTGCCTAGAGTTATGGATATAATCTGGATATTTTAGAAAGCTATACACAATGTAAATCTATCTGAAGAATCAAGAATAGTGGATGAGTCAGGGAGAATACTAAAGCAAATTCGCTTTACTCAGACTAAAAATGAACTCAATTGGAATCCCTATAATAATGTCTTTATTCAAAGTGGCCAAGCTAAGGGGTTAATAGAATGTAATCAGCAAGGTAGAGGGAGATATTCAGTTCCTATAGTAAATATTCACTCCCCTAAGAGGCTAGGCTGATGGAAATATTAGACAGTTGCCTTAGGGTTTATACCAAGTTGTTATATCTTGATGATGTCTCAAAGCAGCACTTTTAAACTAGCTGAAAGAAAAAGTAGCATAGAGATAAGATAAAGCCTTTCTCCCTGTTAAGCTTGCTAGACAGTCAAAGGTTAGAAAAAAAAGGGAAAAGTTGTGTTATGGGCAAATACAAATATTGTATTCCTCAAACTGTGTACTTTGTCTTTAAGAGATATTGCAAACTGACAAGGTGTTAGAAATGGAACATATTGTTTTTCATAACTGTTTCTTTGACCCCTTAAGGACTGGCCTGTTTTTGCGATATTTGTACGTTAAGGACCAGCGTTTTTTTTGACACTTTTGTAGTGTTTAGCTGTAATTTTCCTCTCTCTCATTTATGGTTCCTGATATGGATTAATGAGCACCTTTCCCCTTATATTCTGTGTCACACTACACAGTAGATTTAGTAATGTCAGGATGCTCTATTGTAACAGGTGGCCTTTGATCCTGATTTGTATCTTCTTCTTATTTCCCCCCCTGCACTGCATATCCTGATAACACCTTGTTGGGAAGTGTTTGTTTAATCAAGTAACACCCTTTGACCAGCTAATGCCAAATGTGCTTTAAGTTCTTTTAATATGCAATTGACAGGACATGACTGTATTATGTGAAGACAACCCCTTTTGGATGTGTACAGAATTTTGTTATAAGATCTGTGTTCTCCCCATTAAAATTAGGTGTAGTATTCTGCCATACACTTGTGTGAATGAGTACTGCCCTCCGAGCTCGTATTTCTGCTGTGTCCATTCCTTGTCTTCATACCTGAGAGAAAACATTGCTGTCTGCTGAATTTAAACCACAACAATATGGTGTCAGAAGTGGGATAGAGAATCCAAATCGGGTAAGAACATTTTGTGTTTTATTTTTGTGTTCTTTGCCCTGTTTGGATTCTCTGAACAAAATTTTGTGGTTGCAGAAAAGTAATGTTTTCTTGTTTTTGTTTTGCCTTTCTTTTTGTTTTTGTTATAAGTATGGGTTAGAGTCCCATGATAAGTATGGGTTAGAGTCCCATGATAAGTATGGGTTAGAGTCCCATGATAAGTTTGGGTTAGAGTCCCATGATAAGTTTGGGTTAGAGTCCCATGATAAGTTGTATAAGAGAAACATTTATATTTTCTGGGTTAGAGTCCCATCTTGTCGGTAAGTTGTATACAGTGGGTATAGCAGTCCCACTGAGTGACCACATTTAGTCACTGTATTGAATGCACAGGATGGAGACAGTAGAATAAATCTTATTTTTGTTTATTGCAGCGCTGCATGTATAGTTGTATTGTTTAAAAAAAAGTGTGCATTGCTTATATATAAAGTGTTATATATTGTAAAGTGTTATCTGTGTTAAGTTGGAAATGGGCTCCAGTAATGGTAAAAAAAAAAAAAAAAAATTCCCAACAAAATTCTGTAAAATTTAAATAATCTAAAGATGTCCCTAATAGTGCTGCGTCACATACTCCCCAAGTCAAGTCTCAGGGTCCTCGATTAGGCCAAACCCCATGCCATTTTGTTCAAGAAACTATTGGCAATTACTATGCTGAGCCATTTTGTACAAATTTAGTTGCATGGTCAGAGAATTTTGATACAATGATTTGTAATCCATGGCCAAGAGAGGGTTCTTTTAGTGATTTTCATTTGCAAATGCTGAAAGGTATGTGTATTTAAGGTTTTAAAAAGTGGGGTCCAGGTGGAGATCCAAAATGGGATAAAAAGTATATGCATAATGCACAGGGGCGGGCTGGGCCGGGGGGCAGGGAGGCAATTGCCCCCCCGGCCGCCCTAAATTCCTGTAAGGCCGGCCGCGACGGGCCGGCCCTTTAAATACTGCAGCCGCCCGAGCGCTCTGTTAAGAGCCTCAGGCGGCTGCAGCTTCTCCCCTCCCCTGTAGCGTGGCCGAGCTGCACTCCAGTCCGCGGTGGCCGGCCAGCCGGAGTGATAGGAAGGTGCACGCTCAGTGTGCACCTTCCTGTCAGTCCGACCGGGTACAGGAAACAGAAACTCCTGTTCCGCGCGGAACAGGAGTTTCTGTTTCCTGTCACCGGCCGGGGAGGGGAATAGAGGGGATGTGGGGAATAAAAAGAGAAGAGGGGGGAATAAAAAGAGGGGAGGGGGGATAAGAAGAGAGGAGGAGGGAGAGAATAGGGAGGAGGGAGAGAATAGGGAGGGGGAATAAAAAAGAGGGAATAAAAAAGAGGGAGGGATAAGATGAGGGGAGGATAAGAAGAGGGAATAAGAAGAGGGGATAAAAGAGAGGGAGGAGAATAGAGGGAATAAAAGAAGGGAATAAAAAAGAGGGAGGGATAAAAAGAGGGAGGAGGGGAGAATAGGGAGGAATAAAAAGAGAAAGAAGGGGAATAAAAAGAGGGAGGGATAAGAGAGGGGGAGAATAGAGGGAGGGAATAAAAAGAAGGGGGAATAAAAAAGAGGGGGAGGATAAGAAAGAGGGAGGAATAAGAGGGAGGAGGGAATAAGAAAGAGGAGGAGGGGAATAAAAAAGGGATAGGGGGAATAAGAAGAGGGGAGGAATAAGAAGAGGGAGATAAGAAAAAGAGGGGTAGAAGAAGAAAGGGGTAGGTAAGAAAAAAGATGGGGAGTAAGAAGAAGAAGAGGAGGGAGTAAGAAAAAGAGGGGGGAGTAAGAAGAGGGAGAGGTGGAATAAGAAAAGGGGGAGGGTGGAGTAAGAAGGAGGGGAGGGCGGAGTAAGAAGGAGGGGAGATAAGAAAGAGGGGGGTAAGAAGAAGAAGAAGGGGTGAGTAAGAAAAAGAGTGGGGAGTAAGAAGAAGAAGAGTGGGGAGTAAGAAGAAGAAGAGGGTGTAAGAAGAAGGGTGAGTATGAAGAAATGGGGGGAGTAAGAAGAAGAAGGGGGAGGAAGAGGAAGAAGAAGGGGTAAGAAGAAGAAGGGGGAGCAATAAGAAGAAGGGGGGTTAAGAAGAACAGGTGGGGGAGTAAGACGACCAAGGGGGGAAGTATGAAGAACACAGGGAGGAGGGGGGTAAGACGAACACAGGGTGTGTGAGGAGAACACATAGAGGGAGGAGTGAGAAGAGCACAGGGAGGGTGGGTGAGTGTGAGAAGAGACTGCTAGGGGAGGGTGGGGGAGAGGAGAGACCACTAAGGTGCAGGGGGAAACTCACAGCGGGACAGAGAAGGGCAGCTCTAGGACAGGGAGGCCAGACGGAGCTCTTTTCACACTGTGCACACACACACAATGCATCCCTATACATACACAGAAACACAACATGCTTCCCTTACACACAGAGAAACACACAATGCATCCATTACACACACACACACACACACACACAATGCAACCCATACACACAAAGACAATGCATCCTTTGCACACATACACAGAAACAGACAATGCAAACCCGTACACACACATGCAAACACACACACTTCTTTTCTTACATACACACAGAAACACAATGCATCTCTTACACTCAATGCACACACATACAGACACACACCTTGCATCCCTTATGCATACAAACACAGATTCACACAATGCATCCCTTACACACAACCAGAAACACACAATACATCCCATATACACAAATACACACTGCTTCCACTACACACAAACACACTGCATCACCTGCACAAACTGGTATCCCTATACACTACATACCATAAGCACACATATTAGATCCTCTACAATAACACATAACACATCCCCTACACACTCCACTCCCTGTGAGCGAACTCATGGGTGGGTGGAATTTGGACTTATGAGTGGGCCTTATGGGCATACTCACCGTCAGGCCCTGGGGCCCAGACCTTGAGCTGTGTAAGGGGCCCCAAAAAATGGAGCTGCTTCCAATTCTCCCAGAACATTGAATTTTGTGACCACAGTTGCAAACAGCCTCCAGAGATCCTGTTCTACACCAGACCAGTGGAGCCAAACTGCAGCCCATCATCATCCTCATCTGCTTGTAAGTAGGCAATCTAGTATATTATTAGTGACACTAATCTATAATGTACCTCACATTAAAGGGACACTATAGCTTAATGAAGTGGTTCTGGTGTCTACAGCTGGTCCCTGCAGGCTTTTTAATGTAAACACACACTGTGTGCAGCACTGGCGTTAGTTCATATGGGTGGGGCATTGTGATGTTACATGGGGGGGCAGCAAATTTTTATTTTGTCTAGGGCGGCAAAAATCCTTGCACCGGCTCTGATCCTGGGCAGGTGCACCAGTCTACTGGTGACCCACAGGAGGGGAGTGCACTGATTGCACTGCACTCTCCTCCTGCCCAGCCCCATCTTTACCGCAGTGCAAGTGCCCTCTGCCCCTAATTTACAGTGGCTCACACTCACAACAAGCAGTGCCTGGAGCCGTGAAGGAGCGGGTATGGCAAAGAGCTACTGATTAGCATAACATCAATATCCGTTATAAAACCAGGAAAAGGTGGGCATGGATGGTGAACTGATTTGGTGGTGCAATGGGCCACTTGACTGGTTTTGCCCTCCAGGCCTAAGGCTGCCAGCCCTCCCCTGATAATGCAGCTACAGGATGGTTAAAGTGTGCTCAGTTATGGTTTGTTCCTGATCAGACTACAAAGTATGTTCAGGCTTCTGCAGCACCTCCTGCTTATGTGCTTTTTGTTGTATCATTATATCCCAGTTTGGATGAATTAAAAAAAAGATTTTTCGGAATATTGATACTGATGAAAATTTTATGGCGATTGGTAGAGGGAAAAGGCATGTTGGATAGATGGTTGTGAATCCTTCTGCAATGGTGAGATCCACTGCAGAAAATGTTGATGTTGGTATGAAAAAATGAGAAAGTGACTAGAAAGTCTGTGGATGTTGATGCAGGGAATAAGCATGTTGATAGTGTTTTAGTGGTGGATGAGGGTTATAAGAGTCATGGTGTACTAGTTCCCAATCATGTGTCTGCTTCTGCCTATCCTTTTGTAGTTGCTGGTGAGACTGTTAAAATTAAGCCTCCCTATGGATCACATTTGGTGTCTCTTAGGACTCAGTGTCCTGATCCGTTTAAGCTTCCAGAAGGGGCTATTAATTATTTAAAAAGAGTAACAATGGATCAACAGTTTGGAGGGGCAGATTTTTGTTTTTTTATTGTCTGTTGTTTTTAAATATGCTGATATTTCACCAACAGAAATGGCTCTTAATTTGGACACTAAACATGATGGACCTGGTACTGATGTAGGTTGGTTCTGTGTATTTTGGGCTGAGCAAGATTTTGTGTCAGAGTTTTGAAATCAGTTATTGGTTTATTTTCCTTTGTGGTTTTGCAGTTGTACAAATACCTAATAGTGTAATAACTGCAGGTTCTTAACCTTTTGTCTCAGCGCAGGCAGAGTTGATTGCTCTTACACAAGCTTGTATTGCTTTTAAAGATCAAGATGTGACTATTTATACTGATTTGAGATATGCCTTTGGAGTGGTTCATGATTTTGGTGTCATTTGGCAGGCTAGAGGTTTTGTTGCAGCTGATGGTCGAACTGTTTCTCATTTTGCATTAATTGATGGATTATTAAGGGCCATACTGTTACCTAGATCTTTAGCTATTGTGAAGTGCAAGGGCCATGATACAGATCACTCCATGGTCAGGGATGGTAATGATTTTGCAGATTTGGTGGCGAAAAGGGCAGCTGCCTCTTTTTCTTTATGGGCAGATTACAGTACTGTTTCTTTTGACCAGGTCTTAACTGCATATAGCCCCTCATACTGATGACATTGATATTCTTTCTATGCAGGCTGCATCATCTTCGGATAGCTTAGCTCACTGGAGTAAACATTCTGTTTCACCTGATGCAAATTCTGGTATCCTCTAGGATCATAAAGGTCGCATAGCAATCCCTCAAGCTTTTTCTGTGTTACTCGTCCGACAGTTCCATGGCTATGGACATGTCGGACGAAGAGGGGTATTGGCTATGCTAAATTAACTATTTGTAATTAACAGGTTAGATCAGGCCGTTACCAATATTTTTATCCAGGTGCTTAACATGTGCAAGAGTTAATACTACCAAACCACAGTTACCTCCAGAGGAAGGTCCAATGTTAATTTTACAAACCGACTTCATGCATATGACAGTGGCAAAAGGTGGACTCAAGTATTTACTTGTATTGTAGACATGTTTTGGCTGCCCAGTTATGATTAATAGTGATAAAGAAACTTCGTTCACTTCAGCAGTTACACAGCAGGTTTGTAAAATGTTGAGTATAGATTGGAAATTTCATATACCCTATCACCCTCAGTCATCAGGGCAAGTAGAAAAGATGAATAGAACGATCAAGGAGAAATTGACAAAAGGAGACTTGGGTAGCACACGCAATTGGCCAGACAATTTGCCAGCAGTTTTAGCTGAGATCAGAATGACCCCTAGTTCCACTACGGGTTATTCACCATTTGAAATTTTAATGGGGAGACCTTTTCCAACTACATGATGTAAGTCCATAGGTGCTCCGATGGTGAGCGGAGACCTAAATGTTGTGTTATATGTATTGAACCTTGTAGAAAAATTGAATGGCATCTATGGTGATTTGTCTCTATCTCTTCCTCATCCTTCAGGTACAACCACACATCCTTTCAGGCCTGGAGACAAAGTCTTGGTGAAATCCCTCTTCAAATCCGGAACCTTTGATCCAACGTACAGACCTCTGACAACCGTTGTTGCCATCACCAGAAGAGCCGTTCTGACCGAGGAGAACCAGATGTAGATTCATGCAAGCAGATTAAAAAGATGTCCCATCAAGCACTCTGGATATTCCAAGCAAAGAACGTTCAACCTCAGACTGATCTAGAAAGAACAATAGTGCTCGGTGCACCCTAATTATTCTTTTTTCCATGGGACTTGGTTATGCGCTGATTAATATTATTTGATCCCAAAGAACAGTGATAGTAAAATTTGTTATTAATATATTTCACTCTAAGCAGGCTTTATCTTCTTCATCATGGGAAACAGACAATCATTTTATTGGATCTGTAAAGAATTTATACCAAGCCCTAAATTTAACTAATTGTTTAATAAACCTTAATTCGTCCAGGAGGGAGGGACGGTCTTATTATAGCCATGGCTCCCCGGAGATTTTCTTCAGAAATAACGGTTCTGAAGTTTTTTTTCTTCCCTGAGTGCTATAATAGACAATTAATTAATTTACTGATTTGTTATTCTTTCAGAATAAAAGATTGGAATGATATGGATTAATGAGCACCTTTCCCCTTATATTCTGTGTCACACTACACAGTAGATTTAGTAATGTCAGGATGCTCTATTATAACAGGTGGCCTTTGATCCTGATTTGTATCTTCTTCTTATTTCCCCCCTGCACTGCATATCCTGATAACACCTTGTTGGGAAGTGTTTGTTTAATCAAGTAACACCCTTTGACCAGCTAATGCCAAATGTGCTTTAAGTTCTTTTAATATGCAATTGACAGGACATGACTGTATTATGTGAAGACAACCCCTTTTGGATGTGTATAGAATTTTGTTATAAGATCTGTGTTCTCCCCATTAAAATTAGGTGTAGTATTCTGCCATACACTTGTGTGAATGAGTACTGCCCTCCGAGCTCGTATTTCTGCTGTGTCCATTCCTTGTCTTCATACCTGAGAGAAAACATTGCTGTCTGCTGAATTTAAACCACAACAGTTCCCATACAAATTATATATTGGTTTTTTTTCAGGACAAGAAGGGCTTTCTTTACATACCATTATTTGTATCATGTCATATATTTTACTTTAAAAATAAATAAATAAATATGGTGAAAAATTGAGAAAAAAAATGTTTTTGGACTTTTACTTGAAAAATCTTTAACTGATCTACAAAAGCTACTGAAAAAAACTGCTAAATAGATTCAAAATTTTGTCCTGAGTTTAAAAACACCCAGTGTTTACATGCATTTTTGCTTTTTTTGCAAGTTATAGGGCTATAAGTACAAGTAGGAAATTGCAGTTTCAATATATATATATATTAAATTTATCAAGAGTGACATTGTAACACTGTCATAAATCCCTGAATCACACCTCACATGTACATATTCTTTTTTACAATAGACAACCCAGGGTATTCAATATGGGGTATGTCCAGTCTTTTTTAGTAGCCACTTAGTCACAAACACTGGCCAAAGTTAGCATTTATATTTGTTTTTGTGTTAAAAATGCAAAAAACAATTATGAACGCTAACTTTGGCCAGTGTTTGTGACTAAGTGGCTACTAAAAAAGGCTGAACATACCCCATTTGCAATACCTTGGGTTGTCTTCTTTTGCAAATGATATGCCATCATGGGGCTAATTCTTTTTTCTGGGCTACCATACGCTCTCAAAGGCAACCTAACCAATCTGACAAATTTCAATAAAAAAAAAAAAAGTAAAATCAAGCCTTATATTTGACCCTGTAACTTTCACAAACACTATAAAACCTCTACATGAGGGGTACTGTTATACTCAGGAGACTTCGCTGAACACAAAAATTAGTGTTTCAGAACAGTAAACGTATCACAGCAATAATATCATCAGTAAAAATGGCCGTTTGTGTGTGAAAAATGCAAAAAAAACCTTCACTTTCACTGATAATATCATTGCTGTGATATGTTTTACTGATTTAAAACACTAATATTTGTGTTCAGTGAAGTCTCCCGAGTATATCAGTACCCCCCATGTACAGGTTTTAGGGTGTCATACAAAGTTACAGGGTTAAACACAGTGCTAGCAAATCAAATTCTCTGGACTTTCGGCCTGGGTTGTCAGACAGGTCCCTCAAATTGCAATCAATAAAATAACTTAATTAGGTAAAAATATTACATAAATATGCACGTAGAATTTTAATATATATACATATTTATATATTTGAAGTCTATGTGTATATTTATGAAATTATTTATGTAATTATGTATATGGAAATGTATATTTCGTATTATTTTTATTTATTTATACATAGATATATATATATCATTACATTCTAAGTGTATTTTGATATAAATATATAATTGTGGTCAGGGAAGAAGGCCGTATTTATGTGGACCTATACCTCTGATCATTAGTATAATATACTAAGTCGGTTGTAGTGTGCCGAAACCGATGTACGGGTCGGCCTGTAAATAAAGAGGGCCAACCAATTAATTGATTTCCTTTGTGGAGTGGTGGGTGGGGCAACCGGAAGTAACCAAGCGCTGTCAGGAAGGTATGGATGTAAGTAGTAGGTTTATATAGGCCGGTTGCAACCCCTCCCACAACTCCAGGCTCCGCCTTCCCATTTGTGGTCAGGGAAGAGGGCCGTATTTATGTGGACCTATACTTCTAATCATTAGTATAATATACTAAGTCGGTTGTAGTGTGCCGAAACCGACGTACGGGTCGGCCTGTAAATAAAGAGGGCAAAAGAGAAGTATCAGTTCCACACTTTAATACGTATACACATACATTATTACCCGAGCTTTCCTATTTTGCCAATTGTTTAAAAGCTTGTCTCAACTCTTTCTCAGGTTGAGGTATGTAACGATGGTATGCCAAAGACTTCCAACGGCCTAGCTTTTTAATAATATGAACTGGTATGTTTTGGCTGGAGGCTGATGTTGCTGCTCCGATACGAAAGGAGTGGCCTATATATGCCGCGGGATCGTACCCGATTCTTGTGAATAGTAATCTCACGTATTTGATGAATTTTGATGTAGTCAGGGGTTGACTGTGTATTGTGAGGAGAGGAGCTTGTTTGGGTTGATCAGCCATACCTGCCATGTATTTGTTGAATAGTTGTACAGGGCACCAATGATTGCCGGTTGGGTAAAATTGAATGTCGAGGGGCGGACCCATTTGATTCGTTTTTGAATGTCTTAATGACAATGTGTAGTGATCACCTATTTTGTTTAAGTGTGACACACACAGCATATTTCCCTTATTGTTGATGTTGCTTAAGGTGAGTTCGTTGGGACGCATAAACCCATAAAATGCCAGGTATATGGCTGTTTTGAGTGTGTTATTGGTGTGATTATCAAAGAGTTTGTGTAGTAGGTTTTGGGTTTTCTAGGCGTTGGATGCCTATTAGCATGTTTTTAATGTCGTGTGCTGACAGGAAGTTTTTTATACTGGGATATGTGTTGCTTACATGATGCTGTATTCCAGTTAAATAGAGTTTTATGGTGTTGTGTGCCAGTTTCAAGTTGAGATGGAAAAAAGAGGTGAATGCCACCATGGTATCTAACCTATAAGGATTCGTGATGAGATATTCTGAAACAAATTTGTTGAATAACATTAAGGCTCAGTGTACATGCGTCTGGTGTTTGGGGAAAGTGAGGCCTGTGCTAGTGCTCTCCCATGCTCCATGAGTAATTTTAGTCCAGGATGAGGTCTCTGAACTGCGGCGCCTTGCTTGGCTGTTCCTCCGCTGTTGGGTGTACCTGTCTGAAAACCTGTAATTTTGAACGGGATAGTGCGTCAGCTGTTGAATTATGGTGACCTGGCACGTGTATGCAAGTCAGGAAAAAATTTTGTGTGGCTGCCAACCATGTGAGTCTCCTGACCAGGCTCATGATGGTTATTGAAGAAGACCTGCCTTTGTTCAGAATCTCGCAAGCTGCCATATTGTCGGTGGAGCATTTGACAGCTTTCCCTCCCCAAATGTGGCCCCAGACTTTAGCTGCTGCCACTATGGGGTAGATCTCAAACAGTGCCGAAGTCTTTGTGAAAGCGGGTAATCCTAGTGCTTCGCTAGGCCATGCGTCCCTCAACCATCTGTCTTTGAAGATGGCTGCGAAACCTGTGTAACCTGCAGCATTCGTCCATAACACAGGGGAGTTTAATGTCAACGGTGGTATGAACAAGTTTCTCCCATTCCAGTCTGACAGGAAATGGTACCACATAGTCAGATCCGCCCTAGCCTGAATGTCCAGTGTAACCCTGCTGTCGTCGTTGGGTAAGTTGGGTAACAAACTGAGTAGACGTGAGATGAAAGCTCATCCCTGTGGTATTACTCTCATGGCGCAGTTCAGCGAACCCAAGGGTGACTGAAGATCCTTCCTCGACGTCATACCTTTGTCGAGGAATGACCCAACCTCTACCCGGATTCTCTGAACTTTGTCCGCTGGCAGGCTAGCTTTCATGGCTGTTGAGTCTAATTCGATACCTAGGAAGGTTAGTTTGGTGGTGGGGCCCACTGTCTTGTTCTCGGCCACTGGTACCCCTAATGTCTTGAATAATGCAACCGAGCAGAGTAAGTGATGAGAAACGCACCCAATCCCAGCGGCCAAGGGTGCTCCAGAGCAGGACCAGCAATCCCAGTACAATAATCCAAGAGGGCAGGCGCGGAGCAGATTTATTATGACAGAATGCAACGTTTCGACCGGAAAGGTCTTTTTCAAGCTGACACCACATGGTGCAAAATGTGCTTATATAACAAACACTAACAACTAAGAAATCAATCAATCAATTACTGCTAATTAGTAGAAGTTCTTAATTGATAAAAAGGTAATTTAAAAAGGCATTGTAAAAGAAACAAATATCAAATGTGAAATATTACAATATATACATAAATCAGATAAATAGTGCACACTATATCATTAACTTCATACACACAAGACATGAATCATTCTATGATCAT
>OW240925.1:6933895-7009686 GCA_933207985.1 Pelobates cultripes
TTCCTATCAGTCCGGCCGGGCACCGCGCACAGCAGAGCAGCTCGGCCACGTGGAACAGGAGTTTCTGTTTCCTGTAACCGGCCGGACTGACAGGAAGTGCACACTCAGCGTGCGTTTTCCTATCAGTCCGGCCGGGCACCGCGCACAGCAGAGCAGCTCGGCCACGTGGAACAGGAGTTTCTGTTTCCTGTAACCGGCCGGACTGACAGGAAGTGCACACTCAGCGTGCGTTTTCCTATCAGTCCGGCCGGGCACCGCGCACAGCAGAGCAGCTCGGCCACGCTACAAGGGAGGGGAGAATATGTGCTGCAGCCGCCTGAGGCTCTAAACATGTAGGGCGGCCTGGGGGGCAATTGCCTCCCTGCCCCCCGGCCCAGCCCGCCCCTGGCGTAAGGGCTATACTACTTTGCGAACCGGCTGACGTTTGGGGCCAAAAGTAGCCCCAAATTGTTTGATATTTTTGCTGAGACACTGTGTTGGCTACTGTTAAATATCTGCTGTTGTCCAGTAATTATACACTATCTGGACGACTTCCTAACAGTAGAGAAACCAGACGCGGTACCACACAGTATCAACAAGACGGTTGCATTATTCAAAGAGGAAAAAACTCACAGGCACTCCAACTTCAAGCCGCAGGCAGATTTATTATGACAGAATGCAACGCAACGTTTCGACCGGAAAGGTCTTTTTCAAGCTGACGCCACATGGTGCAAAATGTGCTTATATAACAAACACTAACAACTAAGAAATCAATCAATCAATTACTGCTAATTAGTAGAAATTCTTAATTGATAAAAAGGTAATTTAAAAAGGCATTGTAAAAGAAACAAATATCAAATGTGAAATATTACAATATATACATAAATCAGATAAATAGTGCACACTATATCATTAACTTCATACACACAAGACATGAATCATTCTATGATCATATTAATGCTAGGAATTCTATACATTTTAGAATTCCTAGCATTAATATGATCATAGAATGATTCATGTCTTGTGTGTATGAAGTTAATGATATAGTGTGCACTATTTATCTGATTTATGTATATATTGTAATATTTCACATTTGATATTTGTTTCTTTTACAATGCCTTTTTAAATTACCTTTTTATCAATTAAGAATTTCTACTAATTAGCAGTAATTGATTGATTGATTTCTTAGTTGTTAGTGTTTGTTATATAAGCACATTTTGCACCATGTGGTGTCAGCTTGAAAAAGACCTTTTCCGGTCGAAACGTTGCGTTGCATTCTGTCATAATAAATCTGCCTGCGGCTTGAAGTTGGAGTGCCTGTGAGTTTTTTCCTCTTGGATTATTGTACTGGGATTGCTGGTCCTGCTCTGGAGCACCCTTGGCCGCTGGGATTGGGTGCGTTTCTCATCACTTACTCTGCTCGGTTGCATTATTCAAGACATTAGGAGTACCAGTGGCCGAGAACAAGACAGTGGGCCCCACCACCAAACTAACCTTCCTAGGTATCGAATTAGACTCAACAGCCATGAAAGCTAGCCTGCCAGCGGACAAAGTTCAGAGAATCCGGGTAGAGGTTGGGTCATTCCTCGACAAAGGTATGACGTCGAGGAAGGATCTTCAGTCACCCTTGGGTTCGCTGAACTGCGCCATGAGAGTAATACCACAGGGATGAGCTTTCATCTCACGTCTACTCAGTTTGTTACCCAACTTACCCAACGACGACAGCAGGGTTACACTGGACATTCAGGCTAGGGCGGATCTGACTATGTGGTACCATTTCCTGTCAGACTGGAATGGGAGAAACTTGTTCATACCACCGTTGACATTAAACTCCCCTGTGTTATGGACGAATGCTGCAGGTTACACAGGTTTCGCAGCCATCTTCAAAGACAGATGGTTGAGGGACGCATGGCCTAGCGAAGCACTAGGATTACCCGCTTTCACAAAGACTTCGGCACTGTTTGAGATCTACCCCATAGTGGCAGCAGCTAAAGTCTGGGGCCACTTTTGGGGAGGGAAAGCTGTCAAATGCTCCACCGACAATATGGCAGCTTGCGAGATTCTGAACAAAGGCAGGTCTTCTTCAATAACCATCATGAGCCTGGTCAGGAGACTCACATGGTTGGCAGCCACACAAAAATTTTTCCTGACTTGCATACACGTGCCAGGTCACCATAATTCAACAGCTGACGCACTATCCTGTTCAAAATTACAGGTTTTCAGACAGGTACACCCAACAGCGGAGGAACAGCCAAGCAAGGCGCCGCAGTTCAGAGACCTCATCCTGGACTAAAATTACTCATGGAGCATGGGAGAGCACTAGCACAGGCCTCACTTTCCCCAAACACCAGACGCACGTACACTGAGCCTTAATGTTATTCAACAAATTTGTTTCAGAATATCTCATCACGAATCCTTATAGGTTAGATACCATGGTGGCATTCACCTCTTTTTTCCATCTCAACTTGAAACTGGCACACAACACCATAAAACTCTATTTAACTGGAATACAGCATCATGTAAGCAACACATATCCCAGTATAAAAAACTTCCTGTCAGCACACGACATTAAAAACATGCTAATAGGCATCCAACGCCTAGAAAACCCAAAACCTACTACACAAACTCTTTGATAATCACACCAATAACACACTCAAAACAGCCATATACCTGGCATTTTATGGGTTTATGCGTCCCAACGAACTCACCTTAAGCAACATCAACAATAAGGGAAATATGCTGTGTGTGTCACACTTAAACAAAATAGGTGATCACTACACATTGTCATTAAGACATTCAAAAACGAATCAAATGGGTCCGCCCCTCGACATTCAATTTTACCCAACCGGCAATCATTGGTGCCCTGTACAACTATTCAACAAATACATGGCAGGTATGGCTGATCAACCCAAACAAGCTCCTCTCCTCACAATACACAGTCAACCCCTGACTACATCAAAATTCATCAAATACGTGAGATTACTATTCACAAGAATCGGGTACGATCCCGCGGCATATATAGGCCACTCCTTTCGTATCGGAGCAGCAACATCAGCCTCCAGCCAAAACATACCAGTTCATATTATTAAAAAGCTAGGCCGTTGGAAGTCTTTGGCATACCATCGTTACATACCTCAACCTGAGAAAGAGTTGAGACAAGCTTTTAAACAATTGGCAAAATAGGAAAGCTCGGGTAATAATGTATGTGTATACGTATTAAAGTGTGGAACTGATACTTCTCTTTTGCCCTCTTTATTTACAGGCCGACCCGTACGTCGGTTTCGGCACACTACAACCGACTTAGTATATTATACTAATGATTAGAAGTATAGGTCCACATAAATACGGCCCTCTTCCCTGACCACAAATGGGAAGGCGGAGCCTGGAGTTGTGGGAGGGGTTGCAACCGGCCTATATAAACCTACTACTTACATCCATACCTTCCTGACAGCGCTTGGTTACTTCCGGTTGCCCCACCCACCACTCCACAAAGGAAATCAATTAATTGGTTGGCCCTCTTTATTTACAGGCCGACCCGTACATCGGTTTCGGCACACTACAACCGACTTAGTATATTATACTAATGATCAGAGGTATAGGTCCACATAAATACGGCCTTCTTCCCTGACCACAATTATATATTTATATCAAAATACACTTAGAATGTAATGATATATATATATCTATGTATAAATAAATAAAAATAATACGAAATATACATTTCCATATACATAATTACATAAATAATTTCATAAATATACACATAGACTTCAAATATATAAATATGTATATATATTAAAATTCTACGTGCATATTTATGTAATATTTTTACCTAATTAAGTAATTTTAATGATTGCAATTTGAGGGACCTGCCTGCCAACCCAGGCCGAAAGTCCAGAGAATTTAATTTGCTAGCACTGTGTTTAACCCTGTAACTTTTTATGACACCCTAAAACCTGTACATGGGGGGTACTGTTTTACTCGGGAGACTTTGCTGAACACAAATATTAATGTTTCAAAACAGTAAAACACATCACAGCGATGATATTGTCAGTGAAAGTTACTTTTTTTCATTTTTCACACACAAACACCACTTTCACTGATGATATTTATTGCTGTGATATGTTTTACTGTTCTGAAACACTAATATTTGTGTTCATTGAAGTTTCCTGAGTATAACAGTACCCCACATTTAGAGGTTTAATAGTGTTTGTGAAAGTTACAGGGTCAAATATAAGGCTTGATTTTACTTTTACTTTTTTTTAATTGAAATTTGTGAGATTGGTTATGCTGCCTTTGAGAGCGTATGGTAGCCCAGGAATGAGAATTACCCCCATGATGGCATACCATTTACAAAAGAAGACAACCCAAGGTATTGCAAATCGGGTACGTTCAGCCTTTTTTAGTAGCCACTTAGTCACAAACACTGGCCAAAGTTAGCGTTTTTTGCATTTTTAACACAAACAAATATAAATGCTAACTTTGGCCAGTGTTTGTGACTAAGTGGCTACTAAAAAAGACTGGACATACCCCATATTGAATACCCTGGGTTGTCTATTGTAAAAAAGAATATGTACATGTGAGGTGTGATTCAGGGATTTATGACAGTGTTACAATGTCACTCTTGATAAATTTAATATATATATATATTGAAACTGCAATTTCCTACTTGTACTTATAGCCCTATAACTTGCAAAAAAAGCAAAAATGCATGTAAACACTGGGTGTTTTTAAACTCAGGACAAAATTTTGAATCTATTTAGCAGTTTTTTTCAGTAGCTTTTGTAGATCAGTTAAAGATTTTTCAAGTAAAAGTCCAAAAACATTTTTTTTCTCAATTTTTCACCATATTTATTTATTTATTTTTAAAGTAAAATATATGACATGATACAAATAATGGTATGTAAAGAAAGCCCTTCTTGTCCTGAAAAAAACCCAATATATAATTTGTATGGGAACTGTTGTGGTTTAAATTCAGCAAACAGCAATGTTTTCTCTCAGGTATGAAGACAAGGAATGGACACAGCAGAAATACGAGCTCGGAGGGCAGTACTCATTCACACAAGTGTATGGCAGAATACTACACCTAATTTTAATGGGGAGAACACAGATCTTATAACAAAATTCTATACACATCCAAAAGGGGTTGTCTTCACATAATACAGTCATGTCCTGTCAATTGCATATTAAAAGAACTTAAAGCACATTTGGCATTAGCTGGTCAAAGGGTGTTACTTGATTAAACAAACACTTCCCAACAAGGTGTTATCAGGATATGCAGTGCAGGGGGGAAATAAGAAGAAGATACAAATCAGGATCAAAGGCCAGCTGTTATAATAGAGCATCCTGACATTACTAAATCTACTGTGTAGTGTGACACAGAATATAAGGGGAAAGGTGCTCATTAATCCATATCATTCCAATCTTTTATTCTGAAAGAATAACAAATCAGTAAATTAATTAATTGTCTATTATAGCACTCAGGGAAGAAAAAAAACTTCAGAACCGTTATTTCTGAAGAAAATCTCCGGGGAGCCATGGCTATAATAAGACCGTCCCTCCCTCCTGGACGAATTAAGGTTTATTAAACAATTAGTTAAATTTAGGGCTTGGTATAAATTCTTTACAGATCCAATAAAATGATTGTCTGTTTCCCATGATGAAGAAGATAAAGCCTGCTTAGAGTGAAATATATTAATAACAAATTTTACTATCACTGTTCTTTGGGATCAAATAATATTAATCAGCGCATAACCAAGTCCCATGGAAAAAAGAATAATTAGGGTGCACCGAGCACTATTGTTCTTTCTAGATCAGTCTGAGGTTGAACGTTCTTTGCTTGGAATATCCAGAGTGCTTGATGGGACATCTTTTTAATCTGCTTGCATGAATCTACATCTGGTTCTCCTCGGTCAGAACGGCTCTTCTGGTGATGGCAACAACGGTTGTCAGAGGTCTGTACGTTGGATCAAAGGTTCCGGATTTGAAGAGGGATTTCACCAAGACTTTGTCTCCAGGCCTGAAAGGATGTGTGGTTGTACCTGAAGGATGAGGAAGAGATAGAGACAAATCACCATAGATGCCATTCAATTTTTCTACAAGGTTCAATACATATAACACAACATTTAGGTCTCCGCTCACCATCGGAGCACCTATGGACTTACATCATGTAGTTGGAAAAGGTCTCCCCATTAAAATTTCAAATGGTGAATAACCCGTAGTGGAACTAGGGGTCATTCTGATCTCAGCTAAAACTGCTGGCAAATTGTCTGGCCAATTGCGTGTGCTACCCAAGTCTCCTTTTGTCAATTTCTCCTTGATCGTTCTATTCATCTTTTCTACTTGCCCTGATGACTGAGGGTGATAGGGTATATGAAATTTCCAATCTATACTCAACATTTTACAAACCTGCTGTGTAACTGCTGAAGTGAACGAAGTTTCTTTATCACTATTAATCATAACTGGGCAGCCAAAACATGTCTACAATACAAGTAAATACTTGAGTCCACCTTTTGCCACTGTCATATGCATGAAGTCGGTTTGTAAAATTAACATTGGACCTTCCTCTGGAGGTAACTGTGGTTTGGTAGTATTAACTCTTGCACATGTTAAGCACCTGGATAAAAATATTGGTAACGGCCTGATCTAACCTGTTAATTACAAATAGTTAATTTAGCATAGCCAATACCCCTCTTCGTCCGACATGTCCATAGCCATGGAACTGTCGGACGAGTAACACAGAAAAAGCTTGAGGGATTGCTATGCGACCTTTATGATCCTAGAGGATACCAGAATTTGCATCAGGTGAAACAGAATGTTTACTCCAGTGAGCTAAGCTATCCGAAGATGATGCAGCTTGCATAGAAAGAATATCAATGTCATCAGTATGAGGGGCTATATGCAGTTAAGACCTGGTCAAAAGAAACAGTACTGTAATCTGCCCATAAAGAAAAAGAGGCAGCTGCCCTTTTCGCCACCAAATCTGCAAAATCATTACCATCCCTGACCATGGAGTGATCTGTATCATGGCCCTTGCACTTCACAATAGCTAAAGATCTAGGTAACAGTATGGCCCTTAATAATCCATCAATTAATGCAAAATGAGAAACAGTTCGACCATCAGCTGCAACAAAACCTCTAGCCTGCCAAATGACACCAAAATCATGAACCACTCCAAAGGCATATCTCAAATCAGTATAAATAGTCACATCTTGATCTTTAAAAGCAATACAAGCTTGTGTAAGAGCAATCAACTCTGCCTGCGCTGAGACAAAAGGTTAAGAACCTGCAGTTATTACACTATTAGGTATTTGTACAACTGCAAAACCACAAAGGAAAATAAACCAATAACTGATTTCAAAACTCTGACACAAAATCTTGCTCAGCCCAAAATACACAGAACCAACCTACATCAGTACCAGGTCCATCATGTTTAGTGTCCAAATTAAGAGCCATTTCTGTTGGTGAAATATCAGCATATTTAAAAACAACAGACAATAAAAAAACAAAAATCTGCCCCTCCAAACTGTTGATCCATTGTTACTCTTTTTAAATAATTAATAGCCCCTTCTGGAAGCTTAAATGGATCAGGACACTGAGTCCTAAGAGACACCAAATGTGATCCATAGGGAGGCTTAATTTTAACAGTCTCACCAGCAACTACAAAAGGATAGGCAGAAGCAGACACATGACTGGGAACTAGTACACCATGACTCTTATAACCCTCATCCACCACTAAAACACTATCAACATGCTTATTCCCTGCACCAACATCCACAGACTTTCTAGTCACTTTCTCATTTTTTCATACCAACATCAACATTTTCTGCAGTGGATCTCACCATTGCAGAAGGATTCACAACCATCTATCCAACATGCCTTTTCCCTCTACCAATCGCCATAAAATTTTCATCAGTATCAATATTCCGAAAAATCTTTTTTTTAATTCATCCAAACTGGGATATAATGATACAACAAAAAGCACATAAGCAGGAGGTGCTGCAGAAGCCTGAACATACTTTGTAGTCTGATCAGGAACAAACTATAACTGAGCACACTTTAACCATCCTGTAGCTGCATTATGCATATACTTTTTATCCCATTTTGGATCTCCACTTTTTAAAACCTTAAATACACATACCTTTCAGCATTTGCAAATGAAAATCACTAAAAGAACCCTCTCTTGGCCATGGATTACAAATCATTGTATCAAAATTATCTGACCATGCAACTAAATTTGTACAAAATGGCTCAGCATAGTAATTGCCAATAGTTTCTTGAACAAAATAGCATGGGGTTTGGCCTAATCGAGGACCCTGAGACTTGACTTGGGGAGTATGTGACGCAGCACTATTAGGGACATCTTTAGATTATTTAAATTTTACAGAATTTTGTTGGGAATTTTTTTTTTTTTTTTTTACCATTACTGGAGCCCATTTCCAACTTAACACAGATAACACTTTACAATATATAACACTTTATATATAAGCAATGCACACTTTTTTTTAAACAATACAACTATACATGCAGCGCTGCAATAAACAAAAATAAGATTTATTCTACTGTCTCCATCCTGTGCATTCAATACAGTGACTAAATGTGGTCACTCAGTGGGACTGCTATACCCACTGTATACAACTTACCGACAAGATGGGACTCTAACCCAGAAAATATAAATGTTTCTCTTATACAACTTATCATGGGACTCTAACCCAAACTTATCATGGGACTCTAACCCATACTTATCATGGGACTCTAACCCATACTTATCATGGGACTCTAACCCATACTTATCATGGGACTCTAACCCATACTTATAACAAAAACAAAAAGAAAGGCAAAACAAAAACAAGAAAACATTACTTTTCTGCAACCACAAAATTTTGTTCAGAGAATCCAAACAGGGCAAAGAACACAAAAATAAAACACAAAATGTTCTTACCCGATTTGGATTCTCTATCCCACTTCTGACACCATATTGTTGTGGTTTAAATTCAGCAGACAGCAATGTTTTCTCTCAGGTATGAAGACAAGGAATGGACACAGCAGAAATACGAGCTCGGAGGGCAGTACTCATTCACACAAGTGTATGGCAGAATACTACACCTAATTTTAATGGGGATAACACAGATCTTATAACAAAATTCTGTACACATCCAAAAGGGGTTGTCTTCACATAATACAGTCATGTCCTGTCAATTGCATATTAAAAGAACTTAAAGCACATTTGGCATTAGCTGGTCAAAGGGTGTTACTTGATTAAACAAACACTTCCCAACAAGGTGTTATCAGGATATGCAGTGCAGGGGGGGAAATAAGAAGAAGATACAAATCAGGATCAAAGGCCACCTGTTACAATAGAGCATCCTGACATTACTAAATCTACTGTGTAGTGTGACACAGAATATAAGGGGAAAGGTGCTCATTAATCCATATCAGGAACCATAAATGAGAGAGAGGAAAATTACAGCTAAACACTACAAAAGTATCAAAAAAAACGCTGGTCCTTAACGTACAAATATCGCAAAAACAGGCCAGTCCTTAAGGGGTCAAAGAAACAGTTATGAAAAACAATATGTTCCATTTCTAACACCTTGTCAGTTTGCAATATCTCTTAAAGACAAAGTACACAGTTTGAGGAATACAATATTTGTATTTGCCCATAACACAACTTTTCCCTTTTTTTTCTAACCTTTGACTGTCTAGCAAGCTTAACAGGGAGAAAGGCTTTATCTTATCTCTATGCTACTTTTTCTTTCAGCTAGTTTAAAAGTGCTGCTTTGAGACATCATCAAGATATAACAACTTGGTATAAACCCTAAGGCAACTGTCTAATATTTCCATCAGCCTAGCCTCTTAGGGGAGTGAACATTTACTATAGGAACTGAATATCTCCCTCTACCTTGCTGATTACATTCTATTAACCCCTTAGCTTGGCCACTTTGAATAAAGACATTATTATAGGGATTCCAATTGAGTTCATTTTTAGTCTGAGTAAAGCGAATTTGCTTTAGTATTCTCCCTGACTCATCCACTATTCTTGATTCTTCAGATAGATTTACATTGTGTATAGCTTTCTAAAATATCCAGATTATATCCATAACTCTAGGCAGTCTCCTTTTGTTTCTGTTTTGAAGGAGGATATTTTTTATTTCTCTCTGTGAATTATAAAGGGTTAAGCCCCAGACACCACTAGAGTGTGATTCTGGTGACTATATTGAAGTTGAGAGGTTCTGCAGCTGCAGACTATCCCGAGTTTCAATATATCTCTTCATATTTTATTCCCCCTTGTTCCCCTGGTTCGGCACTTTCCATATAATCGAACGCCAGCTCCCTGGCGGCCATTCGGATGGACAAAAACCGCAAATAGACTTCAGGGGGATCGCGAATGCCCTGAAACTATTTTTGGCATAAAGACTTTGCATTTCCTGGTCGGTCCCCCAGCAGCACTTAGCCACGATTCTATGGAACTATTTTTGGCATGAAAACTTTGCGGTTCCCGGTCGGTCACCAGCGGCACTTGGACGTGATTCTATGGAACAGTTTTGGGCATGGGACCATGTGAGCGGTCGGTAAAAACTATAGCTTCCAGGAAACCCCTGAACTAATCTGGCTGACTTTTGGATATGTTGGTCACCCAGATCAGGGCTATCAGGGGATGTAACGTTTGTGGGGATTTTATGGGTTAAGGTTTTTTGGGGGTCTTGTAAAAACTTGTGTTTTTTTGTGTTTGGAGATAATTGAGTTTAGTATAGTTCTTGACTCAATTATCTCCTAAGTAAAGGGGAAGGCTTGTTGTATTGTATATGGGAGTGTCAGGCATTGTAACACTGGTATTATTGGTCTGTGACTTTGTAACGGAGTTCCCCACAAGGTCCATGTGGCAGTGCCCTTTGCATTGGCATTGTCATAAAAGGCCAAGTGTGGCACCATTAAAATCAGTTCCTCTTCCCCCTCAACATGGAGCCTCGTCTCATGTGTGGAGGGGACAGCTATATTCAGTCTGGGGATTGTTATATCACAATACTCCCCTGGGTATAATCACTAGCTCTTATAAGAGCTGTTCCTGCTACGCTCTCTGGAGTTGGAGAGGTTCACCCACTGGAATCTGGATCCTGGCCTTGGGTCCAGGGTGGGTGGAGGATGGCGAGACCCCAACCAAGCTGTGGCGGTTTGGGGATCTATGGTGCTGATGGTGTCTGGTGGAGTGCTAGGAGCATTGATTGATGGAGGTACGTCACACCAGCGACAAGAAGATCTGTCACAGCAGTTAAGCATTTTGTTATACCTTATTTATCTATATATTTATGTGTCATTACACTGTTATGGAAATGTTTACTATATGGGTCATTGCCTTTTATTTATGACAGCAATGTATGGTGATGTATGGGTGGAGGGGAGGTGCAATGACTTTACATGTTCAGTTGATATTTTATAAAGGTTATTGTTATATGTTTGATGTCTTCAATAAAGCTTTGGACATATTGACCAATACCTTTCAGTGTCTGCATTTTAATGGTAACAGGGGTGGGGATGGGGTTTTGGGGAATCTCCACCTGCCCCTATGGCAACTATACACCAGTCAAGCCATATAGCTGCAGTTATAATACACTATGTGGGGGGAGACAGGGGACCTCTTTACACCATAACCTTATAGCTCTCCTCAGGCTGCGCCCGGGCGGTGCGGTCCGCCCTCATGGAAGCACCGCCCGGGCAAAGCTGCAGCCGCCTGAGGCTCTGTACAGAGCGCTCGGGCGGCGGGGCTGGCCATGGCACCCCCCACCCGGCTGGCACCCGGGGCGGACCGCCCCCCCCCGCCCCCTCCCTAGTACGCCACTGGATATAATATTTATTATTTTATACCCCCGGCTTGGCCTGTTAGTGGTTTTGGGGAAGTACAATGTCATTGGTTTATTGTGATTAGTGCCAGTGAGAAGGAGGATTGTCATGGCACTGGGAAAATATGGGACCTGGCTCACCAGCGCGCTAGTGCAATAAAATCTGTATCTCCGTACCGATGAGGCACTCCAATAAGCAGTCTGTGTTTTTAAACATTTTATCACCAGCAATATAGTGGATGATAGTGCCATAAATTCCCCATCATGCAATGCAATCAATAAGGATATCTACAGTTTAAGAGTCCAACCTTTCCTCAGACTACTAAAGTCCACAGACGTCTCGTCATACACATATCTCGTGGATATTCCAATATTCCATTTGTTTTCCACAATGCACACTCTGCTAATTCTAGCTTGTCTACTTACATTTCTACTAGAAGGTAAGTTGAGTTATTTATTGATTTTTATTTTCTTTTAGCTAGATACATTATCAAATGAACACCTTCACTTTTGAATGAATTGATTTAAAAAAGGCAAATAAAATTTAACGTTTGTTTGAAAACGATTGAAAGTTGGATAAAACAGCAACTTTGAATTAGAATTTTTTTTAAATAGTATTTATTAATTTCAAGCACCTTAGACAGTGCCCTGAAATACAATGATCCTAAACATGAAATACAGATGTTACTCACTAAACAGTGAACTGCTGTAAGTTGAAGATGAGTGTTAACATTAACCGACTTTTGGCTTAAACAATAAATAGGAGAACATTGATTTGAAGCACAGAATGCATAGCCAGCATTTTTGTCTATAGATTTTTTTCAGACAATCTAAAGGGACACTTCACAAATCTAAAACAACTTTATTTTATTTCCAATGAAAACATAATTTTTTTATTTGCCTTTATTTATGCAAGTTTGCAATAGGGGTTGTGACAAACCATCCTTATTTTGTTGACTTTCCCCACATGTTGTCACCCAAAAGACTATTCTCACTAACCCTGGCTCCCTGCACCTTCCCCTCAAGGCCAACTACCTAACAGCGCCCTTTTCCCTGACTGTTACTGGTGTCCAGTGAAATATATTTATTTAACTTTAAATATTTGATGTTTTGTAGGATTGTTTTGTGATATGAATATTATAAGTTTTATTCAAATTACTTCCAGAACACTTAGTGCCCTTAACTAGGATTATACTAGTAACAGACTTTCATTTTACCACATATGGTTCACTTTAAGAATGATGGATGAAGGCCTGTTGATAGTAACCTTTGACCTAGCTTTGCAAGCCAGTCTCTCTCTGGATTACCAAGGCTCAGATATCTAAAGTCATTTATTCAGTTAACCAGGTATATAGAACGTTTGTGTAACTTCTATTTTACCACCTAAAATATAATGTATGGCTTTAACCCCTTAAGGACACATGACATGTGTGACATGTCATAATTCCCTTTTATTCCAGAAGTTTGGTTCTTAAGAGGTTAATTATAGATTTCAAATGATGCTAAGTCACTCCCCTCTTTCTAAGATAGCCACTTATTTTAAAGTAAGCCAACCTTATGTATACGCCCCTATATAACTGAATTTTAAACCTATAAAAACGATTGAAGCTAAGATTTTTTTTTTTTACCAATACCTTTAACATCAAAAATGGATACCATCTTGAACATTGCTCTGTATTGGACCTCAAAGAGGTTTGCATTGACGTAGGTTGTTTTTCGGATTTTGTGTATGTTTGAATAAATATACATTTTTGGCTGCAAGACACTCTGATTCGATTACAAAGAAAAAGAAAAAAAAGTTACCTGCGCTCTTTCCCAAATCCCTATGTATCTTTAAACGAATGGAGATTTTTAGTTACCTCTAATGGCCATGAGAGGGTATGCCCATGTTTGCTGATGACATACTTATGACATTAACAAATCCTGAGCCCTCTATACCATCTACATTACAAAGTATAGAAGAATATAGTAGATTTTCTTATTATACAATGACATAAGACACCTTAAATGCATCGGCATAAAAAAATGTATAATACCATGGAGAGGTGGTAACATTAAGAACATATTAGGTAAAGCTGAGATGGAATGGGTTTTTAATCTCAAAACTCTTACCCCATCTGGTTTAAATGTTGATTTTGACCTGTTTAATTTTATTTAAATTCCTATATACAACCCTTATCTACATGCTTTTATTCTTTATGTCTGGACCTAACCAACCCTCATAATAATAATCTTTTAAGTTTTAATTTTTCATCTATGCCTTTCCATTTATGTATCTTGTATTCTGTGTTATCTTTTATTTAATTTTATTTTTATTTTTATTTATCTATTATTTTCATTTAACATCTGTAATATATTATTACTCTGGGGTATAATATAACCCCTATTTAAATCATTATGTTTGGGATTATATTACCCCCTTTTCATGCATACTCCATTTACATATATCTCTGTATCTCTGTACCTTTAAACCATCTACTTATTTTTTTTATTTTTTTTTAATGAACTTTAATCAAACAACTTTTTTTTTTTTTTAACTTTAATCAAACAACTTTTTTTTCTTTCTTTCTCTTTAAAAAACAACTTTCTCACCCTCGTTTTCACATTTAAATAATTTAAATGGACTCATCACCTTTATAACATCACTCCCATACTCTTGAATCCTAATTTTGAAAAGTGATTTTAAAAATTGTCTCTGATTGGCCAATTACACTTTTGGCGCAATTTTCAAATTAACATAGCCCTATTTAAACAACCCCTGCCAGGTTACTACTTTTATCCCATTCTGAAGAAGCCACTTATGGCGAAACGCGTTTATGGTTATTAATTCTGTATTTTACTGTGTATTTTAGATCAATAAAAGTTTTTTGGCTACTTTATTGTACCAATCCTCTTTTTATTGCACTCTTTATGCACTTTAAACAACTTTTTTTTACCTATTCCTGGCATTTTAACCTTTCCTGGTTACTTTTACTTCCACTGGCAATTTTAAAGTTCCAGTACTCCAAGAAATCCTAGGTGGGGATCATACCACCAGCGCCTATCCATAGAACAGTACCTCTGCTCTATCTTTGTGAGTATTATTTTATTTTCTCTACTACTCTCTTAACCTATCACAATTGAGAGCACTATTGCTGCTTTTTATTCTTCTATATTGGAGCCTTGGATCACCAGACGGTGCTGACGGACGTATCGCCGCTACATATCCTATAAGCGGGTATAATACCGCTGTACACTATCCACACCAGAGCTGGCCATAGCTCCCTCAAATGTGAGTTTTTTACCTCTTCTTATCTGCACATTGAACCACATCAAAATTGAGAGCACTATTGTTGCTTTCTGTCTTTCTTTTCCGAGTTCTGGACTACCAGACGGTGTTGACGGAGACCCCCTCCCTACATATCCCATAAGCGGGGATTATACCGCTGTACGCAATCCACACCAGAGCTGGCCATAGCTCTCTTGAATGTGAGTTCTTTACTTTTTGTTACCTATCACACCCTGAACTTTCATACTATACCATTAGTCGCCTCTACCTCTCTTGTATTTACATATACGGAACGGTCTACACCAGACGCATCCACAGAGGAACTCTATCAAGTATCCTAGACCATCTATTGGCACCCTAGCTATACTTTACTGGACTATCTACCCTTATTTGGCGCAGCCCTTCCATATCTTTTTGTTTCTTATTATAAGCTCAATATGAAAAAAGACAAGCTCTACACTGTAATCTTTCAAGTTTACAAATAAGAAATTTGAATAATAACCATAAACCTAATTGGTCTAGTTCTTTATGTTATCTGGGAATAAATATCAATTTTAATATTGAAGAGTGGACCTGTGATAATTACAACCTTCTTCTTAAAGAGTTTAGAAATACAATCGTAAAACAGTTTGTAATGGATCACCTGGCACCCCGACTGGTTACCTCAGTTGACGGATGCTTCCTAGCTGACGCAGAGGACCATAAGCACTGCACCAGACACAACAACCATGTCAGGGTGGCAGTCCGTAGACCGGGACCCCTGTGCCTGATGTGGAAATGAGCGGAGTCTTTAGCGTGGAAGTGGATATGTAGGGCCTGGAGCAGGGTAACCGCACGCCCCCTGGTGTTGAGCACCAGCGTTTGTGCGGCCACAAACCAAGACCCTGATGCAGCTTAGTGGAAGCCAGAGCAGACATATGCTGAGATGTATCCAGTACTAGAAACAAGATAAGACTAGGATAGACACCAAACAAGAAAACAAGACAAAACTAGTAGAACCCAGAACCAGAGAAGGATAGAAAGCTAAACCCAGAACATGTACACAATACATATGGGAAACATAAACTAAACAGGAGCAGGACAGGACTGTACATGGACTGGGATTACAAATAAAACAAGACAAGATATAATAGGCAAAACAAGGAGACATAACTAAGCACTATATGTGAAAAGTATGGGGATTTAGTTACATTATATGATCATACATTGCATAAGCCTGCCACAACGCCAATGTACCCTATATCTGGCAGGTCCTACACTGCCTAATGTTCGTTAAAAGAACCATACTAAACCACAATAGCACTTACCTGCAAGAAAGGGCAGAGACTTGAAAACAAACGGGTGCGGCAACATAAAACAAACATTTAAATGAGACTGGGAAATCCAGGGACGGAATATAAGAATGAACCCTGAAACCTAGTATAAAGAAAACCAGACATAGAATAGAAAACCAAAAAAACAAATTAGGTCTTTCAGCCTTTTGGTAGATAGCTCCCTAATACCGTGGGAATTAGGGAGTTATCTATTTACTCATTCCCATCCATTGACTGTAATAGAAGTGTTACTTTATTGTTGTAAGTTTTGCAAATGCTTACAGTTGAATCCAGGCTATGCTTGTATACTTTTTATTTAAACTGATATACAGTGTAACATTCTTCCACTGGGTATATTAGTACTTTCGCAACTCTGTGGTTCAGAACGTCGACAACTTTGGAACTTCGGCAATTCGGCTATTCAGACATTCGGAAGTATTCGAATATCCGAATTGCCCGAAATTCGTCTGAACTGACATTTGGAACGAAACGAATTGCACATGTCTAGCGCCAACTGGAAGTAAAGACATAAAGAAGGCTTGGAACACAGAACAGAAACCGAAGAATAGGAAACAGCTGGGAACACCATCCTCCCTGGTGGCTCTCCTGAACAGGGAGAAGGCAGTTTAGACAAACACACAGAGTAGACTACAAGAGCAAGATAGGGATAATACACAAAAAGGGAGGGAGAACCCCTGCAAAGACAGTACACACACAATTGGGTTGCCAGGGGGATTTACAGTTTAGCGGCAGTCCCGCTACAGTAATGACATCTACTGTGTTCATATTTTTCCTTAAATAATCTAAGATTTATGCTGTTTATCCTTTGGATTTTCAAGACGATTTAATAAAGGTTACATTTTAGATTATTGGGCTGTTTTGTTACTTGCCATCTTTAAATGATTTTGAATGTGGTTTGAATAATTTTGATTACAACTATATATTATAAATGCATTGTTTACGATTATGTAACATACTAGATTTAATATAATATACGTCTTAAGATCTTATGCTTGATGGTCCTCCATCTTTTTAACATAACTTTGTTGTAGATGAAAATTAGGAAGACAGGTTTTTAATTAATTCCTTCCCTTTTTTTCACTTTCAATTTTCTTTCTCAGTGTCCTCATTGACATGTTATCAATGTGAGAGTAGCAGTGGATTGCCTTGCACTGGTTATCTTGCAACATGTGTGTCCTCTGCAAAAAGGTGTATATCGATTTATGAAGAGACATTTGGTAAGTAACATGGACTGAATTCTTGATTTAGTATAGGCCTGTCAGCTGTATGAGCTGCTAACAAGCACATAATAAAAAATAAAAAAATCAATCATGGGCTCCCAGGACCATATGCTCATCACCATCAGTGGGATGGTCCCCACTGCATCATGCATCCAAATGCTCCACTTTCACTGTGTCATTAAATCAGTCTCCTGGACCCCTGAAAACAGGAAAGGCTAGTGGTGTATCTTCTGTAAAATGAACCAAAGTATGGTTTAGGGTGTTAATGATATGAACCCCAGGAGCAGCCTCTCCTCCAGGTGTATCATCCAGAAGTGTCACAATTGAGTCTGGGGTCCAGTCACCGACTATATCTTCCTCAAGATGCTGATCTCACTAAGGGAATCTCTGGGAAGTGAGGCTAAAGAGGAGGTAGTTGGTACCTGTAGTGGTTTGTGACAAAATTACTAAAATCTGTCCTAAAAACACCATGGGAAAAGCTTCTTCAATACAAAGGACATAAAACACACAAAGGATCCCATTGGTATTTACTTATAACCCAACTCTAGAGGAGGTACATCAAATTATTAAAGACCTACAGTCATTAATCTCAGAGGACCCTACAATCAAATAAATATTTAATGAGCAACTAACAACTAACCTTAGACAAACTAACCCCAGAACAGAGCTCACACATGTGTGAAGGTAGTGGGGACCGTGTAGATAAACATACCCATATATTAGCTTACGTTAATAAACAGACAGAAGACGTTGATGCTGACAAACAGGCCACAGCTTTATCAATAAATATCAATTACATTACTTATTAACCATACATTAACATATTGGAACCATAAACATTCCCACTTTCACACCCTTGTCAACCATTCCTGCTGATTCTGGGCACCCCCCCTCCTCCTATTCACCAAACTGGCCTCTGCTACGTGTTCTTGGAGGTGCCTGCTTGCCAGTCTCCTGTGTTTGTGTCCTTTATCCATTCTGTTTGGGAACCGAACAGGCGCACGAACCAGAGACCAGCCAGGAGCTTGTTAAGCCTAATTGTGTCATGACATCAATCATGACATGTGGAAGGCCAGGTGTGGTTATCTTCCTGGCATCTTTGAACTCTGGACTCTTGCTGCTTTGGTCCTGCTCTCTTTCCTCTGAGCCACCCATCTATTCTTGTTTTTGCCTAATGTGCATCCTTGCCTTGTTTCCAGCACTGGGCACTGAACTTTACCCGTGCCTTTTCATGTCTATTTGGCACACCTAAAGGAGATCGTTATTAGCTGGATATATAAGAACTGACTCGCCCTGGGAGCTTGGTCAGTTCATTGACTTTGGTTCTGCTGTTTGGTTCCTGATAGTCATATCTTGATCCAGTGTTTTTTCTGACTGATTCCTGCTTCCAACCTAGGCTCATTTCCTCAATTGCTCTGACCTTTGGCTTCCCCTGAATTTGGCTTTCCACAACTACACTTCTGGTAATCCTTGCCTGTACTGCAACTTGGAGCACTATTCCTGCACAGCCCCTGTTCACAGGTTCACAGCCCATGTGGCTTCTTGCCTGGTCACCTTGGTCTGTGATTATTTGCAAGGGTGAGATACTGACAAATTGACAGTTTGTAACACTTTCCACCGCAGTGTTCTAAGTGTTCGTCTGGGTGACCGCTGTTTGCATGAATGACCAAAAGGTGGCAGCCATCTTGTTTAAGTGAACGCAGGCAGCGGTGTTTGGGCATGAATCTCATGGAACTGAAATCAGACACAGAAACTCCCGAACACTGATGGACTTCCAACATTGCCTGTGTTCGGTTCCACACAACTTTAAAGGCACTGTTTGGTGGAAACGTTCCCACGAACAAGGTGAACAAGCTCCAGGGTAAGACTATTGACTCTGTTTGGTAGTGTGTTAGTTTTTAAACTAACAAACTTGACCGACCGTTAGCACTGAATTCATGGAACGGTTCTGGACATAGGACCATGTGCACTGGCGGTCAAGATTATGACTTCCATGGAAATCCCGAACCCTGAACCGTTCTGGGTGAGTTTTGGATATGTTGGTCCCCAGATTGGGGCTATCAGAGGATGTGACTTTTGTTGGGTTTCCATGTGTTTTGGGGGTACTTTCAGGATTTTGTTAAAATGTATGTTTTTTTTGTGTCTGGAGATAATTGCGTTTAGTACAGTTCCTGAATCAATTATCCCTCAGGCACAGGGGAGAGATTACCCTGTTTTGTGTGGGAGTGTCCTGGACCTGAGAGACAATGTAATTACAGTGTGTACTTTGTCATAGTCCCTTCTCAGGTCCAGTGGGGAATGCTCCTGGAATATGTTATGGAAAACCCCTTGTATGGGGACTTGCATATAAGGCCAGTTGTGGCTACCAACATATAATTTCTTCTTCACCCTTAACATAGAGCCTTGTCTCATGTTTGGAGAGAACAGCTATATTCACTTTGGGGATTGCTATACACCTTGTTTCAAATTATTATGCAATTTCTATTTAAGTGTAACAAAGATTAAATATTTTGTTTTTCCGTTTAACTCATGGATGGCATTGTGTCTCAGGGCTCTTTTGATCACTGAAAACAATCTCGGACACCTGTGATAATTAAATTTCCAGGTGTGCCCAATTTAAGGAAAAACTACTAAAGGGGGGTGTTTCACATCATTAAGCAAAGCATCATTTTCATGCAATATGGGGAAGAATCTTTCTCCTGCCAAAAAGAGTGAAATACTTCAATGCCTTGGACGAGGTATGAAAACATTAGATATTTCACGAAAACTTAAGCGTGAGCAATGCACTATTAAGAGATTTGTGGCAGCAAACAGAAATTTGAAACTACTGGTGCCTCTGGAGTCCCACGGACATCAAGGTGTAGAGTCCTCCAGAGTCTTGCAACTGTGCATAAATCTTCTATTCAGCCACCACCAACAAATGCTCACAAGCAGAAACAGTTGCATTGGGCAGAAAAATACATGAAGACTAATTTTCACAGTCCTGTTCACTGATGAGTGCCGTGCAACCCTGGATGGTCCAGATGGATGGAGTAGTGGATGGTTGGTGGATGGCCAACCAGTTCCAACAAGGCTGCAACGTCAGCAAGGCGGTGGTGGCGTCATGTTTTGGGACGGTATCATGGGAAGAGAACTGGTCGGTCCCTTTAGGGTCCCCGAAGGTGTAAAGATGACCTCTGCAAAGTATGTGGAGTTTCTGACTGACCACTTTCTTCCCTGGTACAGAAGGAAAAACTAGGCTTTCTGTAATAAAATCATCTTCATGCATGACAATGCACCATCTCAAAGAATACCTCTGCATCAATGCCTGCTATGGGGATAAAAGGAGAGAAAGTAATGGTGTGGCCTCCATCCTCCCCTGACCTCAATCCTATTGAGAAGCTTTGGAGCATCCTCAAGCAAAAGATCTATGAGGGTGGGAGGCAGTTTACACCCAAACAGCAGCTCTGGGAGGCTATTCTGACATTTTGCAAACAAATTCAAGCATAAACTGTCCAAAACCTCACAAGTTCAATTGATGCAAGACTTGTGAAGCTGCTATCAAATAAGGGGTCCTATGTTAAAATGTAATGTGACCTGTTAAAATGTTTAAAATGTTAAAATGTTGTTATAAGTTTGGTTGAAATAGCTTTTGATTTCACTAAATATGCTGCAAACACAACACATGACAATTTTGAGTTCTTTACAACCTATAAAGTGTTTTGAAACTGTGCGTAATAATTTGGAACAGTGCATTGTTTTTTATGTTTAAAAAAAAATACTGTTATCATTAGGAGGTTTGTTCAATAAAATTTGAATTGTACTCTTAATAGTTGATAAAATGAGAATTATGCTGACTGTTATGTACATCAATTATTTGGGTAAATGAGAAAAATATCATTTGCATAATAATTTGGAACAGGGTGTAATAATTATTGTCCCTTGGGTTATAATCACTTGCTCTTTTAAGAGCATACCTGCTTTTACTCTCTGGACTAGGAGAGGTCTACCCACTGGAAACTGTATCCTGGTCTTGGGTCCAGGGTGGGTGGAGGACAGCGAGACCCCAACCAAGCTGTAATGCTGGCCAAGGGGACTGCAGTGGTTATGGTGTCTGGAGTATTTGGAAGTACTCGTGGATACTAAGAAGCATCGATTGGCGGAGGCACCCAGTTGGGGTGCCAGGCGGTCCAACACAGGCCTCACATCTGGCCTAACATTAACTCCATGCTCACCGCTGATCTGCCTCTGGCTCAGTGGGAATGTACATTACTTATAAACATAACCAAGGTTAGTGGAGGGATGAACGTGATCATCTTTCCACTGGACCTCTGGTCCAACCCTGATTGACAAGAGACCTTCCCCGCCACAACCCACACCTTAAAATCAGTGGGGCCACCCCACCAAACCTACCATGGCCTCCTCCAATGCATCTTGCAAAGCCAAATTAAAGAGTTCTGAACCAACACCCTCTCACTCTTGAAAAACATTGCCGTATTCTGCTAAAAAACGCGGTGCTGAATCGCAATGCCCCCACTCCCGTATAAAAGTTGAAATCCACTTATTGAGCTTGACCCTGCTGCGCTCTATTGCACGCTGATCCCTAGCACAATGCCAATAGTTATGGGACACCACTTCCAACCAGACTAGGCAGACGTCTGGGAAGAGCAAAAGCACCTGTGCTAGATCCTGCCTAATCATGTCCCTCAGTCCCAATACTGGGAAGAGTCCCAGGTCACTGCTCCCTAGGTGGATCACCAAGACGTCCGGCACTTTCCTTAAATGGGAAAGTTGAACCAGTTCAGGCAGCAGATGAACGTAACTCATGTCCTGAGCCCCGAACCATCGGACATCAGCCACCATAGGAAAGAGGCCTAGACGAAGCCCACCTGAGTAGACACCAGTACGTTGATGGGCCCAATACACGTCCAATCACCCAGATACATCACAAAGGACCTACAGATATAAAACCGCAGGAAACAAAATGCCCCACGCATCCAGTAACATCTTGAATACCTTGATGAACTGAAATCAGGACAACAGCCCCGCATCCTGGTGGACCAACAGCGACCCATATGCAAATTAAACCTGTTAACTGACTTTGGGGTCAAAGGCCAATTAAAGCCTATCAGATCTAGAGGAGGGGTATTTAGGCCCAGTTCTCATCCTGCTCAGTGCCCTGTCTTGGTTTTCCTTGTGGTTGTCCGAGAGCGCGTTCCTGTTTATAGTTTTCTACCTGGTTTTTGACTTTGGCTTTGTTTATTGACTTCTCTCTATTCTGGTATCCTGACTCCTGGCTTTCCTCATCGCTGCATCCCTTTCTGTGTTCCCTGACCTCGGCTAGTATTTTTGACTATTCTATGTATGTTAAATCCGGCCATTCTAAGGACCGGTAATACATTACTTATTTGTCATCCGTGCTATACAGTTCTACGTGCTGGATCAAACAGTAATCCTGACACCCATGCACCGACGGCAGAAATGCGCCAACATGGCAAAAACAAGCGATTGGGCAAACTACCGAAAGAGAGATCCATACACCTCTCAAGCATGTATCTGTTTAGGAGTGCCGCAACAAAAACGCACCGAACCCTTAGCGCAGTGTATATCACCCGACAGTGTCGCCCTAGTGACCTTCCTACTAGGACTAAAGAGTTCCCCCACACGCTGCGCTCCTATTGTGCCAGCAATGACAGGCCCACTCCACTCCAGTGGAGGCCCAGGGTAGACCCACTAGAAACCGGTGAGGGGGCAGACCCCAGCATACCCTACAACCCCCGCCTCCTTTCATGCACTGAGGTGCCCACACCCTCTGTGACAAACCCTGAGGCCTACTTACCCATCTGGGATGCCGACTGGCACTCCGCCTGACAGACGAGTGGGACACGTGCTGGGAATCCTGGAGCTGCGCAGGCTGCTGTTGACCTCCTAGCGGCCCATGGAGAAGAAACAGGAACGGTGGAGGCTGCACAAGGCTGCCTGAGGCAGGACTACGGCTCCTATCAGGCTGAGCCAACTGCCTGGAGGAATGCCCGCCGGCCGAACCTTGGTCACTGTAACCCTTCCTGTAGCCCTGGAGGGTGTGGACAGCCCCACCGCAGGGGTCCTGGATGTCGCTGACCGCCTAGGCCCCTCACTCACACATGTCCCTTTTCCTGGCTAGCCTGTGGCCTGGTCAGGGTCTGAATGGCACTGTATGATGCAACTCTGCAAACTGTGACAATAACACAGCTAGGCACAACAAAACATGCAACATTACTGTATCATATATCCATGCACATGTGTGTGACAAAGGTTGCCACATTGGAGAAACTGGCTTTAAGCTGCATCTCAGGATGTTCTTACAAAGACACTCAACCAAGAACCAAAAGAAAACCAAATATAAAAAAATTATATTAACCCCCAAAGATGACTTCACTGCTGGGGATTGACACTTCGTGATGGTGGTAGCTCTGCACAGTGTCAAGAAATGTTAAGCAGAGGAAAAATACTGAGACAAAGTAGCCCCTACTGCAATTCCAACACAGTCAATATGTCATAGAGAATATATCGTGGGGGTGGATTACAATGTTAACAAATTTTTTTTAAAGTAATCCTTTTGGTGGCATCTAGTGTCTAAATTCTAAATTACAAAATGACCAATGCATTTAACTCATTATTAGGAATATGTCTATATGGTTTATTCTCTATATATGGGATCATCCAAATATTTTGGAGGTAGTAGTGCCATACAGACATTTAAACCATCCATGTGTATAGTCTAGCCCTGCAGATTCGCTCAGTATTACCAAATTCCAAAATATGAGAATTGCAATTGCGGTTCGGCATTTTATCCTTTTTCAATTTAGTAAATATAAATTTTTAGGATTATTTTTTTCTTATGTACTATTAAGATCTGTTTGCTTTCGCACTCAGATTAAAGTTTAATAATTGTAAACAAATACCTCTGCCTCAGTTCTCTCTTTATTTGTTATATTTTTGTCTTGTTCTGTTTTATTCAGCTTCAGGTGGAAGATCTAACAGATTTGCACGAGGATGCGGAATAACGAGCCAATGTGATGTGTCTGGGACAGTTAGTTTGTTAGACAGAACTTATAGAACATCTTCTACTTGTTGCAAAGACAGTATGTGTACACCTCCATTTCCAGTCTGTGAGTAAAAATTTATTTCATTTTCAAATAAAGAAATCAATGCACACACATTCGATGCTTTCATTTTCCAGGATATTTTTATTATATTTACTTTATATTTATATAACAAAAAAAGCAGGGCCGATGTGAAGTTTTTTGTTTATTTTTGGGCTACACAGGTGAAGACTCATTTTGCCACCCCAACATGTATCTTTGCCTGTCTAGACCCATGTGTCTCTGTGCCCCTCTTTGATTGGGGCACTCCCAGCAACTAGAGCGCATGCACAAATTTCAGTTAGAGAGGAAGGGTTACTGCAGTCACTATCAGTCTCCTGGGGGCAAGCAACGCAGTAGCAAAATAAGACTCTCGAGTAAAAGGTAAGTAAACTTTATTTTTATGTTTTGCGGGGCGTCTGACATCTCGAGGAATAAAGGAATACCCCAAATGATAAGATTAAATATAACTTTTGTAAGCACACACATTCTTTAAAGGGATATTCTAAACATCATAACCCCTGTAACCCATTGTTGTGGTTATGACGTCAAGAGTACCCTAGCCTGGGTATACAGTAATGGGGCAAATCTTTTAGCAAAGTTTTGCCATCTTATCTGGTCCTGCAAGGCTCAGAGACTCCTTGCTGCTCTGCAGAAGCATGCAACTGATCCAGTTTACAGCAATTAGCTGAAGGCTCTCAGTCAATGAATGACACACTGTGCACAAAAATGTGCATGAATTGATATTAGTTAGCCCAGAATTCTTGTTTGCTGATGCCCCCATGATGCTACCAAGGTTTGAACTGCTCAATGTTTAGTAGATATGTGCCTACTTGCGGCACTTTTAGGTTTAAAGCCTCCCTTATCCTAATATGGGTGTCATACTGACCCCCAAATGCTTTATTTATTTAACTATTAAATGTAGCTATGCTATGTGTGCAGGCTTAGGGGACACATCATTTTCTACCTTAACTCGCACAGATTTAATTACTGATTACTTGCACTGTACAGAATGTCAGCAGTGGAGCAATACTGCTAAAAACAAGGCTAGTGGAACAATAGCTGAGCTCCATGTCCTTGCTATAAACGTGACCCCATTTGCACTGGTGATAGTTCCACCCTGAAACGTTTTGTAGTTGTGTAGCTGTCATGACTTGTATGAGGTTTATTGATCATTTTGTTTTATTTCATTTTAGTACCGCCATACAATAATTCATATTTGAACGGGAGGACTTGTCCATCATGTGTGTCCTATATGGAAACAGACTGCAATTCAGGTTTATACAAGAACTGTACTGGGTTAGAGACTTATTGTCTCTATGAATCTATGAAGACAACAGGTACATAATTTATTGACTATAAGCATAGGAGCTTATGAAGAATTGTGCACACTACCAACACTAGAATCAACACACAGATTAGAGTGGTGTCCAAATGTGAACTCACTGAGAAAATGCTGCCTCTCTTAAGATAACCCCCAACAGACCCTTCACAAAAAATGCACAAACCAGAAAACAGAGGGTTCAGGTTCCAGTGAAAATGAATCCATACCTGTGGTGCAAATAACCTCGCCACTGGGTTTTGGAGGGGCCTGTTTGCCAGCCTTTTGCCCCAGGATTATGGCCCATGTGTTAAAGCTTTGTTTTATGACTGTGAAAAGGCTTGTTCCTGCCTTTTTACAATGGGGTTCGGTGAATGTTGTTTACCGAAGAAATCGTGGAACAGCCGGACGACCCTGCGTGTAGAGTGTGCTGCTGGTTAACCGACCAAGAAGCTGTGGTTAGCCACAGCTTAATTGACGAATGGCTGGGTGGTCGGCGTTCGTATGAACGAACACGAGGTGGCAGCCATTTTGTTCAGCTGAACGCACTCATCGGTGGTTTGCCGTTGAGTGCCTGGAACTATAATCAGACACTCAAAGGCACGAACAGCGCTGGGACTTCCACCTTCCGTACGTTCAGCTAAATCCATACGAACAGAGCACTATTCAGAGAGAACAAACTCATGATCGAGACGCTTTAAATAAAGTTATGCACGAACAGATCTGTTCGTGCAATTTGTACCTTATTTGAAGGAGAAAAAATTTGGTTTTTCTGCTTGGGGATAATTGAGCTAATTACAGTATCTTACTCAATTATCTCCCTAGCAGAGGGGAGGGTTTGTGTACATTATCTGGGAGTGTCTAACTGTACAAGACTGTCCTGATTGGCTTTGTAACTTTGTGTCCTGTGCTCCACAAGGTCCACGTGGGTGGTAACCTTGTGGGGAAAACTATATAAAAGAAACAAAAAACCCTCAGTTTGCTGAGTTCCTGTTTTATCCTCAATATAGAGTCTTGTCTCATGTGTGGGGGGGAAAAGGCTGTATCTATACTGAGGATTGTTATACGCTGTATACTCTCCTGGCTATAATTACTAAGCTCTTTTAAGAGCTTGTTCCGGCTACGCTCTCTGGAGGAGGAGAGATCTACCCACTGGGAGCTGGATCCTGGGTCCAGGATGGGTGGAGGACGGCGATGTAATGGATCACCTGGCACCCCAACTGGGTACCTCCATTGAAGGATGCTCCTAGCACTTCCTGAGGGCCCCAAGCACTCCAGCCGACACCATAACCACCATGGACTCCTTCAGAGAGCAGGACCGGAACAAGCTCCTACAAGAGCTTAGCAGTGAATAAAGCAAGGGAGTATGCAGAGCATAGCAATCCCTTGTAGCAGATTTCCCCCAATAAGAGACAGCACTCCAAATTGAGGGTGAAGAAGAACTGTCTAAAACTTTTTCCTTGGGACTAGCCCATATGGTCATTACATTAACATTGCTGTGAAAACTCAATAAAATTACAAACAGTCAAATCATAGCAGGCAACATACAGTGATTATTATAGCACAATCGCATAGTTTAAGGAGGTGGGGGAGACAATAATTAACAGAAAATATCTCACGTGCCTGCAGAATTAGCAATATGCAAATCTACCTGAATATGCAAATTAACCAGTCTTGCTATTTAGGTAGTGCATATTGCTGTTGCTACCAACAGAGGGCACTAGACAAGCTCCATAGCCAAATCCACCTAGTTGGTAGCAAACCTCAGCAGTACAGGAGAGCAGGCAATACATCCCAGAGGCCATAGTCACATGGCAGGAGGCTGGCAATCAGTCTTCTTCAATGCCGAGTGGCGAGGCTGGTTCTGCCACAATAATCACATGGCAGGAGGCTGGCAATCAGTCTTCTCCAATGCCCAGTGGCGAGAATGGTTCCGCCATAGGCGAGACCCCAACCAAGCTGTGGCGGTTGATGGGCTCTGCAGTGCTTATGGTGTCTGGTGCGGTGCTGATGGTCCTTGGTAAGCACTAGGAGCATCGATTGACGGAGGGTCCGTCACTATACCGATTAAATAGAGAATAAGGACAACAAATATATAAAGGAAAAAGCAAATAATTGTATAATGTTTATTACAAACTACAAATTAGAACATAAAAAGGTAACACTCACAAAAATAAATGCACAATCAGTGAGGATATGTGCAAAACAAGCATTTCAGCCAGAATTGGCTTGAAACGTTCAACCTCACAGTCCTCTTTAGGTATCCTGATCTGCAGTGTCTAGGGTCACGCTATCCAGGACACTGCTGAACTGGCAATAATCTGTCTGGCCACAATTCTCAGGACTTCCTCAGGAGTGCTATTAAATATAAATAAAAAATTGTAAACTAATTGATTATTTAGCAGCTACCATACTGTGGTGTGTAATTCCCCCCAAAACAAATAGAAAACAGACTACTGTATAAAATATACTGTGGAGCACTATATTAATTAAGTGCAATAGATAATATATTCAGTAATAGTGGTGATATTACTTGTAGAAAAAAAATTACAAAAATTACAAAATGCTCAATGTCACATGCAGTCATCACAACACCCACAAATCTGAACAGCCATAGATTTTTAAATCGGACTCATACTTCATACTTCATACTTCATTAATACTGTGACGGACCGCCTGGCACCCCAACTGGGTGACTCCACTAATCGATGCTTCCTAGTAAGCCTTGAGTACCATAAGCACCGCACTAAACACCATCAGTGCCATAGCCCCTTAGCCACCGCAGCTTGGCTGGGGTCTCGCCATCCCTTCTCACCCTGGACCAAAGTGCTGGATCTAGCTCCCAGTGAGAAGACCTCTCCTAATCTAGAGAGTATAGCAGGATAGCGCTTACAAGAGTTTGTGATATTATAGCCAGTATAGCAATCCAAAGCAGGTATAGCTGTTTACCTACAAGTACGAGACTGAAGTAAACTGAGTTTAATGGGAGCCACAAATGGCCTTATATGCAAGTCCCCATGCAAGAGGTTTTCCATTACATAATTCAGGTGCATTCGCCACTGGACCAGAGAGGGGACTATGACAAAGTATACACTGTAATGACATTGGCTCTCGGGTCCAGGACACTCCCACACAACAGGGTAATCCCTCCCCTGTGCCTGAGAGATAGTTACTTACACAAACATATAATTTAATTATCTCTCACTACAAGAAACATGCAATACAACAACACCCCAAAAGTACCCCTGGAACACATGGAAACCCCACAAAGATCATATCCACTGATAGCCCCAATCTGATGACCAACATATCCAAAAATGACCCAGATCGGTTTAGGGGCTCGGGTTTTCCATGGAAGTCATAATCTTGACCGACCGTGCACATGGTCCTATGCCCAAAACAGTTTCAGGAAATCAGGGCTAACGGTCGGTCTCTCTTTCTGGAGTACAAAAGTACATGAATCACATAAGGTTTTTAAAGGGCCCATCGTCTTTTGGCAGGAGGCTGGCAAGCAGGCCCCTCCAAGAACACATGGTAGAGGCATTTCTGACACAAATACTATTTAGCCTTAAGATGAGTTATCAAAATATACATGTTCTAAGTTCCTTTCAGTTTCATGTACCAAAATGTACTACTTTAACTCATGTACCAAAAGTTTCTACTTATGTCTGAGTATAAACGTGGAACAAATACACTTATTTTTCACCAAATGTGTTCATGTCTCACCTCTGCCCCATCACAATAAATTTAATATTGACTTTTCATCATGCTTTGTCTGTACCCCACAAGACTTCTATCAACCATTGTCAATGGAATAACTAATTATTATAATTATTTTTACTTCTCTCTACCTTGTTTTTAGGTGGACAGAATACTATTAAAACAGCACTACGAGGTTGTGCCACAAAAAGCATGTGCGATCTCGGAGACCGAACTACAAAATATAATGGAATAACAACAACCATAAAAGTTTCCTGCCGCAGTGGATCAGCTGAAACACTCTATTCATCCTTATTTCTCTTGGGGATTGTTATCATTCGTTTGATATGAATTAATCTGTCTCAATAGACCTGCTTTAAAGAAATAATAGAAAATAAAGATGAAGCGAAAGTTAAAAATCACATTTTATTGTTTATGTAAAATCAGGTATCATATAGTGCTGTGTAATAGCACTTTATGAAACAATCCTTACCTCGTTTAGTTTATTACCCATTATGATTCCTAATTCTTGTCAGACACTCATTTCTAGAATACATTTTACCATCTGCTGCTTTCTCTCCAAAATTAAAATCTACCTCAGCTAATAGCTAGAAACTCTCCAAATACGCTATATGCATATCAAACTCTGAAGGACGTCTCCAACCATCTCGACAATCAATCAAATAAAAAGTCCAAGACATGCAATAATACAATAAATACATATTTATATAAATAATGCACATGCATAATTCAAACTTCACAGAACATAAAGTAATTGTGGCGGGACCGCCCCCTATCCATGAATTGTGTTATCCTTTGTGTGTGTCCCCCCTAGTATTTTGTGCAATGTGTCCACTCCCCATTCAGGAGGCCTTCCCCGAAGAGAACTAACTCGCCTCCCGAACAGGCACCACCCCTATACCTCATTTATAATATTGGTTTAGAAAATTTGGACCTCATAACAAGGTGTCAAAAACACAAAGCGTAGACGAACGCCATCCAGGGGGAGCATTCACGGATTGCTTCCCAACTTATTTGGTTCCCGAACGAGGACCTTTGCCCCTTGGAGTGTTCGCACCAATCAATTAGAACATTCACAACTCACAAAATAAGTGTGAAGCCTCAAGGGAAGTAATGAGTGCTTCCGTGGGTGGCCACCGTTCTTATAGACGGACACCAACCAGGGGAGCATTTGTACCCCGAAAGGAGATGCTTTCCTTGTCTGGTTTCACACAGGGACCCCGCGAACGGAGGCTGTTTGAGGCAGGTACAGTTATGGGGTCTCTGGGAAGAAGATCACTCCAGTTACCGGAAATGGGAGACCCTGTGTTTAGGGGGTGGGAACAAGGGACAAAAGGACCAGGGTTCCTGTCCCACACTGGAAGCCCTGGGAGGGGGAGGACCCTGAGAGGGGACAAAGTCCTTGCATGGGGAAAAGTATAAATCTGAGTGTGGCCAATAAAGTTGTTGTTGCACCCCTGGAACTGCGTGTCATCCAGTTACTGGGGGAAGAATGGTTCTCCACGTATTTTTACCGGTTCCATTTCAGGTGAATGCAGTAGCTTGGCAAAGGTAACTGAACGGGTCACCCAGGGCCCACTACAACTAGTGGCAAGTGGCAGGATCCTACGTCCCAGCCAAAGAGACCCATGGACTATCAGTCTCTGAAAATGCAAACACTACATGATTCGCATAAAGCCATCAGGATAACAGCTGGCAGTGGCAGGAAGGTGAATCTGACAACTGCCCTCATGGAAAACGACCGTACACGCGGTGGGGCAGCTGCACCCCACGCAAGAAGAAGATGAAATGCGCAAAGAGGTGGCCTAGCCCTAGTTTTACAAAGAAACCCCCTTAGAGGAAACCATGAATATGATTTTCTCTGAGGTACAAACGTATGTTCTCGCCAAGAGCAAAGGGGCGACCCCGACACACCTTGACGAACAGAGGGCAGAGCCCGGGGTCGACTGGGAGCCCCACCACCCCTGCTCGGACACACAAACTCCCATACAATGCCTTCAAGGAGTTTAAGGAAGCAGAGGAAGGCATTGACAACTTCCTGCAGGATTTCGAGCGACAGTGCCTCATGCAAGTAGTCAACCCCACCGACTGGATCACCATCTTGGCCAGTAGTTAACAGGAAGGTGGAGGAAGCCTACTTGGCTCTACCCGAAGGCCAGCTTAGGGTGTACCCCTTTTTCAAGAAAGTCCTACAGACTAGGTATGCCATCACCCCAGAGGCCCAGACCTACCCACCACCCAGCTTCGGAACCCCACCTAAGGGGAACAACACAGCCAGGCTTCGCATGCCATCACTGCCGAGAACCTGGCCACTTCAAAGGAGAATGCCCCCAACACCAGTGGGTTCTCCTTGTAGTGGCTCCACCTCTGAGAGTGGCAGCCCACTGCTACCAGACTACCCCCACAGACTACCTACTTCCCAGAACGACTGCTCCATCCTGCCTGAAGTCAATCCCCTCCAAGCTGCCACAGACAACCGAGCCCTCCACAGGGAACCTGTCTGGCTGAATGGGCGCACGGTCCAGGGGTTACGAGAAACCAGGGCCACCCTGATCCTAGTGCAAAGTAGGCTTGTCACTGAGGCAGAGAAGAACGGAGGAACAGTTGTGGTCCAAGTGGCTGGGAGCAACATCTATCACCTACCCACAGTCCACGTCGATTGGGGTACCGAAGACCGATAAGTGGAAGTAGGGCTCATGAATGCGCTTCCTGGAGAAGTGCAGCTCAGCAATGATCTGGGCCATCTCACTTCCACCTATATTCCCCTATGGAAACTCGCAGAGAGCTACCCAGTGATGACCTGGCAGCAAGCCCTCACCACCCAGGCTGGCTCACATTCTGAGGCTCAGGTAGACACACATACTCAACCCCGTCCCCAAGTTTCCTGTAAGTAAGCCCCCTAACGCCGGGCCAGGTAACTGCCCATGAACCCAAGCCACCTGTACTAGTCTCCTGTCCACCGTGCCCTGGGAAGCTACCCCAGGGATACCATTGATGAGTTTAGGTGGGACGTGGTATTGGACCCGACCTTCCAGACCTATAGGGACCGGGCAGCTACTGGAGAGGTGGGGAAGGAGGATGAATGGTTTACCTGGGAGCGGAGACTGTTATACCACATAGCGGAGAAGAAGAAGTCAGGTACATTCCCCACTACCATCAAGCAGTTGGTGACACCCAAAAAAATGACTACCCATCTGTAGAGATTATGAGGCATTAAACCAATTCTGAGCTCCCTATACCACCCCCAGACCAATGGCCTGTGCAAGCACTTCAATAGCATGCTGAAGCAAATGCTTCATATCTTTCCGGCGAGCTGCAAGGATTGGGAATGGTTCCTGTCTCCTGTTTGCATACTGAGAGGTGCCCCAGGAATCTACAGTATTCTACCCGTTCGAATTAATGTTCGGATGGAGGTTGAGGGGGGGGACTAGACCTTGTCCGGGGACACTGGGAGGGAGCCGGGGAATAGGAAGAGATCCCCTAGTGTGTTCATCTTCCATTCAGCAGAAATCTGTCCAGAATTAGCTCCATGGGTTTAGCTATCTGGGACGGTCCAGTTCGTGAGTTATCAATATACCGAATGGCACGGTGTTCGTATAAACTGGAATGAAGTGGTGGATGGTTGGCGGTCTCAGCGGTGTTCATGGGAAACAGTGTCTGAAATTAGTTCTGTGCGGTTGACGACGAAACACAGCTGGGTGTTCAACTGTCCAAGATGGCCACCGCCACGTGTGCGTTCATACAAAAGACGACTGTAACGGCACCCCCAGGCATAAAAAGGGGTTAAAAGCCATTTAGTAGATCATCCCTTACATAGACACAGGCACAGCTACTGTAGACACCAATACACCGAACTGGAGAACCATATGAATGCCGTAAACAGACGAATAGGAAAAACCATACGAATAGGTTTGCACTCCAAGCAGTCGAACTGGAACAGCATACAATAAATCCCCCCAAGAACGAGACAAGGCTCCATTTTGAGGGTCAAGCAGGAACAGACAGAGCTGTGGGTTTATTGTTCTTATATACACATTCTTACACATTAGTACCACGCACAGGGTTTTGGAAAACAACCAATAAACACGCACAATACACTCAGACACTCCCACACAAAATCCTCCCCTCTGCCTGTGATACAATTACCTTACACAATGGGTAATGTAATTATCACAAGCAGAGAAATACATTTTTTCCACATTATTCATAACTTGAAAAGTATACATCGCATTCACTTACATTTTCAGAATTAGCATACTCCAAATACAAACATATGTCAAAATCATCCAAATTGGTCCATGGGTTCAAAAGATAGATCAAAGTTCTTTGTGACCAAATGAAGCATGGCTTTTCCACCCAAAACCAGTTCCACTGAGTCTTCTATCCTGGAGAAAATTGAGAAGTAATCCAATTATCTCCAAGGACAGAGGCAAAACTCCATTAGCCACATGGTAGCAAAATACAGTAAAATACAATAAAATAAACAAGGTTACATTTATTACATAAAATACAGACATGCAACATATCCCCAGATAGCTTAGGTCTGAGTGCACATTATTACTGAATGGCGCTCAGACCACACACATACAGGTCAATTGCCATGGAGCCAAAGTCTTTTATTACACGAATAGGCTCCATGGCTTGGCTATCTGGGTTAAATGAGTTCATTCAGTAAATCCGAGAATCTACCGAATGCCAGGGCAGAAATACTGCATAGGAAAATAAAATATTTAAATGCCGGTCCATAATCAAAAGGAGGGCAGGCAGGCAACCAGGCTCCTCCAATGCACAGTGGCGAGATTGGTCTCGTCACAACGACCACCCAGCTGACGGTACGGGAGTTGGAAGTGGCTGCGGTTAACCACAGCGATAACAAGGTCAAAAAGTTTCACAAGCTGGGTGGCCTGCAATTAGTTTGTCTTTTAGGGAATGCAATCAGGGAACAATCAGGGACTGGTGAACAAACAGACGAAACAGTCTCAAGTAATAATCCAGAGGCAGGGAGGTCTGTCACATGGCTCCCTCCTTGTGAGACACTCCGGCAGACCCGGTTTGATCCTTCTCGGGTCAACTTGGGGATATACAGAACTGGGTAGCTGGGGAGACGTCTGTTTGCTTGGACAAACAACCCATCGGTATTGCCATTCTGCTTACTGTGTCGGTAGCTGATAGTGAAGTTACAAGGCTGCAGGGCTAGGCTCCACCGTAACAACCTGCCATTGTCTCCTGTGACCCGGTTAAGCCAGACCAATGGGTTGTGGTCGGTGACCAGTGAAAATTCTTGTCCATAAAGATATGGGGTAAGTTTCCTAAGCACCCAAACCAGGGCCAAGCATTCCTTCTCCACTGCCACTTCCCTGGGTAGCCACTTCCACTTCCCTGGGTAGTAACTTTCTGCTGAGATATGCGACAGGGTGCTCTCCTCTGTCCTCCCCGACTTGGCTCAGCACTGCCCCCAATCCAAACATGGAAGCGTCTGTGGGGACAAGGAAAGGTACTGGGGCAGCCAAGACAGGGGTATTAACAAGTGCTTGCTTGAGGGATTGAAACACAGCTTCACAAGCTGGAGACCACAGGACCTTCCTAGGTAAATTCTTCTTAGTCAGGTCAGTCAGTGGCTTGGCTATAGCACTATAGTTAGGGACAAAACGTCTGTACCCTGCAGCCCCTAGGAAAGCCAGTACCTGGGTCTTAGTGCAGCGTGTGGGCCAGTTAGCTACTGCCTCCACCTTGGCCGGCTCTGGTCTCTGGTTCCCACGCCCCACTCTGTGACCCAAATACTGCACCTCAGCCATACCTAAGTGGCACTTATCTGGTTTCAAGGTCAGGCCTGCGGCCCGAATCTTGTCCAGAACTACCCCTACATGAACCAGGTGTTCTTCTCGAGACTCACTGTAGATCGCAATGTTATCCAGGTATGCACACGCAAAATCCTGGAAGCCATCGAGAAGCTTATCCACCATACGTTGGAAGGTAGCCGGGGCATTTTTCATCCCGAATGGCATGACCCTGAACTGGTACAGGCCAAACGGGGTGACAAACGCCAACTTGTGGATAACTTCCTCGGCCAGGGGAATCTGCCAATAGCCTTTACACAGATCTATTGTAGTTAAATAATGTCCCCTGGTTATGCGATCTAGTAGTTCGTCTACCCTGGGCATCGGGTAGACGTCAGTGGTGGTCTTTTCATTGAGTCACCTGTAGTCAACGCAAAACCTGGTGGTCCCATCCTTCTTAGGTACAAGGACTACAGGTAAGGCCCATGGGCTTTCGGAGTGCTCAATGACTCCTGAGTCATGTCCTGTTTCTCCTTCCGCATTCCTTCCTGGACTGCTTCAGGGATATGGTAGGATGGTTGTCTGAGGGGTGCTTGTCCGGAGTTATCTACTTTATGTACGGCCAGGGTAGTGTATCCTGGTTCTTCGGAAAAAGTAGCCTGTTTTTCCCATAGAAGCTGTTTGGCTTACTCGGTTTCTGTGGGGCTTAACTGGTCTCTTATCTTTACTAGGCAAGTGAGGTCAGTATGGTTATCCTTTTTTAAGAGGTCATGCAAGGGTAAACTCTCAGAGTCATCGGTAGCAGGGGCACATACAGCAGTGATATCTTCCGGCCTTTCCTGATACTCCTTCAGCATGTTCACATGAAAGGATAGAAACATAGAATGTGATGGCAGATAAGAACCATTCGGCCCATCTAGTCTGTCCAATTAAGTCTGCCAAATAGTTAGGATGGCCTTATGCCTATCCCACGCATGCTTGAACTCCTTTACTGTGTTAACCTCTACCACTTCAGCTGGAAGGCTATTCCATGCATCCACTACCCTCTAAGTAAAGTAATACTTCCTGATATTATTTTTAAACCTTTGCCCCTCTAATTTAAGACTATGTCCTCTTGTTGTGATAGTTTTTCTTCTTTTAAATATGGTCTCCTCTTTTACTGTGTTGATTCCCTTTGTTATGGGCAAATGCAAATATTACAAGTTTTAGAATGAAATGTTGTGTTTCTTAAACTGTGTACTTTGTCTTTAAGAGATATTGCAAATTGGCAAGGTGTTAGAAATGGAACAAGCTTCAAGGCTATACTACGACTCTTTCAGTACACAATATACTGTAGTAACCCCAATGGGGAATCTCCCACGACTGTGCACTTACGTCTTAGTGTAAACAACAGATAAGCTATTCAGACTTTAAGATGCCATCTTGAACTAAGTCAGGAAAATTTCCATGACGTATACACCCTTTAGTTATGGCCTTGTATGTTTGCCAAGTTAAGGGAGGTCCTAAAATGAATAAAGTAAAAGAAGTGTTGCTTTTTCATATATGAACTATGGTAACCCTAAAATGGAGACACCTAAGGTATAAATAGGTGTACTTTTAAATGTTAAGACACAAATGTTAAGACTTGGAGACAGACGCTGCTCCATCTTAAAATGACAGAGAGGCTGACATGATGACATGTTCAGAAGGGTATGTTAACCTATTAATGATATTTGAAAGCATTTAATTTAATCTTATAAACTCTGCTATAATGGATTTTATATGTCTATTTTTATTTTTATATAATAAATATCTAAAAAGACAAAACTTTATTGCTTCCAAGACAATCCTTATTTTATATTGTATTCTCAATTATTTATATATGTTAAATAGAGGATCTCATACTAACTATATAAAATTATGGCTAAGATATCTGTATGGTTAGTCCTGCTAAGTTCTATGCTTTAAGACATTATAGTGGTAAATAAGGGAACCAGCCGCGGTTACACCTTTATGTATTTAAATGTTTCTATCATATCCCCCCGTATCGTCTTTCCTCCAAGCTATACATGTTAAGATCCTTTAACCTTTCCTGGTAAGTTTTATCCTGCAATCCATGAACCAGTTTAGTAGCCCTTCTCTGAACTCCCTCTAAAGTATCAATATCCTTCTGAAGATACTCCTTCTTGGGGATAAAATCAGCCCGGGCCCTTTGTGGATGATGGATATTTGCCAACTCATTCAGAGCTCTGGAAATTGGAAATGAATAGCAGAGATGTGTTCAATAACCAATTCAAATTTTATTCATACGTCAGTTATATTTATACCCCGTTTTCATAGCAGGATGGGAGGGGGGAAAATGAGCATATGGGCGTGACAATGATGACAAAGACATAGATTGTTTTTCACAAGTTGTAAGCAGCTGTTTTTTTGTTATATCGCACATATATTTGATAAAAAACAGATATTTACAAATAACAAAATCTTGGACAATTATCAAGAACATTTCAAAATCAGTACTTTTCCCGTAACTAGGATTTTAGATAAATTTATTTCCGAGAATCGGAGATACAATTCCAAATTTATTCTTGGTTCAAATTAACCCTTATATGAACAGCTAGGATAGATAGTGAAATGGATATTCGAATCTACTGATACGGTCTCCAGTACTGCGTACAATACTCCAAGTGAGGTCTCACCAGTGTTCTATACAATGGCATGAGCACTTCCCTCTTTCTACTGCTAAAACCTCTCCCTATACAACCAAGCATTCTGCTAGCATTTCCTGCTGCTCTATTACATTGCCTGCTTGCCTTTAAGTCATCAGAAATAATCATCCCCTAAATCCCTTTCCTCAGATGTTGAGGTTAGGACTCTATCAAATATTCTGTACTCTGCCCTTGGACTTTTATGTCCAAGATGCATTATCTTGCACTTATCCACATTAAATGTCAGTTGCCACAACTCTGACCATTTTTCAAGTTTACCTAAATCATTTGCCATTTGGCTTATCCCTCCTGGAACATCAACCCTGTTACATATCCTAGTATCATCAGCAAAAAGACATACCCTACCATTGTAATGGATCACCTGGCACCCCGACTGGGTACCTCCGTTGAAGAATGCTCCTAGCGCTTACAGAGGGCTCCAAGCGCTCCGCAGACACCACAACCACTGCAGACCCCACGAACCGCCGCAGCTTGGTTGGGGTCTCGCCGTCTCCTTCCCACCCTGGACCTACGACAAGGCTCCAGGTTCCAGTGAGTGAACCTCTCCTCCAAGAGAGTGAAGCAGGAACAAGCTCTTAAAAGAGCTTAGTAGTGATTAGCTAAGGGAGCATGCAGAGCATAGCAATCCCTTGTGGTGATATAGCAATTCCCCCAATAAGAGACAAGACTCTAGATTGAGGGTGAATAAGAACTCTGGTTTAATGACACACACTCTGGTCTTATGCAATTCTCCCACGTAAGGGAGACACCCACAGACAATTATACAATACCCAATCACACAATGGTTACATCCCACACATCTCCTCCCCTTAGCCTGAGAGGTACATTTTAAACATACTTTTCACCCAACTTTCATAACTCCAAAACTATACATTCAATCTTCATAAAAACCACATATTATTAATCAGCATACTTGAAATATAAACATGCTCAAGAGTCTTGTCTCTTATTGGGGGAATTGCTATATCACCACAAGGGTTTGCTATGCTCTGCATGCTCCCTTAGCTAATCACTACTAAGCTCTTTTAAGAGCTTGTTCCTGCTTCACTCTCTTGGAGGAGAGGTTCACTCACTGGAACCTGGAGCCTTGTCGTAGGTCCAGGGTGGGTAGGAGACGGCGAGACCCCAACCAAGCTGCGGCGGTTCGTGGGGTCTGCAGTGGTTGTGGTGTCTGCGGAGCGCTTGGAGCCCTCTGTAAGCGCTAGGAGCATCCTTCAACGGAGGTACCCAGTCGGGGTGCCAGGTGATCCGTTACAATGGTAGGGTATGTCTTTGTGCTGATGATACTAGGATATGCAACAGGGTTGATGTTCCAGGAGGGATAAGCCAAATGGCAAATGATTTAGGTAAACTAGAAAAATGGTCAGAGTTGTGGCAACTGACATTTAATGTGGATAAGTGCAAGATAATGCATCTTGGACATAAAAGTCCAAGGGCAGAGTACAGAATATTTGATAGAGTCCTAACCTCAACATCTAAGGAAAGGGATTTAGGGGATGATTATTTCTGATGACTTAAAGGCAGGCAGGCAATGTAATAGAGCAGCAGGAAATGCTAGCAGAATGCTTGGTTGTATAGGGAGAGGTTTTAGCAGTAGAAAGAGGGAAGTGCTCATGCCATTGTACAGAACACTGGTGAGACCTCACTTGGAGTATTGTACGCAGTACTGGAGACAGTATCAGTAGATTCGAATATCCATTTCACTATCTATCCTAGCTGTTCATATAAGGGTTAATTTGAACCAAGAATAAATTTGGAATTGTATCTCCGATTCTCGGAAATAAATTTATCTAAAATCCTAGTTATGGGAAAAGTACTGATTTTGAAATGTTCTTGATAATTGTCCAAGATTTTGTTATTTGTAAATATTTGTTTTTTTATCAAATATACGTGCGATATAACAAAAAAACAGCTGCTTATAACTTGTGAAAAACAAGTCTATCTATTTTCCATAGATTTGGGCTGTGCGGTCAGTCAATTTCACACTGAAAAAATGTTCTTCGAACGGGACTTAGTCTCTGCAGCTGCAAACTGAAGTGTAGGAGAAGGTAAGGGTCAGCGGTGTTCGTTGAAATGTGTAGCCGATTTCAGTTCCATGGATTTGGCTACAAATACCGCTGACCTCGTTCGAATGAACAAAGATGGCCACTTGTTCATTTGTCGAATGGCGGCCACTTCGACTACTTGGCCACTTCGACTACTTCGGCATTTCGACTGCTTCGGCACTTTGACTGCATTCGAAGTGCCAGTTTAAAAGTACATGTGACAGACCCATCTGTATAACTATTATTTGTCAGTTTGCCTAGTTTGTCTTTCTTTCATGGAATTGCGTGTTCCTATATCCCCATGCATATGTTTGACTTTTTGCCGAATGAACTTACCGAACGGACGGCCACCCAGAAGAGAAGTGTGCTGCTGGTTAACCTCTTGATCCCAATTAGAACGTTGTGGTTAACCGGAGACACCTCTTAATTATAACCGAATACAGGGTGGTCGTCGTTCGTATGTCGACCACGAGGTGGCGTCCATTTTAAACCATGTGAAAGACCAGCGGTGTTCGGCATAGATTCTATGGAACTAAAAACGGACACTTTTTCTGCCGAACACCGCTGAAACCACAGACCGCCCTTCTCAGTCGACGAAGACATGCGAACACTGGCCGTTCGGGAGTTTTGGATTACGCGAGGGGACTTGGCCCAGGTGGCCATCCCATGGAGTCAATCGCATACTGAAAGACTGTAGGGGACTTTGACTCCATGGCGATTGAACTGTGCATATGGGAACTGAGCGCTATTCGCTAAGAATATGCCCTCAGATCCAGGCTATCTGGGGATACTTGCACAAATTTAATATGTTCGGTAGCTGTGTAATTATTTATTTTCATGTGTTTTCTGGTGTCTTACTTAAAATGGCGATTTACCTTTGTCCTGGAGATAATTGAATTACTTCCCAATGATCTCCAGGGCAGAGGGGAGGAAACCATGATGCATTGTGGGAATATTTTGTGCCTGTGTGTCTGAAATGGCCATATGTCTGTCTGTCATTACAGTCTCCCATTTGGTCCCCTAGGGGAGTGTCCACCAAGTGGGAGACCTGCATAAATACGGGCGGGTAGCCCACAGTAAACCCAGTTCTTGTTTTACCCTCAATGCGGAGCTTGGTCTTGTTATTGGGGGGATTTACTACACACGGTTAGAGACTGATTGCTGAAGCCGAAAGCCACTTGGAGGATATATTTGTTCGGCGGTTAGCGACGATTCGTGGATTATTGTTCGGGAGTTTGGAGCATCCGTACGGATCCAGTTCGGGAGATTGACGCCTTCCCCTGGTTGCGGTTTATATGGTGAAGTATATACGAACGGAGATTGCAGGATTGTGAAAGGGGAAGCTTAACTAAACGACGGTTTCACTCCTGTGTGCCAGGGGTGTCTTAACAGTACAAATCTTTCTTTGGGAATTAAAGGGCCAGAAACAGCAATTTAAGCCTCAAGTATGCCCACATCATTTCCTAGAAGGGCAATACATCCCAGGGCCATAGTCGCAGGGCAGGAGGCTGGCAAACAGGCCCCTCCAAAAACCAGTGGCGAGGTTACTTTCGCCACAACCATCAAGACCTTCTGCAATATCACTAATAAAAATATTAAAGAGAATGGGTCCAAGTACAGATCCCTGAGGTATTTCACTGGTGACAAGCCCAAGCTTCGAATATACTCCATTGACTACAACCCTCTGTTGTCTGTCACCCAGCCACTGCCTTACCCATTCAATAATATTGGAATCCAAACTTAAAGATTGCAGTTTATTGATAAGCCTTCTATGTGCAACAGTGTCAAAAGCCTTACTGAAATCTAGGTAAGCAATGTCTACTGCACCATCCTGATCTATAATTTTAGTTACCCAATCAAAAAAATCAATAAGATTAGTTTGGTATGACCTCCAAGAAGTAAACCCATGTTGTCGCTGATCTTGAAATCCATGTGATTTTAGATGTTCAACAATCCTATCCTTTAACATCACTTTCACCACTACTGAAGTAAGTCTTCCTGGCCTATGATTGCCCCACTCCCTCCTACTACCTGTCTTGTGAATAGGCACAACATTTGCTAACTTTTTATATATATACTTAATGTTTATTAAATTTGATCAGGATTACATTTATTACAATACAATAACATATTCAACATGTTGACAGGATTAGAAATGTAAAAAAATGATTAACATTGGAGTAATAATATGAATTTGTTTGTCTCTGAGTGCGTTATTCAATAAGAGTGTTTAACCCCTTAATGACACATAACGGAAATAGTCCGTCATGATTCCCTTTTATTCCAGAAGTTGTGTCCTTAAGGGGTTAATCCTGCTCCAATGTTTCATTCGTACTGTCATTCATCCAAAGAAAAAAAAAAAAAAGAAGAGAATAGAGCTGGTTATAGAGGGAATTTGATGATGGAGAAAGAGTAATGTGGTTGAGGATCACTAGGTTATACTGGCATGCTTAAAATAAGATGTTACATTCAATTAAAGCCAGTATATATTGTATCTTTTATATGAATATTTCTCAGGGTATTATTTGTATTACTTTTAGGATAGAATGATCCATTTTTCCCATATTTTGTTGTATTGGGAAAGTTTGCCATAATTTCTATAGAATGCCTCTTCCATCTGCCTTTGATAATTAATCAGATTTTTTTTATTTCAGTCCAGCATGGTCCTGTAGGAATGTTCCATTTTCTGGCTATTATAAGTCTGGTTGCCATTATAATGTGAATAAGTAAATTTTTCTGTTCAGAGTTGCAGTTTGGGAAATCGAAAAGAAATCGAAAAGTTTGAGGCAGTAACCTTGTGGGAGATATACCAAGATGTATGAATATGTTGAGAATATGCTTCTTGATTCCTGCTAAGTCCTCACATTCCCACCACATATGGTAAAGTGTGCCTCTTTCTTTTATACATATCCCAAAATTTTCTGAGTATTTCGTTTTACATTTTTTAATTCTATGCGGAGTCAGATACCATTTATGGGTAATTTTAAAGAATGTTTCTTGTAAGCTAAGACTACGAGTTGTTCTTCTAAGTCTAACAAACTTGTCTCCCCATTTGTTAATAGAGAAAGATTCATTTATATCTCTTTCCCATTTTATTATGGATTTTGGTTTTTCTGTATACTTGGCGAAAGTACAACAGAAAGAAGTGGGAGAATTTCGTAATCAGGCAGGCTATATAGAGCAGGGCATGAACCCAAAATAATAATAGAAAACATCAAAATGAACTAGCTCCAAGTCTAGAGTATGTATTTTATTAAAACGTAACTTTTATTATTTACACAAGGATAAAAAAGAGACAAATTGGACACAGGATAGACAGCCAAAAAGTAAAAATAACGGTTTTCTAATAGAGGACAGTCTCTAATGACTCCACTAGGTGGAGACTGTACAACTAAAAATAATTAATAATATGTTGGACTAAAGAAAATGTTGAAGGTCTACCTAGTAGCAAACTCTGAATCAGCCACTAGATGGCGACTTAATCGTGGCTAACAATGATCTATGAATAATAGGTAGTTAATCTAACCAATAGAATCAGATTATTAACGAACTATGATCCTATCTAAAGTGAAATATATAAAACGTATAAATAAGTGAATAAACAAACAAAAATTAGTCCAATTACGGCAAAGGAAAACGCAAAATAAAAATAATAACAAAGTGAAAATAAATAGAATTGTGATCAGACTAAATAAATACAGAAATAAAGAAATAAAGCTAGATGTTAAAAAAAATTAATAAATGAGTGAGTCAAATTGTAACCACTCTATCTGTATTAATTATAGAGTCAGTTGCTTAAATAGAAAAATGGCAACTGGAAAATAAATAATTAGATCAGTGGAGCTGCTGTATCAATATTGTTATATACTAAGTTGCTAAGGTTATGTGTTGACAACTAGAAATAGTAACCAATGGTATCCAGTCTGCATGTTCGATTTGAGTAGCAGGATACAGTAGCTACGTTATTGAGCAACAGATAAGGTTCCATGAGGCTCTGAAAATAAATAAAACTAGAGTGCTGTAATTATCCAGTATAATGTCCAAAGTACTTATAGTAAGATCCTTCTTGTAGAAAGAACGGCATACACTCTCACTCTGCTAAGAACATTGTTAACGCAAGCTATTACAATAAAATAGGGAATTATAATCCTGAATTGTGGCGGGAATGCTTGGAGGTATACTATCCCAGCTAGATGTATACAGATAGTTTGTAGAGCAATATGGTATTGAAACACTGGCTAGATAATGCCTGCGATATAATACTATTGTGTGCCTTCGGGGGCACCTACCAAAGAAGTAAAGCTAGCTGATCTAAATCTGGATACAAGTAGCGGGCTATAGAGGTGTCCAGACGTGGCTGCGGCTGCAATGTGGCGCTCAATATCGGAGAGCAAACAAGTTCATATAAGAGTAAAATTTGAAATAAGTCGGCAGCAGACCACGCTGGGAGACATACATTTCGCCGGTCGGACGGCTCTTCAGGGGGAAGTAACCTCACCACTGGTACTTGGAGGGGCCTGTTTGCCAGCCTCTTGCCCCAGGATTATGGGCCCTGCCAAAAGACATGTTAAAAAGTGTCTTCCATGGAAAAACTAAACCACTGAACTGATCTGGGGGATTTTTGGATATATTGGTCACCCAGATCAGGGCTGTCCGAGGATGTGACTCTTGTGGGGTTTCCATGAATCTTGGGGGTACTTTTGGGGTGTTTGTAAATTGTGCGTTTTAATTATCTCTGAGACACAGAGGAGGAGTATGTTGAATGTATTGCTTGTCTGTGCCTCTCCCCCTCCCCCTCCCCCTTTTTCCTGTCCAATTGTTTCCTCAGCAGGGCGTTGACCCAGGGACACTGCCAGACCAGTTTAAACTGGCTGCTTTGTCCCTCCTCAATCTCCCATCAGCCCTTGCTATTGTCTGACCCCACCCTTTCTTGTACTATAGTGCTCTATGTAACCTATTGTATGTAAATGAGATTGTTTGGGGTTTAAATGTATGTATAACTTGTAAGTGCTGGCTTGCATTAAACAGACTACTTCCCAACATTCAACCTTGACTCATGTGTGGGGGGAATTTGCTATACTGCTCTTTCGCTTATTATACTCTCTTGGAGGAGAGGTCTTCTCACTGAGAGCTGGATCCAGGTATTGGTCCAGGGTGGGAAGGGACGGCGAGACCCCAGCCAAGCTGTGGTGGCTAAGGGGGGCTACTGTGTTTAGGGTGTCTAGTGCGGTGTTTATAGTACTCACTGATACAAAGAAGCGTGAATGTCGGAGGTGCCCAGTCGGGTTGACAGGCGGTCCGTCACATTTAGATTTTTAATTAAAAACATAGCTTTTGTGATTTGTTTGTTTTTATGATGGTTACTAAGAAGATTATCAAATTCAGGATGCTCCTTAATAGCCTGATTATTGAACAGATGTTTTATTTTGGCATAATTAAGCCATTCCTGGTCCGGTAAACCAAATTGTTTTTGAATATCTATGAATGGTTTTACTTTCCCTTGGGATGCAATTCCTATTACTTTCTGAATATTACATTCTATCCATTTATCCATACACACAGCACCCTCACACACACAGCACCCTTACACAAACACAGCACCCTCACACACACACAGCACCCTCACATCCTTGTCTGGTGCCGTTTCAGACATCAAACCAATCTGACACCAGACCCAGACAAATTACTCTAGCATGCGGATTTGTGTAATTTACATTGTGCTATCCTTAAAAAAGCCTGTTAGGCCAAAGTTCTCCATCACCAAACCAGGAATTTCCAGTTCACCCTGTCGAAAGCCATCTCAGCATCTAGTGCTATGAAGGCTGATTGTATTTTATGATTTTTTAGATGATCTATTATATTTAACATTTTTCGAGTGTTATCAGCTATATCTCTTCTTGGAACAAATCCTGTTTGATCGTAATGAATAATTTCAGGAATTGTCATTTTCAATCTTTCTGCTAATATCTTTAAAAATATTTTGATATCTAAGTTGATCAATGATATAGGTTGATAATTTGTCAGGGTGTCGTGGTCCCTCCCAGGCTTGGGGATGGGGAGAACATTGGCCTGAATTAAGTCCTGTGGAACACTTTTACAGATAGAGAACTCTGTGAAAATACGTTGTAACATAGGGGAAACTATTTTATTAAATATTTCATAAAAAATTGCTGAGAATCCATCTGGTCCTGGAGCTTTGGATTTTTTCAGCCATTCCATTGTATTTTGAATCTCAGAAATAGAAAAGTGTTTGTTTAATTGTTAAAAAAATTTATTTGAATGGGTGGCTTCAACGCCGAGGAGAGAAGACGCATGTCGGCTAAGCTCCCGCGGTGGGCATAATAAAACGCAAGTACTGGGGCACCTACCTACCCTAAACCAGCCCGGACCGGGTCAAACAATACAGCTCACAATGGGGAAGAAGGCCAAAAAGCTAAAAACCCTTACCGGGAACGGCTCCCGCGATATTGCCGACCTCCTACAACCGCGGCCTAGGCCCAAAATGGCACCACATATAGACGCATATTCTACATCCTCTGAGGAAGAACTCTTAGACGCACCCGATGAAATACCCTGTTCAGGGAGCATGCACAGCCCTCAAAGAGAGGAAGCTAACAGCCCCAGCTACAAAAGGGGACATCAAAGCTCTGTTAACAAACATAAGAGCCTTCTTTAATGCAGACTTGAATATCATACGTGAGGATATAACAGTGGTGACAGCAAGACTGCAGGCTAACGAGGATGCCATCACCTCCCTAGCCCAAAAGCAAGAAAGCACCAACGAGCACTTGCTACAGCTTCAAGCATCACATAAAAGCATGCAGGTCAGACTGGACACCCAGGACGACGCAAGGAGGCGTAATAATCTTAAAATCAGGGGTATAGCCGAATCAGTTACAGAACAGGAACTGCCCCATTTTTTGCGCCGGCTATGGACTACCCTACTGCCGCAGCGCTCTGCGAAGGGCATTCAGGTAGACGGCTGCTACAGACTGGCCAAGTCAAACAGGACCCCGACTGGGGTTCCCCGAGATGTCCTGATACGTTTCCCGCTACTTCGCGACAAGCTGGACCTGCAGGATGCTGCAAAATCCAGAACACCTCTTAAGTTTGAAGAAATGCAACTCCAACTCTTACAGGACTTATGCCGCTCCACTCTGGAATGGAGACGGTCTTTTCAACAGGTGACAAAGACCCTACGCTCTGCAGACATCAGCTACAAATGGGGGCCCTCTCGAGCTCTAATAGTCCATAAAGACGGGAGCATGCATCAGCTTTCCACCGCAGAGGACTCAGCGACATTCCTGCAGGGACTGGGACTTACCATGTCTTCTGACAACACGGCACGTCCAAGCCACAGATGGGACGTCCGCAGGATTGTCCCTTTTATCCCACGCTCTGCAGATGACACCGGCTGAATGAGGATGCACCAGCAGTCACAAGGGCCTGGACTGATTCCCACACCAGTACCAGATACCGGTCAACCCCTGATGCTTAAAAGTTTAAATGTTATCGTTTTTAATGTTTCGTTAGTAGGCAGCACCGCCCGGCACTGTTAGAGTTCCCGGGTCATAGATACTATAGATGACCCTAGGCGACCGCACACTTCTTACAAGATGTCCCGATTAGAGGACACAGACAACAGAGATTCCCCTCCGCTCACCCCCCCCCCCAACACTCTGGGGTAATTGAGTGTAACTCGACAACCAACACACCCGACTGACCACGACATTGTCTACGTGTAAGACAGGACCACGGCTTCCTTACATAAGACCCACAGGGCTGGATCACTCTCCTAGGCCCATGGTCTTGGCACCGTTATCACGCCCTCCATTACTTAATGTAACATGTAAACATGTATAAGATAACATACCACAGCACACTCTTACCTGACACAAGCACTAAGTGTAGTATTATGTCAACTCGTTAATTGTTAACTACCTTAATTTTAAAAATACCTTACTGCTCTCTATTGGGCTAAGGCTATTGAATTATGGCATGCGAGAGTTGTCGTGGTACAGATCCGGTATCATTTTTCATATGTTCTCGATTATGATGTCTTTATTTTGTTTTCTTATGCTCTGTGGGCAAAACGGAGCTACCTCCAACCAAGAAAATTGCTACCAGTACCCAGTGGCACAATTACAGCATTGTTCAGCATAACAACCCAGCGTGTCTAGATTAGCTGACCGCTCTATGCATCTCCTCATACGTTACTCACCGTACTACCTTACAATGCTTAGCCACAGGCCTATGTTTATGCAAAGGTCAGCCACTCTCCCTTCACAGTAGCTCCAGACATCTACCAGTTAGCCTGAACTCTTACCATACCATAAAAACCTTAAAATGTGCGATATATACAAATGCCATAACCCTGTTTTATATGTCTTGTTATCAATCTGAGCGCAGAAGCTGTTGTGGCTTACTGAACACTATGTTTTTCTTTGCACGCTATAAATAAAGAATTAAAAAAAAAAAATTTATTTGATTTTAGGTAATTAGCATTTTTTTAAGGAATTCTTTACCAATATTATTTTGTATTTCCTCATTTCTGTACATGTTTAAATTATAGAGAGCATCATAATAAGATCTAAATGCTTCTCCAATTTGTTTAGTGGATAAAAGAATTATATTTCTTATTTTTATTTTAGATATACGGTTATTCTTTTTTTTGAATTTTAATTTATTAGAGAGGAGTTTGTCAATTCTACTGTTGTTTAGGTACCTGTAATGGAACCGCTGGCACCCCGACCGGGTACCTTCCGCTGACGGATGCTCCTAGTGCTTTCCGAGGACTCCAAGCACTCTGCTCGACACCATAACCACTGCAGACCCCACTAACTGCCGCAGCTTGGTTGGGGTCTCGCCGTCTCCACCCACTCAGGACCCAAGACCAGGGTCCAGCTTCCAGTAGGTCGACCTCTCTCCGAATTCCAGAGAGCAGGAACTGGAACAAGCTCTTATCAGAGCTTAGTGATTATACCCTGGGGAGTATAGTGATTATAGCAATCCCCAGAGTGTAGTTCTCCAATCCTCCAAACATGAGCTGAAACTTCATGAAGGTACAAGATGATCTGACTTTTAATGACCACACACTGGCTTTTATACAAGTCCCCATGCAAGGGGACATCCCACAGGGTGGGACACAGTACAACCAATCATTTACAGGCAAACCGTAAAACACACCCAGCACAAACATACAATCCCTCCCCTCTGCCTGTGATATAATTACTGAACACAATGGGTTTATGTATTTTATCACAGGCAGGAAAAATACACGTTTTACACATATACTGTAACTTTAAAAATATCCATCATATTCACATTCAGAATCAGCATACTTTAAACATAAACATACCCAAAAATCATACAAATCCCCCCAGTAGATAAAAAGTTAGCTGGGAGTCCTTTATGACTGACCGCAAGCACATTTTCATCCCCAAAACAGTTCCAGAGAATCAGGCTGTGTGGTCGGTCTATTTCCCATGTTAAAGTCAGTTCAAACAGACGAACGACAACCATTCGAATTGTCGAACTGTCAAATGAACTGTCGAATGAACTGTCGAATGGCGTTTGAACTGTCGAATGCATTGAAGTCTAGAGAAGGTAAAACTTTCAGCTGAATTAAAGATGGCCGCCACCACGTGTTCGTTTGCGTGAACGGCGGCCACCCAGTGTTTGGCAATTTACCTACAGCAGGCTACCAGCCTGGGAGGTAAATTGCCTGCACACTTCCACTTCTGGGTGGTCCGCCTGTGTGGTACTTGGTTCAGTAAGCTCCATTTACTGAACCAACTGGGAGAAAGCCATAGACAAAGTATTTGAAAGATCTGGGGACATAGTCTTAAAGGGGCATTGTCACACAATGTCTCAATATATCCCCAAACAGTTCTTAAAAGGCCAGCATGGTCCAATACAAATCCATAAACCACAATGCAGTTCTTAAAGGGCCAGCAGCACAATATAAATCCATTAGCCCAAATAATGTTTATAAAGGGCCATACAACCCAGAGCCATAGTCATGAGGCAGGCACTCAGGCTCCTCCAACAGCCAGGGGCAAAGGGCAGCTTGTCACCTAAAAATTCAGTGACAAAAGGCATTTTGTCACAGTACCAATTTTGCTTTAAAATCTTTATGTTTTTATTTAATTTTTCTTGAAGTTTATTTTAAGTTGATTTTAAATTTGCATAATTTTTTTTATACGTGTTTGAATTCGGATTGTCTTTATTTTCTCTTGTTCAAATAAAGATATATTCAGATTTCATAAAGATTCTCCTCTTTTTTTTAATCTGTGAGCCAAGTTTTATAAATAGCCCTCTCATGTAGCATTTAAAGGATCCCCATACAGAGAAGATTGAAACTTCTCCGTTATCATTAATTTCGAGGAAGTCATCAGCTTGTTTTGTAATAATTTCCATATCTGGGCAAGGTGAACATAAAAATTAATTTAATCTCCATGTTTTTTTGAGGAATATATTCTCTATGAGGAATATATTCTCTATTAAAGATTTTTTATAATCTTTTAAAAAAAGGTGAGTGGTCTGACCATGTAATTGAGCAGATCTTTGAGGAAATACATCTATTTATTGAATGTAATTTGGTAATGAACAGGTCAATCCTTGAATATGAACAATGTACATTTGAAAAAAAAGTATAATCCCGATCTTGGGGGTGCAATACTCTCCATATATTATACAATGAGTTTTTTTGCTAGAAAATTTTGAGATAAGTCTGAATTATATTTTATTTGGGAATCTATAATTGCATGACATGGCAGCTTTTATCTAATTTTATCTAGAAGGTTGGAGGAGATTTTAAACTAGTAGTAGGGGGGGAGGGTCAAAGCAATCTAGAAAATAAGGTAGGATAGGAGGGAGATGGGCTTTAGCTCAGAACAAAGGAGGTGGAGATGGGAGGAGGTGAAGCTAAGAACAGAGGAGGTATGTAATATTGATAATTCACAAAAAGTACAAATGACTCATGGTGATATTAAATGTATGCTTAATAATGCAAGGAGCCTATATAACAAAATGGGGGAACTAGAGGTAATAGCATACACTAAACAATATGATATAATAGGCATAACAGAAACATGGTGGGATGAGACACATGACTCGGCAGTTGACTTAAATGGGTACACATTATTTAGGAAGGATAGGAAAAACAAGAAGGGTGGTGGGGGGATGTTTGTATGTCGGTAATGAGTTAAAGTCAAATCTTAGGCATGTGGAGTGTGATGAGGAAAATGTGGAAGCTATCTGCTTATGGCAAACAAAGGGAAATCAAATTATTGGTTGGGATTTGTTATAAACCACTTAATGTAAATATTAATGAGTAAGAACAGCTGTTGGTGCAAATTGGGAAAGCTGCAAATTGGGGTAACACATTAACTATTGGAGATTTTAATTACCCGGACATAAATTGGGATAGAGGGACTAGTACTTCAGCAAGGGGAATCAGGTTTTTGAATGTGTTAAATGACACCTTTATGTCACAACTGGTACAAGCACCAACTAGAAAGGATGCTTGTCTGAATCTCGTTATAACAAACAATGTTGATCTTTTAACCAACATTCAAGTAGGGGAGCATTTGGGAAATAGTGATCACAATATGGTAACTTGAAATAAACTCAAAAAAGCAAAAGCACATGGGGTATACTAAAACGTATTATTTAAAAAAAGGCAATTTCAATAAGATTAGGGCAGCTCTACAACATATCGACTGGCATAAACTCCTTAGTGATAAAAACACTGAGGATAAATGGAAACCATTCAAACAAATATTAGAAAGGTTCATTTCTCAGTATGTACCTGTGACAAGACCAATCTCGCCACATTGCATTGGAGAAGCCTGGTTGCTCGCCTGTTGCCTTTGGATTATGGCCCCATGTTAAAAGGCTTAATTTTCCCCTGCAAAGACATGAAAGCCGGGTCATTTGGTGCTTGCCCTGTTTGAGCGGTGATACCCCAGATAGCTATGCCATGGAGCCTATTTGTATAATGAAAGACTATGGGAAAGACTTTGGCTCCATGGCAATTGATCTGTATGTGTGTGCTCTGAGCGCCATTCAGTAATAATGTGCGCTCAGATCTGAGCTATCTGGGGATATGTTGAATGTACCTGTTTTGTGCAATGGCTGCACAGTTATATGTTTTTATGTGTTTTATTGTCTTTTGCTGCCATGTGTTCAATGGAGTTTTGCCTCTGTCTTGGAGATAATTGGATTACTTCCCAATTATCTCCAGGATAGAAGACTCTGTGGAACTGGTTTTGGGCAGAAAAGCCATGCTTCCTTTGGTCACAAAGGACTACGATCTATCTTTTGAACCACTGGACCAATTTGGATGATTTTGACATATGTTTGTATTTGGAGTATGCTGATTCTGAAAATGTCATTTTATGTGAATGTGATGCATACTTTTAAAGTTATGAATAATGTGGAAAAACTGTATGTCTCTGCCTGTGATAATTACATTACCCATTGTGTAAGGTAATTGTATCACAGGCAGAGGGGAGGATTTTGTGTGGGAGTGTCTGAGTGTATTGTACGTGTTTATTGGTTGTTTTCCAAAACCCTGTGCGTGGTACTAATGTGTAAAAATGTGTATATAAGAACAATAAACCCACAGCTCTGTCTGTTTCTGCTTGACCCTCAAAATGGAGCCTTGTCTCGTTCTTGGGGGGGATTTATTGTATGCTGTTCCAGTTCGACTGCTTGGAGTGCAAACCTATTCGTATGGTTTTTCCTATTCGTCTGTTTACGGCATTCATATGGTTCTCCAGTTTGGTGTATTGGTGTCTACGGTAGCTGTGCCTGTGTCTCTGGAAGGGGAAGATCTTCTAAATGGCAATTACCCCTTTTATGCCTGGGGGTGCCGTTACAGTACCATTGGGTAATAAATATAAATGAAACAAATTAAAACCAATGTGGCTTAGTAGAGAAGTAAAACAAGATATTACAAATAAGAAAAGGGCATTTAAATCAGACAAATCAGAGGCATCCTATATAAGATATAAGGAAGCCAATAATACTTGCAAAAAGGCAATTAAAGTGGATAAACTAGAAAATGAGAAATTGATAGCCAAAGAATGCAAAACCAACCCCAAATTTTTTTTCAAGTACATCAATTCTAAAAAAACTAAAAATGAAAGCGTAGGTACACTGGAGATGGGTCTGTTAGTTAATGAAGACCAGGAAAAGGCAGAAATTTTAAATAACTATTTTTTTTTTCAGTATATATTAATGAGGATCCTATGGCAAGAGATAAGCAAATGACTGCTGCAAAAAACTTGCAGATAACTTGTGATTGTATAACTTGAGACAAGGTGCTACAGCTCTTAAAGAAAATTAATGTAAATAAATCTCCGGGGCCACCTACGAGTAGTTAAGGAGCTAAGTGGGGAAATAAGTGAACCTCTGTATTTAATTTTTCAAGATTCTTTTGTTTCAGGTATTGTACCGGAGGACTGGAGGAAGGCAGATGTTGTTCCTATATTTAAAAAGGGTTTAAAATCCTTGCCTCGAAATTATAGACCTGTGAGTCTAACTTCTGTGACTGGGAAATTATTTCAACAGCTATTAAGGGATAATATTCAGGAATTCATTGGGAAGAACTGTGTTATTAGCAATAATCAGCATGGTTTTATGAAATATAGGTCATGTCAAACGAACCTAATTACATTCTACAAAGAAGTAAGTAGAAGTATAGATCAGGGTGTTGCAGTGGATGTGATCTACTTGGATTTTGCCAAGGCATTTGATACGGTTCCTCAAAATAGGTTAGTCTTCAACTAAAAGAAATTGGTCTAGATGAATATTCTTGTTCTTGGGTAGAACATTGGCCTAAGGATAGAGTAGAACGAGTTGTCATTAATGGTAAATTTTCAAGCTGGACAAAAGTGGTAAGTGGTGTCCCGCAGGGTTCTGTTTTGGGACCACTTCTATTGAACATATTTATAAATGATCTTGAAATGAACATTGAAAGCCATGTATCAGTGTTTGCAAATGACACAAAACTTTGTAAAGTAATAAAATGTGAGCAGGATATTGCCTTGATGCAGAGGGATTTGGATAGATTGGGGGACTGGGCACTAAAATGGCAAATTAAATTTAATGTAGAGAAATGCAAAGTTATGCACTTCGAGGTTAAGAATGCACAAGCAATTTACACTCTAAATGATAGTGAACTAGGGATAACCACACACGAGAAGGAGTTGGGAATTGTTATAGACAACACATTAGGCAGCAATATGCAATGTCAATCTGCAGTTGCTAAGGCCAGTAAGGTTTTGTCATGTATAAATTGGGGCATAAATTCTCGAGATGAAAATATAATTTTTCCCCTTTATAAATCGTTGGTAAGACCACACCTTGAATATGCTGTGCAACTTTGGGCGCCTGTTCTAAAGAAGGATATCATGGCACTAGAAAAAAAACAGAGACGAGCTGCAAAATTGATAAAAGGAATGGAGCATTTTAGTTACGAAGGAAGGTTAAACAATTTAAATCTCTTTAGTTTGGAAAAACGGCACCTGAGAGGGGATATGATAACATTATACAAATATATCCGGGGCCAGTACAAACCATTATCTGGAAATCTATACATAAACAGGGCTAAACATAGGACACAAGGTCACACATTTAGGCTTGTAGAAAGGAGATTTCATCTAAGGCAAAGAAAAAGTTTTTTTTTACAGTAAGAGCAATAAGGATATTGAATTCTCTGCCTGAAGAGGTGGTTTTGTCAGAGACTATACAGATGTTTAAACTGCAATTGGATAAATACTTGCAAAAACATAACATACAGAGATATAATTTCTAGTGGGGTAATAGCTGCTTGATCCAAAGAGACATCTGACTGCTATTTTGGGGTCAAGAAGGAATTGCTTCCTAGTTTGTTGCAAAATTGGAAGCGCTTCAGACAAGGTTTTTTGCTTTTTTTTGGATCAACAGCAAAAACATATGTGAGGAAGGCCGAACTTGATGGACGCAAGCCTCTTTTCAGCTATGTAACTATGTATGTCTAGGACACAATTGAAGTTACCTCCCAATATAAGTGTCCCTTGTGTTATCTGATCTATTCTGTTATTTTTTCTAAAACTTTTATTGGAGATTGATTAGGACAATATACATTTGCTAATGTATATATTGACTCATTGATTTTACATAACAGAATGAGGTATCTACTGTAAGGAAATCAAGTATAGCTGAACCGCTTTGATAATTCCTCCTGCAATGCCAGCGTCTAAGGTAGTTCTAAGCAATGAAGTCCATAAGAAATATAACAGCTTCCCAAGATAATCCCCTTGGTAAAGCATACGAATTCCCAAATAACAGTCAGAGTCCAGAATCAGGATACAAGTAGATCTGAGGTCTGGAATCTCCAGCCTGCTTTTTATTAGGGTTACAGACAAGAAATACACACCCAGGGGGAGGCATTAAATCACCAATCAGGTATAGGTTACAGCCCATACCTCCCTCCCCTCTGATAAACAGTTAACTTCATTAAAACGTGCACTATTTTACCCCAGTTCTGGATGTACCCCAAAAACAGGGGGTACACCTTTAAATTGGGTACCGCTGGATAGTTCTCATTTGTGGGGACAACATGTCAAAAAATCAGTCCATTCGGATGAATGGTTCGGGAGTTATGAAACACTAAAGTTTTGACCGACCGCACGGACCCTCTAGCCGAAAATAGTTCCATAAGTTTTGGCCCTGCGGTCGGTCTCCGTTTAGGCGAATAAAAGAGACGAAAGCCCTGCCATCCATTCGCATCTTTGCGATCGTTGCAATCCCCATACGAAGCTGCATGCAACTACCGAACGGCCGGTGATGCGGTCGTTCCCGTGCGAAGTTCTGGATGTATGAAGGTCTCAGCGGTGTTCGCCTGTTTGCGTATCCGATTTTAGTTCCACGCGTCGACGGGCAAACACCGCTGTTCGCACGTAAAATGGCCGCGGCCACATGTAAAGTGCCGAAATGGCGGCCATCTATATTTTACACAGGGAATTCGCCTGAATCCATCCGAAACTTAGAAATGAAAGTTACATGCCGAATTCCAGCTGAGTTTGGTGAATTAACTGTACAACAAAAGGTAGAAATCCTGATTAACGGAGTCATTTCTTCACACTGCTCCCCTATAAGTCCATAGGTCGGCATACCCGCCTAGACCCTGTCGGGTTGGCTTGGGGATGTCCGATGAAAGTACGTTTTTAGGTGTCCAGTTCGGTCTGGCGGGACAGACCATCCGCATTCCCATTTTGTTTACCCGGACGGTACTGCATGGTAAAATTGTATGGTTGGAGAGCTAAGCTCCACCGGAGTAGCCTGGGGTTGTCACCAGCTACCCGGTTGAGCCATACCAGGGGGTTGTGGTCGGTCATAAGGGTAAACGCTCGCCCATACAGATAGGGCTGAAGTTTCTTGAGGGCCCACACGAGGGCCAAGCACTCTTTTTCTACGGTGGCATAGCTGACTTCTCGGGGCAAAAGTTTACGGCTGAGGTATGCCACCGGGTGTTCCATGCCATCCGCCCCCACCTGGCTTAGTACGGCTCCCAGCCCAAACATGGAGGCATCTGTGTGTACAAGAAATTGTTTAGTGTAATCGGGTGCTGCCAACACAGGGGCCTCACTCAATGCCGCTTTGAGCTTCTGGAAAGCGTCCGTGCACTCTGGGGTCCAGGAGACCTGTTTGGGAAGAACCTTTTTGGTAAGGTCCGTGAGGGGCTTGGCCAGGGCGCTATATTCTGGGACGAACTTTCTATAATACCCGGCCGTCCCTAAGAAAGCCAGTACCTGGGTTTTGGTCCTGGGTTGGGGCCAGTTAGCTATGGCCTCTACCTTAGTGGGCTCTGGGCGTTGTCTACCGGAGCCGACCCGGTGGCCTAGATACTGGACCTCGGCTAGGCCTACGTGACATTTGTCGGGTTTCAAAGTGAGCCCTGCGAGGTGGATTCGTTCGAGTACCCTGGACACATGACCTAGATGGTCTCCCCATGTGCGGCTATAGATGGCAATATCATCTAGATACGCACATGCGAAGTCCTGAAACCCCTCCAGGAGCCTATCTGCCATCCGCTGAAACGTAGCCGGGGCGTTCTTCATCCCAAAGGGCATCACCTTGAATTGGTATAGCCCAAAAGGGGTGACGAACGCCGACTTGGGGATGGCCGCAGGCTCCAAGGGGATCTGCCAATAACCCTTGCACAGGTCCAGGGTAGTCAAGTAGTTCCCCCCCGCCATACGGTCTAAGAGCTCATCTATTCTAGGCATGGGGTAGGCATCGGTTATGGTACGGTCGTTAAGCCTCCGGTAATCTACACAGAAGCGCGTAGTGCCGTCGCGCTTCGGTACTAGTACCACCGGGGAGGCCCAAGGACTTTGGGAGGGTTCTATTACCCCTAGCCGTAACATATCCCTTAACTCGGTGAGCATACTCTCACGTACTGCTTCTGGGATCCGATATGGCTGTTGCCGTAGGGGCGTCTCTCCCTGGGTTTCCACACGGTGTACCGCAGCGGAGGTATAGCCGGGGGTAGCGGAAAACATCTCTCGGTATCCCTGCAGCAGTTGAGCAGCCTCCTCTTTCTCCAGGAGGTCTAAATTTTGACCCAAGCGTACTTGGTCAATAGTACAGGGGGTGGTATCTAGTAAGTCAGGAAGGGGTAGCCCTTCACTATCCTCTGTGGCGGGGGCGCACACGGCGCCCACCTCCTCTGTTCTTTCAAAATAGGGTTTGAGCATGTTCACATGGAAGGCTTTGGTCAGCCTTTCATCTGAGCATTTGCTCACGATGTAGGTAGTCTCGCTAACCTGTTCCACTACCTTAAAGGGTCCCTGCCAGGCTGCTTGCAGCTTGTCTTTTTTAACTGGCCTCAGAGCCAGTACCTTCTGCCCTAAGCCCAGCACTCTATCCTGGGCCCTCCTATCGTACCACTTTTTCTGGTCCTCCTGGGCCGCCTGCAGGTTCTCCCGAACTGATTCGGTGAGGGCCCGCAGACGGTCCCGGAACTCCAGGACATACTGGACGATAGGGACTCCCCCCTCATCTGTATTGCCCTCCCAGTGTTCCCGTACGAGCTCCAGTGGGCCCCGAACTTTTCTCCCGTACAGGAGTTCGAAGGGGGAAAACCCAGTGGAGGCCTGGGGCACCTCACGGTAGGCAAACAGAAGGTGGGGAAGGAATTTTTCCCAATTCTTGTGGGACTCTGTAAAAGTTTTTAGCATCTGTTTTAGAGTGCCATTGAAACGTTCACAGAGCCCGTTAGTCTGGGGATGATACGGGGCGCTGAACAGGGGTTGCACTCCACAGCTCTGCCACAGTTGTTGCGTCAGGGTAGCTGTGAACTGCGTCCCCCGATCGGAGAGTATCTCCTGCGGGAAACCTACTCGGGTGAAGATCTGAATAAGGGCCTCTGCCACGGTCTCGGCCTCTATATTGGTGAGGGCGACTGCCTCCGGATATCTAGTGGCGTAGTCGACCACTGTTAGGATAAACTTTTTGCCCGACGGGCTGGGGCGACTGAGGGGTCCTATTAAATCCACCGCTACTCGGTGGAAGGGCTGTTCGATGATGGGTAGGGGGTGCAGCTTAGCCTTCCGAAGGTCTCCCCTTTTCCCTACCCTTTGGCATATATCACAGGTCCTGCAATAGTACTTAAGGTCCTGGGTGGCTCTGGGCCAGAAGAAGGTTTGAGTTAACCTGTCTCTGGTCTTTTTGACCCCTAAATGTCCTGCTAGGGGAATGTCATGACTGAGTTTTAACAACTCAGCCCGAAATTTACGGGGCACAACTAACTGTCTTTTTATGACCTGGGTAGCCCCCTGTCCCACCCCCTCGGTTACCCTATATAGCAACCCCTTATACCACTCAAATTTTTCGTGCGGGTTGTTCTCGGGGGTAGCGGCCGCGGCCTTCCTATAGCCTTCTAATGTGGGGTCAGTACGCTGTTCCTGTTCAAACCCCTGGGGGGTATCCCAGAAGGGTACGGGGGGATCGGGTAAGGGAGGTATTTCGAATCTTACCTGGTTTTCCTCAGAGTGCAGCGGAGCTTCCAGTCTGGCTTGAGCTCGGGTGGTAACCGGGTAGGCCTCGGCAGGGGGGTCTCGGGCTAGTTGAGAGGTTAGGCATCCCACATCATTTCCCAACAAAACCTCGGCGGGCAGTTCTTGCATAATCCCCACCTCCAGTTGTTTAGACCCGGAACCCCAATCAACAAGCATATTAGCGGTGGGCAGTTTGTGAATAGCGCCCCCAGCCACCCTTACAGCGACGGTGCGTCCGGTGCGAGCTTGTGCTCTGACCGTGTGGGGCTGTACCACAGTCAAAGTAGCCCCAGAGTCTCTCAGCGCCCGGGCCCCCACGCCATCGACAGTAATCCATTGGCGGTGGTGGTCCCGGTTGTCCCCCCCAGCTTGTACTGGATTGACCTCATGTAATACACTCCACTGTTCCACAGTATTCAGTCCCCGAGCATTGATTGATAAAAACAATTAAGTGTCATTTATATTTATTCTATTAATTTGAGTTTCTCGTTCCTCAAGCCAATATGTTTTTCCCTGTATTAATTCCCTCTGGAAAATTATAAAACTAATTAATACATAATAACAAAAAAAACTTTTTCCATGTTCTGCATTCATACACCATTTAAAATTTATACAAACACCATCTGTGATCAGAAAACACATTTCCGACCCAACCTATTTCCTTTTTAGGCCACACTTTCTATCGTATTTTATTTAATTTAAGTGTTTCGTCTCCAGCACTATTTATTTTTCTTATCTTACTAAATCGTATTGTTTTCCAACCTTCCTAATATGGTTTTCTCAAAGGAGAGAAAAAAAAGAAGAAAATTAATAAATTTAACCAATTATATTTATCAGTAATATAAATTCTTTAGTTCCAGTGAATATTAGTGTTATTATTTTTAATCATTAGTCATATAGCACTAAAATGTTTTATATTTTATAAATTGCATAAGTATAGAGTGTCAGAATCCCTCATATTATGTGGAATTGGTTATGATTCTAACTGTGATGTATACATATATTATTTCATGTTTAGTGTTAGATTAGTAAAATATTTTTCATTATCATTATTTAGTGTATTATTTATAATTCCATTGCTTTATATTATTCTTTCCATATATTGATAAATATTTATATTTTACAACGTGACCCTTCACACCCTTTTTCTTTTCTGTGCCCCTGTTAGGGACCAGGAACCAGACAGAGACAGAACTAGATGCAAAAACACCTTTATTAATAAATAGCAAATAAAGTAATAACCAAAAGCAAAGTCAAGGAGGCAAGCAGGGGTCAGGCACCAAAGCGGGTAGTCAGACGAGCCAGGATCAGGAGAACGGAGAGCAGCAAAGTCAGGAACAAGGCCAGAGTCAGGAACCAGGAACACACAGGAACAAGGAGACTTCTGGGGAACAGGAAACCACGCAAGGGCAAGGAGGTACTGGGATTTGCTGCTTAAATAGGCTGCACCGATTAGCAGCAGGGTTGATTACTATTATCAGGTGAGTAACCGTGGCAACATTACTGAAGGAGCTGATCATTAACCCCTTAAAACCGGAGGACGTACAATTACGCCCTCTAATAGGCGGCTCTAAACGCCGCCGGGCGTAATTGTACGCCCTCCGTTTTTTGTTAACTTACCCGGTCGCCGGCGGTCCCATGCCGGCGATCGCGGTTGGGGGGACTCCCAGGGAGCCCCCCGCGGCACGTCCGTCCTCGTCGAAGCCCCCCGGCCATGTGAGAGTGGGGTCCTAGCGAGGACCCCACAATCACATGGCCGGGGATAGCTGGCTTCTGTATTGCCGGCAGGGGGGCTGCCTGTAATGACAGGTGGTCCCTCTGCTGGCTGAAAATAAAATAAAAATAAGTTAATGGTGTAAAAAAAAATAATTATATATACTTAGATCATATATATATATGATCTAAGTATATATATATACACATATACATACACACACATACACCGTCTAGGTGTATTTACTATTAATATATATATAATTATATATATATATTAATATCAAATTACACGTAGACTGATACTGATTAAATATATATATAATTATTGTTATATATATATTTATATATAATATAAAAAAAATTAAAATGTAAATACGTTAAAAAATAAAATTAAAAAAATAATTAAAAATAAATAATTAAAAAATATATAGATGTGTGTTATTTCGTTCTGTTTTGTGAAATTAATATATATATATATATATATCAAAATACACGTAGAACGAAATAATATATATATCTATATACATAAATATATACGTATATATCACTATATATATACCTATATATAAATAAAAATATTTTAAAAAAATTATATAGATATATACATATATATATACATACGTATATATATACATATATTAATTCTACATATATATTTATGTAATATTTTTACATAATTAGGTATCTTAATTAATTACAATTAGCAGGACCTGCCTGACAACCCATGCCGAAAGTAAAGGGAATTTAATTTGCTAGCACTATATTTAACCCTATAACTTTCCGAGACACCATAAAACCTGTACATGGGGGGTACTGTTCTACTCGGGAGACTTCTCTGAACACAAATATTAGTGTTTCAAAACAGTAAAATGTATTACAACGATGATATCGCCAGTAAAAGTGACGTTTTTTGCATTTTTCACGCACAAACAGCATTACACGGACAATATTATTGCTGTGATACTTTTTACTGTTTTGAAACACAAATATTTGTGTTCAGCGAAGTCTCCCGAGTACAACAGTACCCCTCATGTACAGGTTTTATGGTGTTTTCAAAAGTTACAGCGTCAAATATAAGGCTTGCGTTTCATTTTTTTCACATTAAAATTCGCCAGATTGGTTACGTTGCCTTTGAGACCCTATGGTAGCCCAAGAATGAAAATTACCCCTATGATGGCATACCATTTGCAATAGTAGACAACCCAAGGTATTGCAAACAGGGTATGTCCAGTCTTTTTTTAGTAGCCACTTAGTCACAAACACTGGCCAAAATTGGCATTTTTTGCATTTTTCACACAAACAGATACTAACGCTAACTTTGGCCAGTGTTTGTGACCAAATGGCTACTAAAAAAGACTGGACATACCCCATTTGCAATACCTTGGGTTGTCTACTATTGCAAATGGTATGCCATTATGGGTGTAAATTTCATTCCTGGGCTACTATACAGTCTCAAAGGCAACGTAACCAATCTGGCGAATTTCAATTTCAAATGTAACGTGCTATATTTGACCCTGTAACTTCCCAAAACGCCATAAAACCTGTACATAGGGGGTACTGTCTTACACGTGAGACTTTACTGAATATAAATATGTGTATTTTATTGCAGTAAAAGCAAACAGTATTATGACATTGACCGTTAAAATGTCATGTAGAACTAAAAAAATCCAAGAAAAACGTATTTTCTCCCATTTTTTTCATATTAAATTATGTTTCATAGCTAAATATTTGATATTAAATGAAAGCCCTGTTTCCCCTGAATAAAATGATATATAATAAGGGTGGGTGCATTTACTATGAAAGAGGTGTATTACGGTTGGACAGACATGTAGCGCAAATGCCAGGTTTTGTTTACATTTTGTTTTGTTCACAATGTGTACATTTGGCTCCGTCCTTAAGGGGTTAATATCAGCTGAAAACTCAGACACAGAAAAAGGAAGTATACAAAGATACAAAAAGCAATATGTGTACACAAACCACAGTGCAATAAGTGCTCAATAGATAAATAGCAGAAAAAAAACCCCCCTGAACCAGGTAGGACTTCCCCGAAGACTTCCTCTTGTCTTCAATAGAATATGTACAGAAAAATAGGGGATAATCTGCTAAATTTTCTGGATGTCTGTTTCTTTGTTGAAAATCAGACTATACAATCGAAATGCCATTTTAAAAAAAACTGACGGTAATAGCTACATACATAGAAAGAGTTGCCACCATGATAAATGGTTGGAGACTATCCCAAGGAGTCAACTAACAAGAATACGACGAAATTGCTCAAGAGATATAGATTACCATGAACAGGCTAAACATTTGAAAAATACATTTTTAAAAAAGAAATATAAACCAGCGTTATTAGAAAAAGAAATTAAAGAAATTGAAAAGAAAGATAGGAAAAATCTTCTGAAATCTAATCCAAAGGAAACAACAACAAAAAAGATGATCAATTTTCGTTTATTACACGATATAATACACAGCATCGGAATATAAAAAAGATTCTAAATAGGCATTGGGATATTTTATGTAAAGACCCCATATTAGGAAAGGTACTCCCCAAAAAAGCACCAATAATCTTCAAAAAAACAAAAAATCTGAAAAATATATTAGCCCCAAGCTATGCGTTAAAAATTCCACGGAAAGGTACAATCTTAAATAATAAAGGTTTTAATCCTTGTAATTCATGTAAGGCTTGTAAAAATCAGAGATATATACAGAGAAAATAATTTATAAGCACAACCACCAAAGAGAAATTTAAGGTTAAATCTAATATAAATTGCAACTCCAAGTTTGTGGTCTTCCTGCAACAGTGCCCATGTGGGAAACAGTATGTGGGAAGAACTGGTAGAAAATTGAAAGAGAGGATTCTGGAACATCAAAATAACATTAGGAAAATGTCAACAAAACATATATTACCGATCCAATGCATTAATTGCAGGAAATTTAATTGGAACAACTTTTCCTTCATGGGTATAGAGCAGGTCGACCCTTATTGGAGAGGGGGCAATTTTATGAAGAAACTTTCACAGAGGGAGACTTTCTGGATAAATAAATTAAAGACGTTGCAACCAGATGGATTAAATTTAGATATAGATCTATGGAGTTTTTTTGAAAATTAAAAATACATATGTACCTTTTTTCTTTCTATGTATCACTAATGTAAATGTTGCGTTTTTTCCATATTTATTATATTTCTTATTTCTTCATGGTATGGACAGTAGAATAATTCTTCCATACCATTGAAAGTAGAATATTTCTTCCACATTATTAAGTCTAAATGGGGTATTGGGATAATTAAATTCGCCCCCCCCCCCCCTCGTTTATATTTAAATTAAGACCTATTGAATTCTAATTATATCGAATCTATATTCATTGAATTCTATTTTATATTCTAAATTCTACCTTTTTTGATTCAATTGAATTCTAATTATATTAAATTTATATTCATCTATATTCATTGAATTCTATTCTATATTTCATGATTCAATTCAATCTTTCAATTTAATCTATTTCATTCTAAATATATGGAGAGATTGACTTTAAAATTAATTGAACTTCTCTCTTTTAAGACATTCCATCTGGAAAAAAAGAGAAAAAGAACAAAAGGAAATAAAGAGAGAGAGAAAAAAAGATTCTCAAAAAAGTATTATGGATATTTTATGTCCTATGGAATGTTGGAGAAAATGCAACATAAACCGGGATATCACTTTCCGTTCACCCTATAAGTGTGTGTGCTCTAGATCAAGTTTTTAGCATATGTTATTATTTGATTTTTATTTTTATTTTTTATTTTCGTTTTTATTTTTATTTTTGTTTTTTTATTTCATTATTATTTTTTTCATTTGTTTAATTTATATTTAATATATATTATATATTTTTTTATTTATTACTATATTATATACATATTTTTATTATATATATCATATAATTTATATATTTTTATTAATAATAAGTTTTATGCATTATAAGCAGGTTGTAAAAACTATGTATAAATAGAATATTGTAGTGCCATTTAGAGTGTGTAATATTCCTCCCCTCTCTCTTTTTTTTTGCCTCTGGTCCACGTACATCAAATTTGCCTCTTCTGAGAGGGACTTAGAAAAGAGATACTTCATTTATGGAGCACTTCCGGGTTTCGGCAATGGAACGCATGGTGGAACGCATGTGAGATTGACAGGCGCATAGGATGACGTCATAGAAACCGGCCGCCGAACCGAAAATACAAACATCTGGATTAAATGAAGAGTTTTGTGGACATTGGGGAGGTATAAAGGGTGGAGGAGGGAAGGGATTTGTTATTGTTCACTTGTATGCTGTCATTCCTGGTCACTGAGGTCCCTGAGGAAGTCCTATACACGGACAAAACGCGTAGGACCCCTGGTGGTGACAGTGAGAATACATCCATTGTTTTATATTTAGATGTAAGTGATTAAATTATTTTTTTTACATTTTTAAATGTGTACTACAATTTCATTGCTTTTTTCTTTGAGCACACACCTTCCAGCTGATTCATGAGCGTTTAAAAGTGGTGGAAGAACTATTCCTGGAAAGGCATTTATGCTGAAAAGGAAATTTATTTTCAAGGCATTCTTATTTCAACGAAAGTGTGAGTGGCCATTTGTGATTTATACACTTGGTTTATCCATACACACAGTTATGCGCTATGCATTGTTTTTGTTATTTATTTAGCAGATTATCCCCTATTTTTCTGTACAGAAAAAGGAAGGGTTGCTGTTTAAAACAGCAAATAAACCCTGACAGTACCTCCCCCTCAACGACTCCCCCATATCTGTTGGTGGATCCAGGCTTCATGGGGAAGCGAGCGTGATAGGAATGAAGGAGGGATGGTACATGGACATCAGAGGCTGGAACCCAGGAGCGTTCCTCTGGACCGTACCCTTTCCACTGCACCAAGTATTGGATCTGACCTCTGAACAGTCATGAGCCAATGATGCTGTGTATTTCATATTCCTCATGATTGTCGACCAGAACAGGATGTGGACGTGGCACTGAGGTGGTGTAACGATTACATACCAACAGTTTCAAGATGGAAACATGGAATACATTTGAGATACACATGCTAACAGGAAGGTCAAGTGCATAAGCTACAGGGTTAACCCTTCAAAGTATACGAAATGGCCCAACATAGCGGGGTGCAAGTTTTTGTGAGGGAACACGGAGCTGTAGGTTGCAAGAAGACAGCCAGACCCTCTCTCTCAGGCAACATGGACGGTTGAAACCCATAGTTCGCCAAGAACGGGGATAGCCAGGAAGAGGCATTAATTGCACTATTGTGGGCGAACTCTGCCCAGGGTAGCAGATCAGACCAGCTGTGCTGGTGTTCAGAAATGTAGCAATGCAGAAACCGTCCCAAGGCTTGGTTAGCTCGTTCTGCGGCACCATTGGATTGCGGATGGTAGGCCGAGGAGAAGGAAAGCTGAATTCCCATTTGTGTACATAAAGCTCTCCAAAATCTGGACACAACGTGGCTACCTGAGATTATTACTTTGGGTAACCTATGCAAACGAAAGACCTCCCGAGCAAAAATTTTGCAAGTTCTTTAGAAGTTGGTAGTTTTTTCAAGGGAATGCAATGCAACATCTTAGACATGGCCGCCGTCAGGGGGTGACAACCATGCTCTGGCAGTCCTGGGCCCAACATTTCCCCCACATTTCCTCTCTGCATATCGCTTGAATATCGCTATCTATGTGAGCAGCTGCGGGCCCCCGGCTCCCTATTACTGTAGAGTGGGCCCAGCACACTGCGTCTTCACATTCAGTGCTTCTCTTCCAATAAATCTCTTTAGACCCACGGCTTTCAGAGAGTTGCCACGGGTTACCATGGCAACGCTCCACGCGGCAAGCAGGACACACTCGCCAGAGATATTGGGAGAGAGGAGCTGAATGTACAGAAGCAGTGTGCTGGGCCCCCTCAGTGTAGGGGCCCCACCATGCCACCGGACCACCAGGGAATGGAATCTCGCCCCTCCCTGAACCAGGTAAGAAGCAGGGAGGGGGGAATAACATTTAATTAATTTAATGTAAACTTGATCTAAAATGAATGTAAAAATGCCCCTCCCCCCTCGCGGGCCCTAGTTTGCGCATTTACAGAGACACTGTATACACTACACTGATACACACACTGCATTCACTAATACAACACACACACTGCATGCATTACACTGACACTCACACTGCATACACTAATACAACACAAACACTGCATACACTACACTGACACACACACTGCATACACTAATACAACATACACACTGCATACACTAATACAACACACACACTGCATATACTACATTGACACGCACACTGCATACACTAATACAACACACACACTGCATATACTACATTGACACACACACACACTGCATACACTAATACAACACACACTGCATACACTACACTGACACACACACTGCATACACTAAACTGACACACACACTGCATACACTAGTACAACACACACACTAATACAATACGCACACTACATACAATAGTACAACACAAACACACTGCATACACTAATACAACACACACACTGCATACACTACTGTAACGGATCACCTGGCACCCCGACTGAGTACCTCCGTTGAAGGATGCTCCTAGCGCTTACAGAGGGCTCCAAGCTCTCCACAGACACCACAACCACCGCAGACCCCACTAACTGCTGCAGCTTGGTTGGGGTCTTGCTGTCTCCTACCCACCCTGGACCTACGACAAGGCTCCAGGTTCCAGTGGGTAAACCTCTCCTCCAAGAGAGTGAAGCATGAACAAGCTCTTAAAAGAGCTTAGTAGTGATTAGCAATACACAAACTACATATACTAGTACAACACACACACTGCATACACTGCATACACTACACTGACACACACTGCATACACTAGTACAACACACACACACTGCATACACTAATACAACATGTTACGATTGCCTCCGGTCTAGCAGGAGATTGGATCACTTCGATGTCCTGGTTCCCGAAGTCGGAGAGGCGAACTGTGCTCCAATCGGTAGAAAATGTAAAATATCCCACAAGCTATGATAAAGCTAGCATTCCCGGATCCCTACAACACGAGTTGAGGCTGCGAGTTTAGGGTAAGACGAACTGGCTTTAATGGCACACAAGCATGGCAATTTATGCAAGATTCAACCAATCATAATACATTGTATCATTCAAACTAGTACCCGCCCAGCTTAGAGATAATGAGTCCAACGGTTATACAATCTAATTATCTCCAAGCGCCCAAAAGACCATGCTTTATTGTGTCCTAGAAAACAGCATAAAAATACATAACTTCAACATTTTAATGGGAATATAGTTAATTCGACTATTCATTCGGTAGCTCAGATCTGGACGCATCAGGTATACTAATTGCGCCCAGATCCCACGAACAGAACGGGGAATTTCTGCCATATAAAGTCTCAATCTGCACTTTTGCCGTGAACCCCTGCTGGCGGCCATGTTTTAAGGCTGGTCAATGGACAGCGGGACCTCGACCTGAAACTCATGGAGCGGGTGTCGGCTACATATTCACACAAATCCCCGCTCTCAGTATGGTTGTCCCGGCTGTTCGGGAGACGAACGAAGGCCGCCCGGAAGGGGGTACTTAACCTGCGGTTAACCGCAAGATCAACGTTTTAATCGAGGCCACAAGCCAGAATGTAGGTGGTCCCCGTTCGTGAGTCTTTCGGTAGTTTTCCTTCGGATAAATGTATACAAACGTGGATCCCCTGTGACCGTCAATTAGTTGGTGGTTAACTGCAGACCGCAGCTCCGGGGCAGTTAATGAGAGACACACTCCGCTCGTAGGGTGGTCGGTTATTCGGTACCTTCCAAGGTGACTGGGGTTAAGTGGCGGCACATGCCAAGGGCTAGGTGGTCCATCGTTCATACATACAAATGTGTGTTTATAACGGTTCGTGGAGTGAGTTCGTATGGTCTGTATACCGAACACAGGATGGGTTTTAATGAAAGGGGTTAGTTTGTAACAGTGCAAAGGGTTCTTGTAACACAACACACACTGCATACACTAGTACAACACACACTGTATTCACTACACTGACATACACTCTGCATACACTACCCTAACGCACACTTTGCATACACTACCCTAACACACACTCTGCAAACACTACACTGACACACAGTCTGCACACAAATTACACACAGCATCCACTACACATGCATTCTGCATTCACTTTACTCAGAGACTGCTTCTAATACACAAACACAGACACTGCATACACTAGTAAAACACACACTCTGCATACACTACCCTAACACACACTCTCTACATACACTACAATGACAAACACTCTGCATTCATTATACACAGGCACTGCATCTAATACACACACACTGCATCCACTGCACAGACACTGCATCCACTAGTACAACACACACTCTGCATACACTACACTGTCACACACACTGCATTCACTACACTGACACACACTCTGCATACATTATACACAGGCACTATATCTAATACACACACACTGCATCCACTACACAGACACTGCATCCACTAGTGTAAAACACACTCTGCATACAGTACACTGACACACACACTGCATTCATTACACTGACACACACTCTGCATACAGTACCCTAACGCACACTCTGCATTCACACACAGTCTGCACTCACTATACACACAGCATCCACTACACACACATTCTTCATTCACGATACTCATACACAGAGCTGCCAGCAGAAATTTTAGGGCCCCTGACACAGCTCAAGATCTTGGCCCCCGGGGCCAGCCCCGAGTCCACCGACAAGGATGAAGTGTGTGTGTGTATAGTGGATGCAGTATGTTTGTCATGGATGCAGATTGTACGTTTTGTGTAATGTATGTAATGTTTGTATGCATGCATTAGATGCAGAGTGTGTGTAGTGAATGTAGGTATGTATAGTGAATGCAGAGTGTTTGTTTTTGTAGTGGATGTAGTGTGTATAGTAAATGTAGGGTGTTTGTAGTGAATGTAGTGTGTTTGTAGTGAGTGCAACGTGTGTTTAGTAAATGTAGTGTGTGCAATGTGTGTTTAGTAAATGTAGTGTGTTTGTAGTGAGTGCAACGTGTGTATAGTGAATGCAGTGTGTGTGTGTAGTGCAGAGTGTGTTTAGTAAATGTAGTGTGTAGTGAGTGCAAAGTGTGTTAAGTGAATGTAGTTTGTGTGTGTAGTGCAGAGTGTGTTTAGTGAATGTAGTGCTTGTAGTGCGTGCAGAGAGTGTATGGTGAATGTAGTGTGAGTATGTGTAGTGCAGTGTGTTTAGTAAATGTAGTGTGTGTGTGTAGTGCAAAGTGTGTATAGTGCATGTAGTGTGTGTGTGCAGAGCAAAGTGTGTTTAGTGAATGTAGTTTGTGTGTGTAGTGCAGAGTGTGTTTAGTGAATGTAGTGTGAGTATGTGTAGTGCAGAGTGTGTTTAGTGAATGTAGTGTGTGTATGTAGTGCAGAGTGTGTTTAGTGAATGTAGTGTTTGTAGTGAGTGCAGAGTGTGTTTAATGAATGTAGTGTAACTGCAGGTGGTTCCCTTATTTACAACTATAATGTCTTAAAGCATAGAACTTAGTAGGGCTAACCATACAGATATCTTAGCCATAATTTTATATAGTTAGTAAGAGATCCTCTATTTAACATATATAAATAATTGAGAATACAATATAAAATAAGGATTGTCTTGGAAGCAATAGTTTTGTCTTTTGGATATTTATTATATAAAAATATAAATATAAAATCCATTATAGCAGAGTTTATAAGATTAAATTACATGCTTGCAAATATCATTAATAGGTTAACATACCCTTCTGAACATGTCATCATGTCAGCCTCTCTGTCAGTTTAAGATGGAGCAGCGTCTGTCTCCAAGTCTCTCCTCTGTGTCTTAACATTTAAAAGTACACCTATTTATACCTTAGGTGTCTCCATTTTAGGGTTGCCATAGTTCATTTACTTTATTCATTTGAGGACCTCCCTTAACTTGGCAAACATACAAGGCCATAACAGAAGGGTGCATACATCATGGAAATTTTCCTGACTTAGTTCAAGATGGCATCTTAAAGTCTGAATAGGTTATCTGTTGTTTATACTAAGTCGTAAGTGTACAGTCGTGGGAGATTCCCGGATTTGAGGAAGTTCCATTAACTTGGGGTTACCACAGTATATTGTGTACTGAATGAGTTGTAGCATAGCCTTGAAGCTTGTTTATGCATTATTGTTATTGTAATTCGTCTGGGACAAAATGGCGCAAACATGTTATGCACTAAGGTTATTGCTTAAAGAAAGATCTATGAAAAACAATATGTTCCATTTCTAACACCTTGTCAATTTGCAATATCTCTTAAAGACAAAGTACACAGTTTAAGAAATACAACATTTCATTCTAAAACTTGCAATATTTGCATTTGCCCATAACAGTAGTGTGAGTATGTGTAGTGCTGAGTGTGTTTAGTGAATGTAGTGTGTGTGTGTAGTGCAGAGTGTGTTTAGTGAATGTAGTGTTTGTAGTGAGTGCAGAGAGTGTATAGTGAATGTAGTGTGAGTATGTGTAGTGCAGTGTGTTTAGTGAATGTAGTGTGTGTCTGTGTAGTGCAAAGTGTGTATAGTGAATGTATTGTGTGTGTGTAGAGCAAAGCGTGTTTAGTGAATGTAGTGTGTGTAGTGCAGAGTGTGTTTAGTGAATGTAGTGGTTGTAGTGAGTGCAGAGTGTGTTTAGTGAATGTAGTGTGAGTATGTATAGTGCAGAGTGTGTTTAGTGAATATAGTGTGTGTGTGTAGTGCAGAGTGTGTTTAATGAATGTAGTGTGTGTGTTTCATTGAAGAGATGGCCCAGCAGCACACACTGTCTTCCTTTCCAGCTCCTCTCTGACTAACTCTCACGAGACAAGCCTGCGTGCTGTACATTGCCATGGTAACCCATGGTAACCCGTGGCAATGCTCTGGCGGCCGCAGGGCAGTTAGACAGAGAGCAGCTGGAAAGGAGGACAGAGGGTGCTGCTGGGCCCCCTCTATATATATGTGCCCCCTCTGTGCACATATATATAGTGAAAATCGTGCACATAAGGAATGTGGGGCTTGCACTGCCAGAGTAGTTCTGGCCCCCCAGGACCGCCGGGCCCATGACAAACCGTTATGGTTGTCATGCCCTGATGGCGGTCCTGCTCATACAACATCCACCACACATTCAAACACTCTTAATTCATTATACACAGACACTGCATCTAATACACACACTACATCCACTACACAAACACAGACACTGCATACAGTAGTACAACACACACTTTGCATCCACTACCCTGACACACACCCTGCATCCACTACCCTAACACCCACTCTGCACTCGATATACATATAGCATCCACTACACACACATTCTGCATTCACTACACCGACAAACACACTGCATCCAATACCCGAACACACTCTCTGCATCCACTACCCTAACACACACTCTGCATTCACTACACTGACACACAGAGTCTGCACTTACTATACACACAGCATCCACTACACACACATTCTGCATTTATTATACTCACACTATATCCACCACACATTCAAACACTCTGCATTCATTACACAGACACTGCATCTAATACACAAACTACATACACTACACAAACACACTCTGTATTCACTATGCACACACTACATACACTACACAAACACACACACTGCATCTAATGCACACAAACACTACACACATTACACAAATGTAAAATCTGCATTCACTATACACACTGCATTCATTGTACACTCACTCTGTATCCATTGAACGCATTCTAATTCTACATCCACTATAAACACACCACATTCAGTCCTGCATCCTTGTGGACGGACCCAGAAAAAGCCCTGTGGGCGGAGTAGGGATGGGCCCCGGGGGCCCAGACCTTGATCTTTGTTAGGGGCCCCAAAATTTCTGGTGGCAGCCCTGATCTTAGAGGATCGGTCAACAACCATGAGAACGACTCTATTGCCACTGGAGACCGGAAGATCTACGATAAAGTCCATGGACAAGTGAGTCCAGGGTCGTTCACCATTAGGTATATGTAGCACCTTCTGGCTGTCCAGCACATTTCCTTTTATTTTGCAACTTCGTGTGGATGTATTATATACATAAGCATTCGTCTGGTTGTTTGGTAAAAAGCCCTATAAGACTTCAGTGAACTGCTTCATTCGACATACGAACTAAAATACCGAACAATCAGACCACCCTGGTGTGAAGTGTGGCTGCAATTTACCTACCTCCCCAATCGTTTGATTACATATTAATTGAAAAGCACAAACACATATTGTATTCCCTGGGTGGACGCATTTCGGCATACGAACACGTGGCGGCTGCCATCTTAGCATACAAACGCTCAGTTGTGTTTGGTCATCGACTGTCTGGAACTCAAAATGGGCACTCGACTACGTGAACACCGCTAAGATCTCCAGAGCTCCATAACTCACGAATGGAACATCCGAACAACCCGCCGTTCGGCTAAATGAATCCCACGAACAAGGGGATTCATACGAATGCCAGCACAGCCGTGGATGCCAAAGACCTTCGGGACTTTTAATGCATGAACAATGACCAACCGCCAGGCCAGAATTTATGGAACTGATTTTGGCTACTGCCTGTGTGCGGTCGGTCAAAAGAATACTTCCACCTAACTTCTGAACCCCTGGTCCAATCTGGGTGATTTTTGAATATGTTGCTCACCCAGATCAGGGCTATCAGGGATACCACATTTAGGGGTGTGAAACAATATAATAGTATTACAGTGAGACACACAACAATAAAAAGTCCTCAAAACACCTTAGTGAGTATCCCTTGCACCTCACAACAAATACAAATACATACAATATAAGGTGAAGTCTCTTCATTATAACAAATTCTCAGTATTTCTAAAAACAGAAAAGAATAGAACACATGATAGTGCAATATTGTCTATAAAATATAGAAGTAATGATGAGATAGGAGGAATATCACTCACAAATGTAGAGCATCTAGATAGGGCTCAATTTTCCAGTACTGTGGGATATAAGGTTCCCACTGCCTTCTTTATATAGCTGGTAGCCAAGTATGCCTCTTGGGGACAGGTAATTGGTTCCAAAGTGCTTTATTATAAAGTGCACAGTAAGTACAATAAATATAAAAAAATTATAAAATTACAAGACCTTACAAGTTGAAGGTGAATGATGGGTAGAGTCTTTTGTGCAAAAAGCATTTCGCCTCATTCAGAGGCTTCATCAGTTGTTGTGGGATGTTAGGAGAATGTCCTTTATATACCGTCCGTAACAAAAGTTCATTTGAAACTGGTGGTTCTGGCGTCCGGGCATCACTTCTGGTTTCGGGTAGTTGTGTTCCATCAGTGGAAAGCAAACGTCATCATCGTGCGTGTATTCGGGCGGGACTTCCGCCTTGCGTTCCACCTGTGGAACGCATAGATCGCGATCGGTTTTCTTCGCTAGTAGAACACTTCTGTGTGTTCTGTAGTATAGGTCTGAATAGTCAATCTCTTGTACAAGATAAATAACAACAGGAGAAAGATCTAACAACAGAGGAGTCAGTGACATATAGATATATAATGCAATCCAAGGGGCAAAAAAAGGGGGAAAGGATGATTAATTAAACTCTCATTTATATAAATAATAGATAAAATATAATAAGATATATTATAAAAAGCCCCTTGGATTGCATTAAGAGCCCAGTGGGCCTGGTGCTGACAATTATGATGGGCCTATTTACAGAATCTTATCGACCAAAAACACTAAAACAATCATACCTCCCAAGCATCATGTATCTGATGGAGATGGTGTTGGAGGGAAACTCAAAGGATGCAGCTATACAAAAACACATACTCTATGCTAATCTCTCTCTAATTTATGCTTTCATCTTTCAAGTAAATCCATAACCCCTAACAGCAGTGTCCAGTGAAGCAGGAAGTCAATGTGCAGGGTAAACGGGTGTGCCACTGGCGCGAATCACATGACCCGACCTGCCAAAAGGGCCCCAAAAAGGGGTCATTGTTTGTCCAAAGAATTGGAAGGCCAGCCTGGCATGAATGCATGCCAGACTGCCTGCCAATCATGCAGGCTGTCCAACTAAGGGCATACTATGCAGTTAGCACCCTGAGCTTGGCATAAATGCATCAAATGATGCGCCTACTCCACGCTTTCTAAGGATTGTCCCCTAGCACTCACATGTCCACTTGTCTCCTTATCATCTTACTAGCAGGCAGAAGTTCCTAGTATATAGTCTGAGACAGAGAAAATGTGTATGTAGTGAGTGTAGAAGAAACGGGACATGCCACAGTGTTAGAGAGACCAAAGTCTGCATTATCTAAACTTATTTTATTGTCAGCCAGTCCACACAGGTTTTGTTCTCATGCATCCCTCTTAAGCTTCCAAACTTAAAGGGGCACTATAGTCACCAGAACAACTAAAGCGTATTGTATTTGTTCTGGTAAGTAGAATCTTCCCTCCAGGCTTTTTGCAGTAAACACTGTCTTTTCAGAGAAAATAACTCTGATGGCCACTCCTTAGATGGCTGCTAGAGGTGCCTCCTGGGGCAGTACAGTACTGCCTAGTGTGCAGCACCGCCATTCAGTTTCTCGGCCCTCTGCATGTAGACACTGAACTTTCCTCATAGAGATGCATTGAATCAGTTTATCTTCATGAGGAGATGCTGATTGGCCAGGGCTATGTTTGACTTG
>OW240925.1:7027818-7067525 GCA_933207985.1 Pelobates cultripes
TGTGATTGACCAGTATACCTTTTATTATTTTATTTGTGGTATTATTTTATATTTATGCAATTCAGAACTTCATAAATATAAAGAAATTACTTAATTTACCATTACAACTGGCGCTGTGAACAGGATACTGCACAATCACTAAATATAGAATATTTGAATGTGTATATAGATTGAATAAGCCTATAGCACAGTCACGTTGCACAGTGAAAAGAGATATAGTTAACAAGCATTGTCTTTGATTGGTATATTTGCATTTTTGTGTTCCCCCTGAGAGTAAAGATGCTTACTCTGTTTAAAAAAAGTAATAGAGCAAGAGGGAAGGAGGCGTCTAAGTATGGGACAATTCCATTGTGGGCCAGTTTAGAAAACTGGAAACCCATTGCTGAGGAGCTGATCAAGTATGCAGCTCCTGTCTATCCTGATGCTGGTACTGAACTTGGTGCTCAAGCATTACGGTTAGACCTGGGAGTATACTCCAAAAAAGTGCGGAAAGCCGCTGCCACCACAGGGTGGATAGTTGTGCAGGCCCATAGCCGCGAGGTGCAGAGAAATAAAGCGCTCGAGAAAGAGTTGCAGGATGTAAAAGATTTATTAGTTATGACTAAAGAATGTATGCGTAGTAATGCATGCCAGGTGGCTGCCCTAGAAGAAAAATTTACTACTTTAGTGGTAAGCAAGATTAACCGCAGGAGGTCACAGAAAGGAAAAAAGCCAGTGCCTGTAAGTAAAGTGCGAGCAATGGTTGCAAACCCCATATGGGATCCTGAAGCACCGCTACAGTCATCTGATGATGAGTATGTATCCTTTTCTGATGATGATAATGATGTGGACAGGTGACAAGCCCGTCCTATCATTACACAGCAGCGGAAGAGGACACTACAAGATAGAGCGCGTGGTTTGAGAAATGGTGTACATGAAGAGATGAATGAAGTGGTAAAAAGTTACACACAAACAGAGCTCATGGAGCTGGCAAAGGTGTATAAGCATGAAGTTGGTGAAAATGTGCGAGAATGGTTATTGCGCATGTGGGATGGAGGAGCTGACAGTGTGCAGTTGAATGCAAGGGAAGCATTATGTATGGGGCAGCTGACGCTGCATCCACAGCTCATGCAGGTATTACGGAGGGTGAGGGAGATTGGAGGTAATTTTTCATTATTTGATATGGTGCGGCATGCCATAATTGTGGCCTTCCCATCTAGCAATGACATTGAGCCCATTTCACCCTGGTCAAAACCGAGGGATGCTATTACCTGCATTAGAGTTATGGGTTGTGTGGTGGGATTAAACAAGGATAACTGGGAAGGTCCAGACATGGAGGAATTCACAGCCAGCATGCGGTCTCGGTTTTTAAAAAGTGCACCCCAGGAAATGAAGGCATCTTTATTGTCTTTGCTGGGCAGTTTGGGGAATAATGTAAAGGTACATCAGCTCACCATTTATTTAGCTGAAATTGGAGAATTAGAGTCAGAATCTAACCCTAGGAAAGGTGTGTTTGCCGCTAACAGGACGAGGGAGGAGATGGTGGAACCAATAGAGGGAGAAAAGCAGGGAAAGTTTAGGAACAAAACAAGGCTGAGAGTTAATCGTTTTCAAATGTGGAATGATTTGATTGAGGCTGGTGTACCTAGAGAACAAATTAATGGAATTTCAACACCTGCCATGTTTGAAAAATGGTTAAATCTAAAAAAGGGTCTAATAAAAAGGTACAGGTACATTTGGCATGCAAGGATCAGGCAGACAATACCATGCCCTCTGCCCCATTTGTCCCAAAGTCTCCTCCCCCTAGTTATTTAAAAAACACTCCTCTCATGCCTACAGACACAGCTCCTCTGTCCATACCTCTATTCCAACATTGTGCTCCCTATGCTGTGCCCCCACCCTCACTTCAAGCCCAAGATAACACCCCCCCACATTCATACCCACATATGTCTTCACTGTTTCCAACAGAATATTGTGCTAGGACTTACTCTCATACTACATCTAGTGAGAAACAAGCACTGCCAGAGAGTGATGGTAAAGTCAGATCCTTGTATCCTGTAAAAGATCTGATGACACATGATTTGATGGATTGGGACAGTGCTGTTGTACAATGACAGAATGGTGGGCCTCCGGCGGTACATGTGTCCCCTTTAACCGCCGGGGACCGATGCCCTTATGTACCTTTGACTGTGTGGTGGGGGACAAGACCAGGACCAACAAAGATTTTAGCTTTAGTTGACACAGGAGCAGAAGTCTCAGTACTGCATGGTAATCCATCAAGGCTATCAGGACCCTGTGTGAGAATAGAAGGTTTAGGAGGTAGAATTACCAAAGCAGTACAAACTGTTGTGGCTATGTCAATTAACAAAGGACCAAGATTCAGTGCTAAAGTTTTGATTTCAGAATTGCCAGACAATATCTTGGGAATAGATGTGTTACTAGGGTAGAGTATTGAGACACAGTGGGGGGTGTTCACGTTTGGATTCCCTCATAAGCCATGCTATCTCAGACCAGTAAAAGACATTGTGCGAGGGAATGCAAATTGGACACCTGTCATTGTTCCTCCTCCGTGCAACCCGGTAAGACTGAAGCAATACCGTTTGCCCGGAGGATGTCGAGAAATTAGTGAAACTATCGACAAGCTTTTACAGTCAGGTGTAATTCGTCCAGCTGTCAGTCCGTTCAATGCTCCAGTATTCCCTGTAAAGAAGATGGATGGCTCATGGCGAATGACGGTGGATTACCGGGGACTCAACAAGGTAGCACCACCATTGAGTGCTGCTGTCCCTGATATTATCACCATTGTGGGAAACATTGCCAAACAGGCCGGGGAGTGGCATGCGGTAATAGATTTAGCTAATGCGTTCTTTTCAATTCCTATTGCACCTGAGTCGCAAGATCAATTTGCTTTCACTTGGGAAGGACGCCAATATACCTTCCAAGTTTTGCCCCAGGGATATATACACTCACCTACGATTTGCCATGGACTAGTTGCACGGGATTTAAGCCACCTCACTCTACATCTTCCAGTGTTTCACTACATTGATGACATCATGATCTCGGGATCTAAAGAGGAAGTGAAAGAAGCATTACCTGTTCTAGTGAATTACATGACTGGACGGGGATGGGCAATAAATAAAGACAAAATTCAAGGTCCAACCCAAGAAGTTAAATTTCTAGGAATGATGTGGTCTGGGCCTGTTCGGAAGATACCTCAGCCTGTGCTGGATACAATCCAGAATTCTCCAGAACCTAAGACGTTAACAGAAGCCCAAAAGTTTTTAGGTGCAGTTGGTTACTGGAGAGCATTTATACCGCATCTAGGATTGCTGCTACGCCCCATATACAATGTTACAAGAAAGAAATCAGCATTTGTATGGGGAATTGATCAAGCTACAGCATTCCAAGCAGCAAAGGAAGCAGTATCAGGGCTTGGGCCCGATTCAAATTGGAGCTCCGTTCATATTGGATGTGATGGTGAACGACAACGTAGCATCATGGGGACTATGGCAACCGAGCGAAGACAAAGGCAAGCGGGCAGTACCAATTGGGTTTTGGTCCAAGCAATTGACTGGGGCTCAGCAAAGGTACACACCTTTGGAGAAGAATCTTCTGGCAGCATACCTCGCACTGCAGCATGTGGAGACAATGACTGAGAAAAGCATAGTATCAGTGAAAACAGATTTACCAATAGCAGGATGGGTACGAGATGAAGGATTATCTGCAAAGACAACAGTGGCACAAAGTCAGACATTATTAAAATGGAAGTGGTACCTGCAGGAAAGAGGAGGGATCCAAGCAGGTGAAGTGAAGGAACTGACCAAACTCCTTACTGGGTTAGTGACATATGATACACTTTCACATCCCAATGTACAAGAAGTCCCAATTTTACAGCCCTCACCCATCAAGACAGCTCCTTCATTCAGAGAACTGGGTGAAGAACAAAAGAAAAATGCATGGTTCACAGATGGGTCTGCAACCATGACCCACAAAGGACGACATTGGACTGCAGTAGCTTACAACCCTCAGCAACAAATTGTGATTCAAGAGAAGGGAATAGGAGGATCTAGTCAATATGCTGAATTGACTGCCATAGTCATACTGATGGAAGAAACCACAGATCCAGAGCTCTACATCTATACAGATAGCTGGGCTGTGTACAAGGCTTGTGTTACATGGATGCCTACATGGAGAAACAACAGGTGGCAAATACATGGCAAGACAGTATGGGGAGGAGAAGATTTATGGGAAAATATATGGAAAACAGCCCAATCAAGATTAATACACCTCGGACATGTTAATGCCCATGTGAAAGACAGTACTGGAGAAGAGAACCCGAATAAGATAGCCGATGAATTGACCCGAATACGAGAAGCAAAAATAACACCAGAACCTGTTGATCCAGTATTACTTAGGATGGCAGACTGGGCCCATGAGACCGCGGGTCATAGAGGAAAAGCAGCTACGCTAGAGTGGGCGCGAGCCCGAGGACTACCAATAACTCTCCAGATGATTGTCCAAGCTCAAGAAGTATGCGAGACCTGCAATGAGGTTAAGAAATGGCCCCTCACGAAGCAAGCCCGTGGACATTTAAATAAAGGAACAATAGCAGGACAGATCTGGCAGATGGACTACATTGGTCCCATGCCTAAAGGAAGAGGGGGGCTGATGTATTATTGTACTGCTGTAGACACCTTTTCCGGAATTCTGAAAGTATTACCCTGCAAACATGCGAACCAGGCCTCAACACTTCAGATGCTACAGACTCTTGTGATTGCTTATGGACTGCCATCTGAGATTCAGACAGACAATGGAACCCACTTCACTGGACAGCTCGTACAGCAGTGGGCAAATGACTCAGGGATTAAGTGGATCTTCCACATCCCCTATCATCCTCAAGCTTCGGGGTTGATTGAAAGGTGCAATGGGCTTTTAAAAGAACAGATTCGGAAGCTATCCCCAAGTAGGACATTGAGGGGGTGGGACCGGGTGATCACGCAGGCAGTTATGATACTAAATAGTAGACCAATAGGACAGTTTTCACCTTATGAAAGATTGACTGGACAGGTAGGGACACCAACTGTGTCAGTTCGATTAAGGTTCAAGGGATCTTTCCCCCAACAGGTGGGGAAGAACAAATTTAAAGTGGTCAGCCAGAACCTAGTTGAGATTGTACAGGGTGATGAATGGATGACATACATCCTTCCCATGGGTGGGATATTACCAGAAGGGACTGAAGTGACCTTTGCCCTAACAGAGGAGCTAAGAGATGATAAATGGTTGACCACAGGGATGGTAAATGTGTTATCAGATTTGTGGGAAATCCCATTGACCAGGGGGTGTCCAGGCCAGATTTTCTCACACACTGTATTAGGCGTGGTATCCATTTGGATCCCACGGAAAGTATTAGTGACATGGGAGGAAAGCAATACCTTACAGACAGGTTCCAAAGTATGGGTGCTACCACGAGCAGGTGAGCAGGTCAAACAGAAGGGAGAAATACTGTCCAATGGACCTGGTGACACTAAAGTTGTATTACTAAGTGGAGGTACTCACCCTGTTTTCTTTCCTTCCAACAGATTGGTGGCTATATAGACAAGTCGGATCCCTGGTCCTCCAACTCATACCTGAATCTATTAGCAAGTTATTCGAGAGTGTCAAACAGCACGGATTGCTGGATTTGTGGGACCATATCATTCAGCGAGGAGAGCAGTTACCCATATGTTGGTGTTCCATGGACATTGGAGGAGTTAAAACAATATAATAATACAGGATTCGGCTGGTACCGAGAAGAAGGAAAGCCACAATCATTGGACAGATTGCATATTATAAACCGCCCCCAGGAAGGTGCTATTTGTATCAGTTCACATAACAATGGAGCCAATGCCACTAAAATGGGATATTCTAACTGTACATCTGCCTGGGTAAAGGGCTATGGTAATGAACAACATTGGGCAATGACTGTCAAAGACTCCAGCCCAATGGTGAGAGTAATAAGTATGACCTCTCATGGTGCAATAAAAAGACTGAGCTTTCCCTTTATTTCTATACTCCTGGACACTTGTTTTAGTGGGGCCCCAGATAATAGTTACAGTGTCCTTCCCAGAGGTGTGTATTTTCTGTGTGGTAATTGGGCCTATAGATGGTTACCTACTCAATGGGAAGGAGAATGTTACATTGGATCAATCATCCCCGCCATAAGGCATAGAAATAGCTTTCCAGAAGGCATGATTAGAAATAAACGGTGGAGTTCATTTATCGGAGAACATGAAGCTAATTCTGGAATTGTATTTCCCGGCTGGGGAGTATATTGGTCATTAACTCGAATAGAAGCTTTAAAAATGCTAGTGGATGAAGCTTTAGATGCAACCGTGGATGCTATTAACAAACTATCCCAAGAGCAGGTACAAATGAGAGCAGTGGTGTTGCAAAATAGACTGGCATTAGATTATGTCTTGGCCGCCAAAGGAGGCGTTTGTGCGTTGGTAGGGACAGAGTGCTGCTCATATATTGTCAATAACTCTGGCGCAATAACACATGATATTTCAAAGATAAATGATACCAGGAAGAAGCTCCAGAATCCACCGGATAGTGGACCTTTTGGGTGGTTGGGTAATTTAGGGTTTAAAGTAATGCAATGGGTAGTAGTGGGTGTTGTTTTATGTATAATATTGTATTTTTTTGTAAATTGTATTATATGTGTGGGAAAGCAAGCTATGAAGAAAGTAAGACCTATCCGAGAAATATATGAGTTATAGTTATTACTCATGTAATGGGATCAACAGGTGGATTGTATTGGTTATGGGCAATGATAAATGTTCTATTATTTTGTTCCCATTCATGTGCAATAACTTATGATACCTATAGGGGGTGTAGTGAGCTATGTGACATTAAGAGCAAGAAGATGGCTGCTGCATATTTAATGAGACATGTGCTTTAGGGAGGAAGTGACCTATAGGTGGCCTAGTGAGCACTGTGACGTCGAGTGAATAAAGATGGCTGCCGCATAGTCAATGAGACATGTGCTTTAGGAAGGTATTGAGAATTCTTAAGTCACTTCCTTTCACAAAGGACCACATGTAGTATCCGCCTCCTAGAGATGACCATTAGGTATTGGTTATGTTACCTCTGTGGGTGGATACTAGATGGGAGGTTATTCAAGGGGTTTCCAGAAACTAGAGTTTCAGTTTCATGACTGGGTCGGAAGAAGCCAGGTGTCTTTAGAGGTGCCCATGTAAATCCATTTAACATGTGGCAAGGAACTCACCTCATTGTTCTGTGTGTTATGCTGATTCAATTATCCTGTGTAAGCTGCTGAATCTCCATGAATAGAGCTAAGTAGATTTCTTACCTGAATGTATTGTTTATAGCAGTGTATGTTTTTAAAGTATTTGTTTCTTTTTTGTGTGCTTGATAATTGTATTCCCAGTAAAGTTTTGTTTATACTTTCATCAAAACTTTGCCTCTTGTCTGTTCATTCAAGATATTCACTAATATTTATGTGATTGACCAGTATACCTTTTATTATTTTATTTGTGGTATTATTTTATATTTATGCAATTCAGAACTTCATAAATATAAAGAAATTACTTAATTTACCATTACAATCCCCAATATTCCTTTTCAGGAGTCAGAAGTACATTACCTCTCTCTATAAGAGCTTGTCCTAGCCATGAAAAAGCTTTTGGGCAAGTCTATCTTTCCTCTATAGGAAGAACAACCAACATATTACCTTCAAAGGTTTTTATGTAATTAACCCCTCTAAACGATAGGAGTATTTTTGCGGATAACCAGGTGGGTTGGGTCTGGTTATCCTTGCAAGCATAAACTCTGCATCATGACTGAGAGATAGGGTATGCAATGTGATCCAGTGACCACAGAAAAGCGTTGGAAGACACATTGCATCAAAGTGTCTGTTAATGACCAACTACATGTTGAGAGGGCCCATGGTTTGTTATAAGCATGTCCATACACGTATTACAATGCCAGGCTTTCAATTTGTTACCACAAAGCAAAATGCAGTTGTGGATAAAAACTCACAACGTATCGTAAGAAAAACAGTTTGAACACCAGACTGAGATTCAAGATCAGTGAACAGTGGACCAAAATAGATAAATGAAATCCTATCAATTAATATACTTTCAATATACTTTCTTTAAATTACTTTATCCTCTGTATTAACTATGAAATATTAAAGTTAAAACAATAACATTTAAAAGCCAACTTTTAGTATGGATAGGAATTACAAGGCCGTTCATAATGTGAGATAGAGAACAGCTTTTTTGTGAACACAAAATGACCTTGCGCTGAAAATTCACTTGCAGAAAAAAACAAAACTTTCTTTTTTAAAATTAATTAATTAGTTAGAACCTACCTCCTTCCCGATGACTTTGCAAGAAACATGTCATCCTTAAATACTGGGTAAGTCGATTAAACAGTGAAATAGCATATTTAGCAGTATATCATGCTATCACAGCTATAATGTGCAGTATTACAAACTATTCATAAGTGTTGTGCAAACTGTTCATTAAAAGTCAGCGGTCTAGTGAGCTATAGAACATTTATTTATTTATTCTTTAAAGCTCTGACCTCTATCGGCAAAGCAATATTGTAATGGTGTCCATTACAATCTGTTATCTATACTTGCTGCTCTCAAAAATTCTGAATATGTTCAGAGATTTCTTGGGCAATAATAAATCCCCAAAAACAACTTTGCAGTTATGCTAAAACTGCCTGTTGTAAACGTATTCTGTATATTTCTTGTGATAAGTACTTGAATCTGTTTAACAAAGCTGTTTATATTGTAGTAAAAATATATATATATATATATTTTATTATTATTATTCAACCCGATCCGGTTGAAGTTTCTTTAATGCCCATCCTAGCACCAGGCATAGCTGAACTCCCGAGGTAGCAACGTGCGACTGAGATATGCCACCGGGTGCTCCATGCTGTCTTCCCCCACCTGGCTCAGCATGGCTCCCAGCCCAAACATGGAGGCATCTGTATGGAAGAGAAATGTTTTGTTAGGGTCTGGGGCCGCCAGTACTGGAGCTTCGCTCAAAGCTGTTTTAAGTCTCTGGAACGTTGTTGCACACTCCGGGGACCACGTGACCTGCTTAGGTAGGGACTTTTTGGTCAGGTCGGTAAGGGGTTTGGCTAGGGTGTTGTACTCAGGGACGAACTTTCTGTAATACCCTGCGGTACCTAGGAAGGCAAATACCTGCGTCTTGGTGTGGGGCTGGGGCCAATTAGCCATGGCCTCTACTTCTTTTTCGTGGACATTACCTTCCTTAGTGTCAGGATTACTGTTTGATCCAGCACGTAGAACTGTACAGCACGGATGACAAATAAGTAACGTATTACCAGTCCTTAGAATGGCCGGATTTAACGTACAAAGAATAGTCAAAAATACTAGCCGAGGTCAGGGAACACAGAAAGGGACACAGCGATGAGGAAAGCCAGGAGTCAGGATACCAGAATATAGAGAAGTCAATAAACAAAGCCAAAGTAAAAAACCAGGTAGAAAACTATAAACAGGAACGCGCTCTCAGACAACCACAAGGGAAACCACGACAGGGCACTGAGCAGGCTGAGAACTGGGCCTAAATACCCCTCCTTTAGTTCTGATAGGCTGTAACCGGCCTTTGACCCCAAAGTCAGTTACCAGGTTTCATTTGCATAATTGCTGCTCAGCATTAACCCTTCTGTGGATTAGGTTGCTGCTCGGCACAACTTTTCCTGTGTGGACAGTAAATGTCATTAATCACTTTTCTCTAAGCGGATGAATACATGACACCAGGTTTCATTTGCACAATTACTGCTCAGCATTAACCCTTCTGTGGATTAGGTTGCTGCTCGGCACAACTTTTCCTGTGTGGACAGTAAATGTCATTAACCACATTTCTATAAGCGGATGAATATGTGACATTACCCCCCACCTGAAGAACGCCCACCGGGCGGACAGGACCAGGCTTGAGAGGAAATTTAGCGTGAAAAGCGCGGATCTTACGGCCCGCATGCAGGTCAGGAGCCGAAACCCAAGAACGATCAGCAGGACCGTAACCTTTCCAAACAACCAAGTACTGTAAAGTGCCCCGAGAAAACCTAGAATCCACGATAGAAGATACCTCATACTCTTCCTGACCACCCACCACCACCGGAGGGGGAGGAACACAAGGAACAGTATATCTATTGCAGACAAGAGGTTTGAGTAAGGACACATGAAAAGTGTTGGGAATCCCTAAAGATGCAGGAAGAGCCAGAGAGTAAGACACTGGATTGATCCTACGAAGCACTCTATAGGGACCAAGGAATCTGGGGGCAAACTTCATGCTAGGGACCTTAAGCTTGATGTTGCGAGATGACAACCAAACCCGGTCCCCCACTTGGTACACCGGGTTGGCACTCCTACGCTTATCAGCAAAATGTTTGAAGCGTTCAGCAGCAGCCCCTAGAGCAGTTTGAACCTTAACCCAGGTATCCCGAATGGAGGCCAGACGCTCATCCAGAGCAGGAATGGCAGTATCAGAAAATACCGCAGGGAGAACCGTAGGATGCCTACCATTATTGACAAAAATGGACTGTGCCCAGAGGAGTCATGAACAGCATTGTTTCTAGCGAACTCGGCCCACGGGAGTAGTTCGGACCAATTGTCTTGTGTGCTATTAATAAAACAACGCAAATAAACTTCTAATGACTGGTTAGCCCTCTCAGCTGTACCATTGGTCTGTGGATGGTAGGAGGAGGAGAAGGAGAGATCAATCCCCAGTTGTTTACTGAACGCCCTCCAGAACCTGGACACAAACTGAGAGCCCCTATCAGACACAATATTGTGGGGGATGCCATGCAAACGGACAATTTCACGTATGAAAATTAGGACCAAATCTTGCGAAGATGGCTGTGACGGAACGCTGGCACTCCGACTGAGTACCTCCGCCAATCGATGCTCCTAGTGCTCGCTGAGGACTCCAAGCACTCCAACCGACACCATCAGCACTGCAGACCCCACTTCCAGCGATGCAACTGCGCCGGGGTCTCTGCTGTTTCCACCCACCCTGGACCCAAGGCCAGGATCCAGCTTCCAGTGGGTGAACCTCTCTTTCCCCAGAGAGCAGGAACAGGAACAAATCAAGCTATTGCAAGAGCTTCCTCTGGGGAGTAAGTGATTATAGCAATCCCCAGAGTGTAGGTATCCCTTCCCCCAAACATGAGCCAAGGCTTAATGCTGGAACAAGACTGATTTACTGGCACACAGAACTCACAATTTATGCAACACAAAACTCCTCCTCTGGGCCAGGCTAGATAATTGAGTTTCTACAATACACAAAGCTCAATTATCTGCTGGCCAGAAATAATACAGTTTCATAAAACACACAGGGACCCCAAAACATGCAATAACCCCATAAAAGTATATCCTTGGAACCGGGGGATCTGGTTGAACCACATATCCAAAATTCACCCAGATCCATTCAGTACTTTGGAAAATACAGTTTAATGCAGATTCTGCAGAACATATACAGGCTAAATGAAAAACAATCACTGTATAATGTGTCCCCTGCTGTATAGTCCAAAACCACTGCACGATGTCTCTGTGCACCAAATACTGGCGAGATGGCACCGTGTTGAAAAGTCCAAACAGTGTCTGTGAGTTAAAATGGCCGCCATCCATTGTTCTCACCATGTGCTCCATCCATTGTTCTCACCATGTGCCTGATACAGAAATGGTGGCCACCCAGTATGTCCCCAGATGGTTCTTAAAGGGCCAGCAGCAGCACAACACAAATCCATTATACCCAAATCATGTATTTAACCCCTTAAGGACCAAACTTCTGGAATAAAAGGGAATCATGACATGTCACACATGTCATGTGTCCTTAAGGGGTTAAAGGGCAATACATCCCAGGGGCCATAGTCACAGGGCAAGAGGCGGGCAAGCAGTCCTCTCCAGGCACAAGTGGCGAAGGGCACTTCGTCACAATGGCAACTTCTTGAGAGGAATGAAGTGAGCCATCTTAGAAAATCGGTCTACAACCATGAGAATAGTAGTGAACCCAGCAGAGCTAGGAAACTCAACAATAAAGTCCATGGATAGGTGGGACCATGGAATCTCAGGAACAGGAAGAGGCTGCAACAGGCCTTAGAAACTGCACACACAGAACATGCCTGCACATACTCCTTTACATCTTTCCTGAGTGAATCCCACCAAAATGATCTAGTGATCGCGGCAGTGGACTTATTGATGCCCGGGTGTCCAGCAGTTATATTGTCATGGAACACTTTCATGATATTAACCCTTTCACATAGGGGAACGAACAGTTTATCACACGGTTTACCACTGGGCGCCTGAGGCTGGGCCTCCAGTATGGTGCCAAGCAGTGGAGAAGACAGTGAGAGGACAGTAGTAGCAATTATACACTCTGCTGGAATAATAGGAGATGTCATCTGTTCCGGAGCTGACTCATTATCAAATTGCCTGGACAAGGCATCAGCCTTGGTATTTTTAGAACCAGGTCTATAAGTAATGAGAAAGTTAAAACGTGAAAGGAACAGTGACCATCTAGCCTGTCTGGAAGACAAACGTTTGGCATCCCCTATATATGCCAGATTTTTGTGGTCGGTTATGATCAACAGGGGATCCTTGGAACCCTCCAAAAGATGTCGCCACTCCTTGAGGGCAAGAATAATGGCCAACAGTTCTCTATTGCCAATATCATAGTTGCGCTCAGCAGGAGGCATCTTTCTGGAGAAGTAGCCACAAGGATGCAATGGTGTTCCCTGGCTTTCTCTCTGAGAGAGAACAGCCCCTACCCCTGTCTCGGATGCATCAACCTCCAATATAAAAGGTTTACTAGTGTCGGGATGTTTTAGTATGTCCGCAGAGGCAAATCTTTGTTTAAGAGTCTCAAAAGCATTCACAGCCTCTTTGGACCATACCGTGCTACTAACCCCTTTGCGAGTCATATTTGTGATTGGGGCTATTACAGAAGAAAATCCCTTGATGAATCTTCTGTAATAGTTGGCAAAACCAATAAACCTTTGAATGGCTTTTAAACCAGAGGGTAATGGCCAGTGTAGTACAGCCTCTAGTTTTTTAGGATCCATTTGAAATCCCGATGCAGAGATGTTGTAACCCAAAAAGTGGACTTCAGGCTGGTCAAATATGCACTTTTCTAATTTGCAATAAAGTTTATTTTTCAACAACGTCTGCAGAACCTGTTTCACATGGGAGTGGTGAGTCTGAAGATCAGGGGAATACACCAAAATATCGTCCAAATAAACCAAGACAAATGAGTAAATGAATTCCCTGAGTACATAATTTATAAAGTCTTGGAATACGGCCGGGGCGTTGCATAACCCAAATGGCATTACCAGATATTCATAGTGTCCACTACGGGTATTAAATGCCGTCTTCCACTCATGATTCTCTTTAATTCTAACCAAATTGTAAGCGCTCCTAAGGTCAAGCTTAGTAAATACTTTAGCTCCCTGAAGTCTATCGAACAATTCGGAAATGAGTGGGATAGGGTATGCATTTTTTACAGTGATTTTATTAAGTGCCCTGTAGTCTATGCAAGGGCGTAACTCACCACCCTTTTTCTCAACAAAAAAGAATCCTGCACCAGCTGGTGAGGATGACTTTCTTATGTGCCCTTTGCTCAAGGATTCTTTGATGTATTCCTCCATTATTTTACTCTCCTGGGGAGATAAGGCATAAACTGCCCCCTTAGGTGGCATAGCACCTGGAAACAGGTTAATGGCACAGTCATATGCTCTGTGGGGAGGCAATACATCAGATTGAGCCTTGTTAAACACCTCCTGAAGTTCTCGGTATTGTATGGGAACTCCAGGAGTTTGGGGAGTGGTAGTGGGAAGGTCAATAGTATCCAATCTCTTTAGTACTGGTTTTATACATCTCCCCATACACTCTTTACCCCATTCTAATATCTCCCCATTAGCCCAGTCAATATAGGGATTGTGCTTACTCAGCCACGGAAACCCTAATATGATAGGACATGATGGAGAAGTAATAACCTGAAACGTCATCTCCTCCCTATGGGAGGCCCCAATGGAGATCGTAATAGGGACAGTTTCGTGGGTTATAAGCGGTTGTGTGAGTGGTCTACCATCAATAGCCTCTACAGCTAGCGGCGTAGGTCTCTCCCTGACCGGTATCTCATTACCCCTAATAAACTGGACATCAATAAAATTTCCAGCAGCACCTGAGTCCATTAGGGCACTGCAAGAAAACTTCTTGTTATCAAGGGAAATAGATACCTCAAGGAGGAATCTACTTTTGTTTTTGTTAGAGGACAACTCCATCACACCTAAGATCTGTCCCCTTAAGGTTCTTAGGTGCGGAAGTTTTCCGGACGCACTGGACAATTAGTTATCATATGTCCCTTTCTACCGCAATATAGGCATAACCCCTCCCTTCTCCTATACTGTTTTTCGGCCTCTGACAGTCTAGTGACCCCCAACTGCATAGGTTCGGGTTCGGACTGTACAGGAGGTTAGACAAAACAGGTTTAGAGAATTGAGGTGCTAGGGACATAGCCGTACGTCTGGTCTTGCTTCTGGTGACTTCTCTGAGTCTTAACCTATTATCAATATGCATGACAAACGTAATAAATTCGTTAAGACTCTTAGGTAATTCTTTAGCGGCTATCTCATCTAGTATAGTCTCTGAGAGACCCTTTTTGAATGCTGAGATTAACCCATTGTTAGTCCAGTCTACCTCGGAAGCTAAGGTACGGAATTCAATAGCATAATCCGAGATAGACCGGTTACCTTGTCTGATGTGCATTAGGGCAGTGGAGGCGTCATCCTCTCTACCCAATGGCTCAAACGTGAGCTTGAATTCGGCAAGGAATTCCTGGTAATTATGAGCTATGCTCCGATTACTCTCCCACAACGGATTAGCCCAGGCAAGGGCCTTGCCCTTTAATTGATTCATTAGATAACCAATTCTTGCTCTGTCCGTGGGGAATGACCCTGGTGAGGCCTCAAAATGGTACTCCACCTGATTAAGAAAACCCCTGCATTCCTGGATATTGCCATCAAACTGTAGGGATGGTGATAAGGAGATGCAAGGAGTCCTATTAACAGTGGGTGGAGGTACACAGGGTAGAGGTGCTATAGGAGGAGACGCTGCAGGCTGCAGATGCTCCGTTCTAGCGAGAAGCGTACTTAAAGCCTGAGTGAATTGATCCATGCGGTGATCATTCTCCTCTAATTTCCTCTCGCAAGCAGCTATGTGCTGACACAGTTCTACAGGATCTATGGCCATGTCGTAATGTCAGGATTACTGTTTGATCCAGCACGTAGAACTGTACAGCACGGATGACAAATAAGTAACGTATTACCGGTCCTTAGAATGGCCGGATTTAACGTACAAAGAATAGTCAAAAATACTAGCCGAGGTCAGGGAACACAGAAAGGGACACAGCGATGAGGAAAGCCAGGAGTCAGGATACCAGAATATAGAGAAGTCAATAAACAAAGCCAAAGTCAAAAACCAGGTAGAAAACTATAAACAGGAACGCGCTCTCAGACAACCACAAGGGAAACCACGACAGGGCACTGAGCAGGCTGAGAACTGGGCCTAAATACCCCTCCTTTAGTTCTGATAGGCTGTAACCGGCCTTTGACCCCAAAGTCAGTTACCAGGTTTCATTTGCATAATTGCTGCTCAGCATTAACCCTTCTGTGGATTAGGTTGCTGCTCGGCACAACTTTTCCTGTGTGGACAGTAAATGTCATTAATCACTTTTCTTTAAGCGGATGAATACATGACACCAAGTTTCATTTGCACAATTACTGCTCAGCATTAACCCTTCTGTGGATTAGGTTGCTGCTCGGCACAACTTTTCCTGTGTGGACAGTAAATGTCATTAACCACATTTCTATAAGCGGATGAATATGTGACACTTAGAGATCCCTACTGCCTTCCTGTACCCCGCTAAGGTGGGATCTGACTGCTGGGCTTGGCCAAAATCTTGGGGAGTGCCCCAGAAGGGAATAGGGGTAGGGCAGGTTACGGGGGTTTCGGTTCCTACCTGTGGTTCCTCGGAGTGTGTCGGTCCAGCCCGGCGGACTTGTGCCCTGGTAGTCACGGGGCAGGTTCCAGCGGGATCGGGGTGAGTCAGCTGTGAAGTTAGACACCCCAAATCGTTCCCCAACAAAACTTCCGCAGGTAGTCCTGACATGATGCCCACCTCCATCTGCTTGGCTCCGGTGCCCCAGTTTAACTGTACCCGGGCTGTGGGTAACTTGTGGATGGCGCCCCCTGCCACCCTTACGGCTACAGTTTTATGTGTGCGCGCCTTTGCAGACACAGTGTGAGGTTGTACCAAGGTAAGGGTAGCCCCAGAGTCTCGTAGCGCCTCTGCCTCTTTTCCGTCTATGGTGACCCATTGTCTATGGTGAACCCGGTTGTCTCCCTCGGCTTGGGCTAGGTTCACCTCATGTTGTACGGCCCACTGCTCTGCGTCTAGGCTGTGCTCTTCCAGGGGTTCATGCTGGTAGTGGTGAGCGGCGGCCCTTGGTTGTGGTGGGGGCCACTTCCAGTTGCCTCTGCTTTGCTGAGGGCAATGTATTTTGTAGTGCCCTGTCTGATTGCACTGGTGACATACTACAGGGGTTCTTCTATTAAAATTAGGCTGTGTCATGGGTGGTACCGGGTTAGGTCTGGGGTTGGCTACAGGACCTGGCATTGGGGCGCTGTACCTTACCAGAGGACGGTTCCCACCCGCTTCTCCTTTTCTTCCTTTATGTTACTCATCTGCCAGCTTAGCCGCTTCCTCGACTGTGGACGGCTTCCTGTCTCTGACCCAGTCCCTGGTATCTGCTGGTGTGTGGTCAAAAAATTGTTCCAGCAAGAGGAGTTGCAGCACCTCCTCTAGTGTTGTGGCCTGGCAGCTTTGTATCCAGTTTTGGGCTGCCCGATACATCCTAAAGGCCCACACGGTGTAGGAGTCTCGGCTCCCTTTCCGTAATGCCTGAAACTTTTTCCTGTAAGTCTCTGGGGTCACGGCATACCTGGCTAGCAGAATGTCCCTTACCCTGGCGTAGTCGTGTATGGCTGTGTCAGGAACTGCTCGGTACGCCTCCGCTGCTCGGCCTGTAAGCTTACTGCTTAAAATCGGGGCCCATTGCTCCGATTTCAGACCCTCCAATGCGCATTGACGCTCAAAATCCTGCAGATATGCGTCAATTTCCATATCTCCATCCGAGAAACTTTTAAAAGCAGCATAGTTAATCTTTCTCCACTGCCCTCCATTTATAGATCCAGCTAGTGCCTGCTGCGCTCTGCGCTCACTTGTGCCAGCATTTGTGTCACCATATCAGGTGTGGGATTTGGCCCATATAAGTTTAGCCTCCACATCACCTTTTGTTGAAATTCAGCTTCCTCCTGGCTGACATGCGCCATGCTGCTGGTTTGGTCGCCCTCCAATAAATCTGCTATGAAGCTAGCTTTCTTTTTGTTGCTGGCCACTTGTCCCCAAGCTTCCAGCAGATCCTTTAGTGTGGTCCTTTTTAGTTTCTTGTACTGCTGGGCCATTCACCAGTTGTCCTGATGCGTTCCATTCAATCCCGTCACTTGCCACCAGTTGTTAAGACTTGCAGGGGTTATGGTGCTGCGGTCTTCTGTTCCCTTTCCCAACAGCTGAGCATGAGTGATTATAGCTGCAGCAGGGAGTAGAGGAATAAGGTAGATGAAATGCAGTTCCAAGGTGATTCTTCCCAGCAAATAGAATATCCCCCAAACATGAGCCTAGACTTCATGAAGGGTGTAACAGGAATGAATTTTATTGACACACACAGGCTTTTATGAGAAATCATCCTGCAAGAGGACCTCCCACAGCAAACAAAGACAACAATTTCACCAAAACTTAGAACACCCCTTTCCCCACAAGGTAACCCCACAAATTACATATTCCCTGATAGCCCCGATCTGGGGGACAAACGTATCCAAATTTCACCCAGATCGGTTCAGGGGTTCTGAAAAAGTGTGGAGGGTCCCTGTTACCGACCACACACGCGGCTCCTGCCCAAAACAGTTCCATGAATTCAGCGTGTGCGGACGGTCAATTCACAAATCTGTAAAAACCGAACAAAAGTCCCGAATGGATTCCCCTGACTCATAGTAGCGATTGCTCCCCTTGTCCGTTAGCACAGAACTACCGAATGGAGCTTTCCTGGCTGTTTGGGAAATATAAGAAGCCAGCGTTCGGTAGTTTCAGAGGTGGTTCGTGAGGTCGAGTGTCCGATTTTAGTTCCAGACACTCGACGACCAAGTCCCGCTGGCTCTCCTCGTGCGAACAAGATGGCCGCCGTTTTTTCTTCCACATGGCGTTCGTCTGTACGAACAGCGGCCGCCCAGGGAGCACTTTATAGCTGGTTCCTTTGTAGTTAATGAGCCAGGAGGGTGGTCGGCGTTCGGTAGTTTCAAACTACCGAACCAATACATTCACTATACAAGTAGTAACACAGAAAAATACAGAATAAAGGAGAAAATGTCAGTTAAAAGTCCATTTTCTTCACAATTATTTATTTTCATTTTTTTTTTTTAACATTGCTTATTTTTTAAAGATACCTGCATATTTAATTAAATATCCTTTAAGGCATAAAATATCTGCAAATTAAGATTATATACAAAAATGCATGTTCTGGGTGTTCCCATGATTCCTTTTCTATCATTTATTTTTCTTTGAGACTGGAATCTGATTCCTTTTGGGATGAGCCCCCAGTTTCAGAGGCTTCTTTGGAGGTGACATAGAAAAGTATAAATTCTGTAAAATAGATGCGAGGGGGCTTTGGACCATAAAGTTACCTTAATTCTATTTTTCATATAGCAGATATGTGATATGCAATGTGATTTAATATATCAGAGTATTATCACTTTAAATGACACTGCATTTTTTATATGCAATATTCTTTATGCACTATTATTTTATTTTTATTTTTTTCTTAAATTTTAATGTCTGTTAAGAATATTGCAGGCTTTGTAATATCAAATTAATTTAGCATTATATATATATTCACAATGCTCTTACAACATTTATTATTAAAATTAGCCTCTTTCAGAATTGTAGAATATATGGTGGAACTGAATCCCCATATGAGATTTAAAACTGTATTTTTTATTTCTACGCTGTGCCCTAATCTGTATTTATATACATAATTGCAGCAGCATATAGCTTTTAAAGAAGCACTTATTTCACCCTTCATGTATGGTTGACTGTGGACTTTTTAAAAACCTACTTTATTTTTTTAAATCCATTTCTGGCTCTGAGAGAGCAGGCTGCTGAATGCATGTAAATGCTGTTATTGCCTAGTCTATATACATTTATTTATAAACAACATTGATATATTTATATATAAACAACTTTGATATTTAATCTTATTTTATATTATTTTATGAAAACCTAGTTTATGAAATTCACTGAGATTACATGTGTCTGATCTGATTACAGTCAGTAGTACAATATCATTGTTCTAATTTCCTTACTGCTAGTACGGTGGGATAGTACCACTGATTTAAGTAAGCTTTCCCTTTTAAAATTGGTGGACTTTACTGCCATTGCAATAGACTAAAGACTGTACCTGAGTAAGCAAAGTCATTATGTGCAGGAATTGTGCACTTTAAATAGTAGAATACTTATGTTATTCTAGTGAATTGGGCTGGCTGCTTAACACATCATTTAATATATTTTGGTTACATTTAAAGCTGTAAAAGTATTTAACATTTTATTTAAATAAGCCTTTAATAATTTCAGTTTAAAAGTTATCAGAAATCCTGTATAGTTACAATTGTATTTTGCCCTGATTTATCTTGCATATATATTATTTTTAATCATTTTATAAATATGTATTTTTGCAGAGCATTTAGAGAAGCAAAGGATGTTTAACCACCTGTTGCCCTTTCTTCTAGGAGGGTAGAATAATTTCAACTCTGTTTAGGAAAAAACATGAGCTAGTTAGCATATGTTATATTAAATACATGCTGCAGTGTACTGCATTGTACTGCACTGAATTTATTTAAAAGCCATGTCTTTCTCTTTATGGCTGTATGTAATAATGTTGTTCATAATTTGGAATATAAAACAACTTCTCAATTCCTTGGAATGTTTACATGTCTCTGTATCTCCGCAACCTTGGCTGGAAACTCCAGATTCCAAAAATAGTTATGCTGTTATAATTCCTGATTTTCAATCAACAGCTAGTGTAACTGACAATATGGAAATTATCACTGTTTTATAAAACTTTTCTTATATAGTGGACTGTCGCTTCTGTGTCATGAATGTTTTCATTAAGTCGTAATGCAATTTTCTTTGCATTCTTGGAATTAGACTTCAAATTTCATCGCTCTGTCTTATCACTTCTCTTTTGACAATATTTAGCATTAATCTTTTTCCTGCGCATGCATACTAAGCAGCTACAAAGAGAACATGTCCCTCTGTCTGCAATCCACTGTCCTGGAACTAATGGGCCATGCTGTGCTGGTGTATTAGGCATATCAGGGAGTTTATCAAATATGTATATTTGTTCTATTAGGATATTAATTAAGATCCACAATTTCAGCATTGTATACCAATTACAATGTACCTGGCACCTAAACTTAAAGTGCCTTGTACAAGTTCACATTAAAATTCTCTGTGACGAGAGCAATCTCGCCACATTGCATTGGAGAAGCCTGGTTGCTAGCCTGTTGCCTTTGGATTATGGTCCCATGTTAAAAGACCTCTTTTCCTCTGCAGAAAATACTTATTCGTGCTTTTCTGCCCGGTGTTCGGTAGATTCAATCTACTGAACAACCGCATGAATGACTGGACCGCCTGGTAGCTGGAATGTGTCAGCGATTTACCTCCCAGAAGCTGCGGTTAACCGCAGCTTAATTGACAATTACTGGGTGGTCGCGGTTACACCTAACCGCCACACGATGGCGGTATTATGGAAGCTCCCTGGGTAGCCAGCGCTTGTGCTACCCAGCAGCAGGACACCAAAAGCGGCCACTTTTGTCTTCCAAGCCCCGCTGAAGCTGGAAGTCTACAAACCCGTTCGGAAACCGAACAACGGAGCATTCGAGACTTTTAGTGTTACAATGTATTCGGTGTGAAAGTACCCAGATAGCCATGGAGCCTGTTCGTGGAATTAAAGACTTTGGCTCCATGGCGATTAAACTGTATTCGTGTTGTCTGAGCGTCATTCGCTTAATAATGTGCGCTCAGACCTGAGTTATCTGGGGCTATGTTAAATGTGTATATTTAGTGTAACTTTTGTCGCATAGTGTATTTTAACAGTAATCCCTATTTTAGTATCCACACGTGCATAATGGCAATTTGCCTTTGTCCTGGGAGATGATTGAATTACTTCTCAATTATCTCCAGGACAGAGGGGAGGAAGCCAGGATGCATTGTGGGAATATAATGTGACTGTGTGTCCTGAATTGCTGCTTGTCTGTCCTGTGTTACAGTCTCCCATTTGGTCCCCTAGGGGAGTGTCCACCAGGTGGGAGACCTGCATAAATACTGGGCAGGTAGCCCTCATTAAACAGACCAGTGCTTGACCCTCAACACGGAGCCTTGTCTCGTCTTTGGGGGGGGATTTACTGAATGCTGCTAGAGACTGATTGCTTGGAGTGTAAGCCGCTTGGGTGCTTTTCCTATTCGTCTGCTAGCAACTATTCGGGAGTTACCAGTTCGGGAGTTTGGAGTGCTATTTTGTATCCAGTTCGGGACTTTAGAGCATTCCCTTACATGCGGTTCGGGAGTTTGGTGTTCTGCAGTAACTGTGCCTGTATATCTGGAAGGAGAAGATCGCCTAAACAGTTTTAACCCCTTGTGTGCTGAAACGGTCCGTTACATCCTCTCTACATGATGAAGATTTTTCTCTGAGTCTGGGCTACAAATAGCTCATTAGATTCTTGATATTTCAAGACTTGTGCCATGACAAAATATTGTGTCTTCTCTTACGAATAAGAGGTTACCTAGGTATTTATTATTTTATAGTTAAAGCTTCCAAGTACAAGTCCCTTCGTGGTTGCCAGTTGTAACCGCAGGTGGTTCCCTTTTTTACCACTATAATGTCTTAAAGCATAGAACTTAGTAGGGCTAACCATACAGATATCTTAGCCATAATTTTATATAGTTAGTAAGAGATCCTCTATTTAACATATATAAATAATTGAGAATACAATATAAAATAAGGATTGTCTTGGAAGCAATAACGTTTTGTCTTTTTGGTATTTATTATATAAAAATATAAATATAGACATATAAAATCCATTATAGCAGAGTTTATAAGATTAAATTGAATGCTTGCAAATATCATTAATAGGTTAACATACCCTTCTGAACATGTCATCATGTCAGCCTCTCTGTCATTTTAAGATGGAGCAGTGTCTGTCTCCAAGTCTCTCCTCTGTGTCTTAACATTTAAAAGTACACCTATTTATCTTCATTTTAGGGTTACCGTAGTTCATATATAAAAAAGTAACACTTCTTTTACTTTATTCATTTTAGGACCTCCCTTAACTTGGCAAACATACAAAGCCATAATTAAAGGGTACATACGTCATGGAAATTTTCCTGACTTAGTTCAAGATGGCATCTTAAAGTCTGAATAGCTTATCTTTTGTTTATACTAAGATGTAAGTGCACAGTCGTGGGAGATTCCCGGATTTGGGGAAGTTCCATTAACTTGGGGTTACCACAGTATATTGTGTACTGAAAGAGTCATAGCCTTGAAGCTTGTTTATGCATTATTATTATTGTAATTCGTCTGGGACAAAATGGCGCAAACATATTATGCACTGAGGTTATTGCTTAAAGAAACCGTTATGAAAAACAATATGTTCCATTTCTAACACCTTGTCAGTTTGCAATATCTCTTAAAGACAAAGTACACGGTTTAAGAAATACATTTCATTCTAAAACTTGTAATATTTGCATTTGCCCATAACAGTGTGCGCTTGTGTAGTGAATGCATTGTGTTTGTGAATATCCTATGGATACATTGTTTGTAAATATGTTGTGTAAAATAGTGGCTGCATTTGTTTTTTGTTTATTTATTTTTTATTACTTTTTATTTTATTACCCCCTCCCTGCTTTTACCTTTGTCCAGGGAGAGGGGAGATTAGATTCCCTGGCGATCCAGTGGCTTGAATGCTGCAAAGAGGGCAGACCAGAGCCCTCTTCCCTTTCCAGTTGCTCCTCTCTCTCCAACTCTCATGAGTCTGGCGTTTGAGCCACGCTGAACATTGTCATGGCAATGCTTCTATGGCCACAGAGCTCACGTAATTTAAAGAAACATTCAGCTGGAAAGCGAAGATGGTGCTGGCTGAGGCCTCTCTGCTATATATATATATATATATATATATATATAAATATAGATATGTGCACATTGTGACTGTGGGCCCAGTTATATTTCCCATTGCATGAGTCATGCCTTAATATCAGCCCTGTGTATCACATTCAAAACACAAGATATTTATTCCAATGTTTATCTATCGATATCTCATAAAACCTTAAAAATTTCTATAACAGTTTTCAGATTCAGAACACAACACCATTTCTATTCTGTGTGAGATCTCTGGTGTTAAACAAGATTTACATGATGACTAAAGCATTTCTCACATTCAGGACATGAGCACGATTGTTCTCCTGTGTGTGTTCTCTGATGTGTTACAAAATTTGATTTATTGAGAAAACATTTCCCACATTCACTACATGAAAAAGGTTTCTCTCATCTGTGAACTTTTTGATGGCTAGCAAGGCTTGAGTGTCGATTAAAACATTTCCCACATTCAGAACATGAGAAAGGTTTCTCTCCTGTGTGAATTTTTTGATGTTTCACAAGATATCCTTTACGAGCAAAACATTTCCCACATTCACTACATGAAAAAGGTTTCTCTCCTGTGTGAACTCTTTGATGGCGAGCAAGGCTTGAATGTCGATTAAAACATTTCCCACATTCAGGACAAGAAAAAGGTTTCTCTCCTGTGTGAACTCTTTGATGGCTAGCAAGGCTTGAGTGTTGATTAAAACATTTCCCACATTCAGGACATGAATAAGGTTTCTCTCCTGTGTGAACCCTTTGATGGCTAGCAAGGCTTGAGTGTCGATTAAAACATTTCCCACATTCAGGACATGAAAAAGGTTTCTCTCCTGTGTGAGTTCTCTGATGTACAACAAGAGATGAGCGTAGTTTAAAACATTTCCCACATTCTCTACATGAAAATGGTTTCTCTCCTGTGTGCTCTCTCTGATGTTTAACAAGATGTGAGTTTGAGATAAAACATTTTTCACATTCACTACATGAGAAGGGTTTCTCTCCTGTGTGAATTCTCTGATGTACAACAAGATGTGAGTTCGAAATAAAACATTTTTCACATTCACTACATGTAAAAGGTTTCTCTCCTGTGTGCTTTCTCTGATGTTTAACAAGATATGAGTTTGAGAAAAAACATTTATCACATTCACTACATGAAAATGGTTTCTCTCCTGTGTGACTTCTCTGATGAACAACAAGATTTGTGCGCACTTTAAAACATTTCCCACATTCACTACATGAAAAAGGTTTCTCCCCTGTGTGCTTTCTCTGATGTTTAACAAGATGTGAGTTCAAGATAAAACATTTTTTACATTCACTACATGAAAAAGGTTTCTCTCCTGTGTGCATTCTCTGATGTATAACAAGATGTGAGCGCGAGATAAAACATTTTTCACATTCACTACATGAAAAAGGTTTCTCTCCTGTGTGAGTTCTCTGATGTATAACAAGATAAGAGTTCGACCTAAAATATTTCCCACATTCAGAACATAAAATCATTTTTTGGTTTTCCATTTATCTAATTTGTAGACGTACAGGATTCCAAGAAGTTCATTGATTTTTGACAGTTATAAATCTCGGTGCTTTTATTAAGAGATTTCTTCTTACTCTTGGTTAGTGTATTTCTGTTCCGGTCACGTGCATCAGGATAATTTTTGCTGATGATAGTACCTGGAAGAAATGGACTGTGATTAATAGAAATCCTGTTACAATAAATCATTTCTTGTTTACCATACTTTGAAAAACTGAAACCATTTTCTTGAAAGATCTGAAATGCGAGCATGAAGCTTCACATTGATTGAGAAGGACCTTTTTTGTGTGTTTTAATTATCTCTCTATCAAAACTTAATTTCATTTGGTTTTGCAAAATGTCATTTAGTCTATCGCCTCACTTAACTATATTTATACATTTATAACAATTACAGGCTTTTAGAGAAAGATCTCAGTGAGGAACTTATTCCACCATGTCCACCATCTGCAACTATCCTGAAAATGAGTTTCTCCCACCTCCCCACCTTCTACACAGTAAAGGATTCGAAACTCACAGAATGCCTACTGTCAGGAAAAAGGGGTGAATAGTTTCCTTACCTATACCTCTCAGCATGACATTAGCATTGCAGACATTGTTGCAAAACCTTTTTAAATTCCTTCATTTTAGAGATATGTGATTTAACTGTGCTTACCGTATATGGGAATTATGACTCAATTCAGGCAGTTTTTCCCATTCTGTCTAATTAGTAAACTGTACTGCTAGGGATGCTATCAATCAGGATATTTGACCATTTATATTGATTTGATTTTGTCATACCTACCGTAAGTGAGAAAACTGTATGTTTACTTTTCTATTTACAAATATTTCAGACAAGGTTTTCAAACATTGGAAGAGAAAAGATACTGTATACAGTCTAAAGTTTTTCACTTTCCTAATATCTCTATAAAGAATTAATAATAATAAAAGTATGGATGATAATATAAATAAAAGGAAAATATGTAAATTTGAACAATTTTAATTATGTTTGAATAGCAACTTATACAGAAAATGTATGTTTTATTAAAACTTGCAACCCTGGGGGGATGATTATATTGGTTGTGTTTGTACTATTGCTCAGGGTATGATAATTTTATTCCCTCATGTGGTCTGTAGTGCTTATGGTGTCTGGTGCAGTTCTGATGGTCCTTGGTGAGCACTAGGAGCATCGATTGACGGAGGGTCGTCAAATTTGATGGCAGCGGTGGGATGGCTTCCTAGTGAGAGCAACAGCATCCTAGAGACAACAGAATCGTACAGATTTATATGGAGGGATAGAGCCCGCCACTGTGCAGCATCCCTCCCTACAGCGATATGGAGCCAGCTGGTCACTGGACAGCACTCAAAGTGGAGGAGTTTTACTGGAGAGTGCAGAACCTCTTGGACAGACAGGATGGGCCAGTATCAGAGGCGGCCATGCTGAACTACAGAGAGGAGGCAAGAACGGAGCTTTGGGAAGAAGTGCTGGAGAGTGTACAGCTTTGGCGTGATGAACGTCATCCCAGGAGGCAGCAGCGACTACAGGCCCGAGTGGCAATGAGGATGCCTCTTCTTGGTGAGCAGCCCCAGGGGAGTGGGTGAAGAAACTAGATATACTAGTGTGGAGGGAACTGTACCTCGACGACACGTGCCAGGCTCTATGGTGGTACGCTGTCCAGCGTGTTCCAGAGATGGCCAATTACGAAAACCCTGAGGGCAAGGATTACGATGGCCCTGGCTTGTTCTGGGAAATATTTACCAACCCAGACTTCGGGAGAACTACAGCGTCTTGCTTCTGGGACACCCATGACTACCGTGAAGCCATGCTGGATCTCCCTAACGTGATCGACCTAGAACCAGACCTGATCCATCTGACCACACGGGAATGGGATTTGGAGCAAGATTTCCAACATCTGCTCAGCTCCAGTCAGTCCCAACGTACCCTGGAGGTACTGCAGGAGAGCAGGGTGGCAGATCCAGGCCTAGAGCCCTTCAACTGCGAGGACATCAAAGGCTGGACCCCCAGATGGTAGGTGGAGATGGGGCCGTGGTTCCTCGCAGTTTCCAGTCGGTCTTCCAGCGGCACTTAGCCGCGATTCTATGGAACTGTTCTGGGCTGTTCCTTAAATTTTCTGAACCTCTGATCTGATTTGGGTGATTTTTGCTTATGTTGTTCACCCAGGTCAGGCTATCAGGGGATGTAAGATTTATGGGGATATGTTATGTTTTAAGGTACTTATAGGACTTTATAAAAATGTGTGTTTTTTCTGCCTGTGGATAATTAAGTTAATGCATTAACTACCTTAATTATATCACAGGCAGAGGGGAGGGAATGTTTACTGTATGTGGGAGTGTGGTACTGTTAATTACTGTTTTCACTGGTTTACGTCCCTTGTGTCTCTGTCCTCCATCAGTTCCAGTGGGTGTGCCTCTGGCCTGAAAAACTGTATAAAAATCCAACCTGTACCATTAAACTCACACAAGATTTTGGAAAGGAACAGAGGAAGGATCCCATCCTAGGTGGGTATAGACGCGCAGCAGACGAACCCCAGAGAGACTTAGGTCAGGAACGGTTCCTGTGGGAGAAGGGACTATTGTACAGGGTGAAAGGAGGAACCGGGGAGGGGGACTGAATTCCCTTTTCCCATAATAATAGTACAACAATAATCCACAGGTTACAATATCGCTGGTGTTGCATAATAACCCACACATGAGCCAAACCTTAATGCTGGGACAAGACTGGTTTTAAAGGAACACTATACTGTCAGCAAAACAAAGTGGTTTTCCTGACACTATAGTACCCTGAGGGTGCCCCCACCGTCAGGGTGCCCCTCCCGTGGCGCGTGGTTAAAACCCCTGCAGTCGCTCACCTAATTCCAGCGCCGGGCTCCCTTACCTCTCCTCCGTCGCTGATGTCAGCATCCTCGTCCGACGTCACAGGAGCCGAATGCGCGTGCGCGGCCATTCAAAGTGTCGATAGGAAAGCATTTTTCAATGCTTTCCTATGGACGCTCTGCATGATTGAGGAATAATATGCCTCCAGCATTGCAGATGCGCCTCTAGTGGCTGTCCAGAAGTTTCTCTGAAACTGCTATGTTTGCATCTGAAGGGTTAAAACCTGAGCTGAAGTGGTCTGGGTGACTATAGTGTCCCTTTAATGCAAAACAGGCATTCACTTTATGAGCCAGAAAGATAATTGAGTCAGAGAAAGTACTAAACTCAATTATCTTCTGGTCAGAAAAGGTTACAATTTACACATCACCCTGAAATACCCCCGAAATACATGGGAACCCCACAAAAATCACATCCAGGGTAGGGAACAATATATCCGAAAGTCAGGCAGATCTGTTTGGTAGTTCACGATCGGCACTACAGGGAGATTTGACCGTTCTGTCACGAGGGTGAAGCCCAGAAATAGTTCCATGAAAAATATAGAAAGAGCTGATCTCCGTTTGTGGGGTTTTTCACGAAAAATCACAGAAAGTAAAGTAAAGCTGTGTTCGGTATTCAGGAACTCCCGAACGCTGTTCGTCTAAGTGAATGGAAAGAAGAACGTAGAGTGGATCCATGAAGACCGGTGTTCGTAAGAGTACCTGGCCGAAAATAATTCCAGGCACTCAACGACCAACTCCCGCTGGCAGCGTTCGGGAGACAAGATGGCGGCCATCCATTGTTCTCACCACTTGTATTCGTATGCATGAAATGGTGGTCAACCAGGGGAGCATTCGACTAATGATTTTTCCTGTGGTTTTCATACAAGATACACAATGTTGTAATTGGTCTCTGGGGTGTTCTCTATTCGGGAACCGAACAAACTGATGAATGAACAGGATAACAAAACAAATGTAAGTAGCCCAACAGTGATGGGGCATCCCTTACACTCAATGGCCGCATTACTGACCTCCCTAAGTAGTAGTTTCCGGCTCAAATAAGCCACTGGGTGCTCCCCACCGTCTTCTCTGATTTGACTTAGACCAAACATGGAAGTGTCTGTATGGATGATAAAGCATTTGTTAGGATCTGGGACAGCTAAGACAGGTGCATTAACAAGGGCTTGTTTCAGAGCTTGGAAAGCCACCGCACACTCCTGGGACCACAGGACCTGTCAGGGTAACTTCTTCTTAGCCAAGTCAGTCAGGGGTTTGGCCATGGTGCTATAGACTGGTACAAAGCACCTATAGTAGCTGGCTGTCCCTAGTAGTGGGAGTGGGCCAATTAGCAATGGCCTCAATCTTTTGTACTTCAGCCATACCAATGTGACACTTGTCAGGCTTCAAGGTTAAGCCGGCTCCCCTAATCCTATCCAATAGTGTTCCTATGTGGTCTAGGTAAGACTCCCAGGTGTCACTAAAAATAGCAATGTCGTCCAGGTATGCACATGCATAGTCCTGGAGACCATCTAGAAGGCAGTCCACCATCCGTTTGAAGGTGGTTGGTGCGTTCTTCATCCCAAACGGCATAACCCGAAACTGGTATAGGCCAAACGGGGTGATGAAAGCCGACTTCGGGATGGCTTCTTTGGCTAAGGGAATCTGCCAATATCCCTTACAAAGGTCGGTATTGGTCAGATATTGTCTTAGATATACGGTCGAGCAGTTCATCCACCCAAGGAATTGGGCAAGTGTCTGTGACTGTTTTTTCTTAGAGACGCCTGTAGTCGACACAAAAACGGGTCGTGTCATCCCGTTTTGGCACCAAAACCACAGGAGAAGCCAAAGGACTCTCAGAGTTTTCAGTTACCCCTAATCGAATCAACTAATTTATCTCTTTCCGCATCCCTTCCTTCACAGCTTCTGGAATGCGGTGCAGGGGTTGTTTCAAGGGAGCCTGGCCTGGTGTCTCTACTTTATGAACAGCTAATGGGTTATATCCAGGTTCCTGAGAAAAAGTGGCTTGTTTGACTTCCAGAAGGTGGGTTCTTGGGGCCCTAGCTGTTCCCCCAATTGGACCAACTCTATGCCGCTTGTTCCTGGGTCACCTCCTAACATGTCAGGTAAGGGAAGGGCTTTAGTATCCTTACACGCTGGGGCATATACTGCAGTTACTTCCTCGGCCCTTTCTTTATACTCTTTGAGCATGTTGATGTGAAACATCCATATCACAGCTTCATCCTCGCAACTGGCCACTACGTACGTGGTATCACATATTTGCCCAATGACCTTGTATGGGCCTTGCCAGGCAGCCTGAAGCTTATCTTGTCGGACTGGTTTGAGAACCATAACCTTTTATATATATATCGCTTACCGGAGAGGCTAGGCTGGGCTAGGGGTCCTATGAGATCTACTGCTACCCGACTAAAGGGTTCCTCAATTATGAGCATAGAGCTCATTTTGGCTTTAGGGTGATCCCCACTCTTGCCTGCCTGGTGGCATACCTCACATGTTTGGCAATAACTCCCGACATCATTGGATACTCCAGGCCAGAAAAAGTTCTGTGTTACCCGATGTAATGTCCGGCGGACTCCCAAATGCCCTGACAATGGTACGTCATGCCCTACCCGTAATAACTCCCACCGGTATTTCTTGGGAATCACCCGCTGGTGTTTATTGCCGGGGTCAAGTGCGTTGACTTGGGACTCTATAATCCTATATAAATGGTTGCCCTCCCAGACCAAGTGTCCCCGCCCCCAGTCCCGAGTCTAGCTTTTTCCCTGTATTTCCAGAGCGAGGGGTCTCCCACTACTTCCTATCCAAAGTCTTCTGAGGTATCCCAAGGTAGGAGTTCTATGGTCATTGTCGGGGAGGTTTGGCTTACCAGGGTCTCAGGAGGAGGAGGCTGGCTCTCTGCTGCACGGCTTTGTGCTCTGGTAGTCACGGCTTGGGCACCCTGGGGTGCTGCAGGTATAAAGGAAGGAAGTTAACGGTCCTATGTCGCTGCCCAATAACACTTCTGCAGGCAAGTCTTTCATGACTCCCATATGAACATGGCCTGCGCCAGCACCCCAATCTAGGTGGACCTGGACGGTGGGGATCCAGCCACGCAAACAGCAACGGATTTCCCAGGGTGCTCTGTGTTGATCAGGTGCCTTTGGACCAATGTGATAGTGGCACCAGTGTCAGAGTCCTTGTGTGGTTTTCTCATTCACTATTACCAGCTGGCAATGATGTTGTTTGAAGTCAGTGATGGTTGTTTGTACTAGGTTCACTTTGTGTAGCATTCCCAGGGGCTCTTTACGGCTCAACTTTCTAGCTTCCCAAGTTGTCGGTGCAGGGTAGTCGACAGTGCGCAGTGGCCCGCGGGTTAGAAAAACCAGGCCGGGTCCAGTTGGATCTGGCGGGCTCCAGAGGACAATTATTGCGGAGGTGTCCGAGTTGATAGCAGCAAAAGCTGCGTGGCCCATTGTAGGCTTAGCGCACAGGGTTGGTAGGATTGGGCTGGATTGGGATCTGGTATCTCCCCAGTGCTGACTGAGCAGGTGGGTCAGTCCTGATGGGTTGGACATGGGGTGTAGGACTGTCCAGCTTGCGGGTATCCGTGTACTCATTGGCAAATCGGGCCGCCTCGGAAAGGGAGAGGGGTCTGCGGCCTTACCCACTCCTTAATATCCGTCTGTATAAAATTGTTAAATTTTTCCAATAGGATGAGTTGCAAAATGTTATCCACAGTAGTCGCTTGACAGCTTGTAATCCAATTAGAGGCTGAATGTTGGAACCGGCATGTCCACTCAGTGTAGGAGTCTTTGTCCATTTTGTGTGAGTCCCTAAATTTCCTGTGGTATGCCTCGGGGGTAACTGCGTACCTGGCTAAGAGCACCTCTTTTACCTGCTCATAGCTGTGGATCTCCTGTTCTGGAACGGCCCGAAAGGCATCTGCTGCTTTGACCGATAGTTTTCCTGCTAGTATAGGGACCCATTCTTCTGCAGCTACTTTGTGTAGTGCACACTGGCGTTCAAAAAAGGTAGTCATCAATCTCACTTTGTTTCATTAAAGCTTTTGAGTGCACTAAATCTTCCGTGATTCGACTGTGCTGCCACCTCCATTAGGCGATGTTGCTGCTGTTCGTTTTGTTTCGGCTAAATGTAATTACAGCTCCCTCTGTTCCCTGGTGTTCTCATTCACATTATTAATCACCTGCATTATTATTTCGGGTGATGGGTTTGACCCGAACAGTGCCAGTCGTTCCCTAATCTGTCTGTTGATCTCTGTTTCATTTTCCCGAACGGTTGGGGTTGCCGCAGCCAAGTTCTCCCGGTCTAGCTCCATCATTTTGCTGATTATGACCTGATTTGCTTTGTTGTTGGCAGTACCTCCACAAACTCCTAATAATTACTTCAATGTGTTGTGCTTAAGCTGTGTGTAGCAGCCTTCCATTCACTGTGCACCAGTGCCCACCTTGAATTATCAATTCAGAAAAAAGGGATGATCCCGTCGCTGCCAACCAATTGTGACGGTCTCCAAAGGTATCACCGCCATGCATTCCCTTTTCCCATTATAATAGTATGCCAATAATTCACAGGTTACAATATCACTGGTGTCGCATAATAACCTACACATGAGCCAAAGCTTAATGCTGGGACAAGACTGGTTTAATGGAAAACAGGCATTCAATTTATACAGTGCAGAAACTCTTCCTCTGAGCTAACCCCAAATCCTTTCTAGGCGAAACACGTTTGTGGATTTATTGCACTATTTTGGTTCTATCTTTTGTCTTTGCATATTATCGAATCTTTTCGGGTAAGGCCCAGGACACTATCCCTGACCAAGCACGTTACAGAGCATTTGACCTAAAGAAAGAACTGTCAAGTTAAGACTTTTTATTGGGATATACTATTGTTATCCTATTATATTTATTTTCTCTCCTGATGTTTTTTTAAGGGGACTTTGAGGGATTACCTTTGTGGTTACTGCCTTATCCATTTCTTAGTGCTGACTCTCTATTTTTGTTTTTAACTTTATTGTTAACCCCTTAAGACCGGAGGGCGTACTATTATGCCCTATTTTAGGAGGCTCTAAACGCCGCAGGGCGTAATAGTACGCCCTCCGGTCTTTCCTTACTTACCCGGTTGCCGGCGGTCCCACGCCGGCGATCGCGGTGGTGGGGACTCCCAGGGAGCCTCCCGCGGCAGATCCTCCTCCTCCAGTCCCCCCTGGCCATGTGAGAGTGAGGTCCTTGCGAGGACCTCACAATCACATGGCCGGGATAGCTGTCTCCTGCATTGCCAGCAGGGGGGCTGCCTGTAATGACAGGTGGTCCCCCTGCTGGCTAGAAATAAAATTAAATCAGTGTAAGAAAAAAAAATGTATACTTAGATTGTAACGGACCGTTTTGCACAAAAGGGGAAAAAACCGCTTAGACGATAATCCCCCTTTCAGAGTCAGGCACAGCTACTGTATAATCACCAAAACTCACGAACCGCCAATAAGTGAATGCTCCAAACTCCCGAACGGCATACAAGGGAATAAGGTAGCACTTCAAATGAACGAACAGGAACCATACGAATAGCTGCTAGCAGACGAACAGGAAAAGCTCCCAAGCGGCTTACACTCCTGGCAATCAGTCCTTAGCAGCATACAGTAAATCCCCCCAAAGACGAGACAAGGCTCCGTGTTGAGGGTCAAGCAGTGGTCTGTTTAATGAGGGCTACCTGCCCGGCTTTTATGCAGGTCTCCCACCTGGTGGACACTCCCCTAGGGGACCAAATGGGAGACTGTGACAAGGGACAGACAAGTATACAAATAGGACACACAGTCACAGTATATTCCCACAATGCATCCTGGCTTCCTCCCCTCTGCCCTGGGAGATAATTGGGAAGTAACTCAATTATCTCCCAAGACAAAGGCAAAACTCCATTACACACGTGGGAACACAAAAACAGCATAACACTTTAAAATGCACAAAGTAACATTTACTACATAAACCACAGACATGTAACATATCCCCAGATAGCTCAGGTCTGAGTGCACATTATTAGGTGAATGGCACTCAGACTACACGAATACAGTTCAATCGCCATGGAGCCAAAGTCTTTACAGTCAGTTTCATACGAATGGGCTCCATGGGATTCCTATCTGGGGTATAAGACATTCACACAAAAATACCGAACACCGGGTCATTCGTGTGCTTTCACCGAACAAGAAGGGAGGTCGGCGGCTTCAGCGGTGTTCGCGCAAAACTGTGTCCGATTTTAGTTCCATGAAAATAGAGGCGAACACCGCTGTTCATTCGTATGGTTTAAAATGGCCGCGACCTCGTGTTCGGGATACGAACGGCGGCCACCCAGCGTTCATCAATTAAGCTGCGGTTAACCGCAGCTTCAGGGAGGTTAATTGCCGGCACACTCCAGCTCCCAGGTGGTCCAGTCATTCGTACGGTTGTTCGGTAGATTGAAACTACCGAACAACCGGCAGAAAAGCACGAATACAGCTTTTCTGCATGCAAAAATAAAGTCTTTTAAAAGGGGCCATAGTCCAAAGGCAGCAGGCGAGCAACCAGGCTTCTCCAATGCAATGTGGCGAGATTGGTCTCGTCACATCTCTCCCCTTTTCCAAACAGACTAACAGGGTATCTGACCTCCTGCCGGTCAGTGCCCTTGTTAGTCCAGCAGCCCACCCACAACAAATAATCCACAGCACAGCCCACCCACAATAAATGGTTACTACACCTGGGTAGAGAAGAAGCTTGTCCATGTCCAGGTGCCTCACCACGGCTGTGCTGGGTACGGGTACGCTGACTTGGTGGGTTGCTGCGTGGGCAGAGACCAGCGGCACTCTGCCCTGTTGCCAGCGCTACTGGGAGGGTAGCCTGGTGGAAGCCTGGTTGTTGGAGGGGGAGACCGACTGTCTCCCCTTTAAATACACCGCTCTCTGCTGCTGCTGCTGGAGACTGACTGTCTCCCCTTTAGATGCACAGTCCTGCTGCTGGAGACCGACCGTCTCCCCTTTGGTTACCCATCTCTGCTGCTGGAGGGGGAGACCGACTGTCTCCCCTTTGGCTAAACAGCCCTGTCGCTGGGAGGCAGGACCGACCGTCCCTACCCCCTGTGCTGGCAGTGTAGAGACTACGGTCCCATCTGCACGGTTGTGGGGCTTACTGTCTCCCCCTGGTGCTGGGGAGAGGGGATAACAGGCTCCTCTCCCATACATACTTCCAGCTGCGGGGGAGGGAGACTGACTGTCTCTGCTCCCAATACAGAGTCCTGCTGCTGGGGAAAGGAGACTGGGCTCTCTATTCCCGGTAGGACACTCTGCCGCTGGGGAATGGAGACTGGGCTCCCTATTCCCTGCGTATCACACTGCCGCTGGGGAATGGAGACTGGGCTCCCAATTCCCTGCAATATCTCCCGCTGGGGAATGGAGCTCGGGCTCCCAATTCCCTGCAATATCTCCCGCTGGGGAATGGAGCTCGGGCTCCCAATTCCCTGCAATATCTCCCGCTGGAGAATGGAGACTGGGCTCCCAATTCCCTGCAATTCATTCTGCTGCTGGGGGACGGGAGCAACTATCTCTGTCCCCTGTAACTCAGCCTGCCGCTGGGGAATGGAGCTCAGGCTCCCAATTCCCTGCAATATCTCCCGCTGGGGAATGGAGCTCGGGCTCCCAATTCCCTGCAATTTCTCCCGCTGGGGAATGGAGCTCTGGCTCCCAATTCCCTGCAATTCATTCTGCTGCTGGGGGACAGGAGCGACTATCTCTGTCCCCTGTAACTCAGCCTGCCGCTGGAGAATGGAGCTCAGGCTCCCAATTCCCTGCAATATCTCCCGCTGGGGAATGGAGACTGGGCTTCCAATTCCCTGCAATTCACTCTGCCGCTGGGGAATGGAGACTAGGCTCCCAATTCCCTGCAGGACCGGTGGAGAGACCTCGGTCCCATCTCTACCGGCCACCTGGGGTTCTTCCCAGAAAATATCCACAATGTCTTCCCAGCTGAATGGGTCTGGTTCTGGCTCTGTCACCTTGCTGTCCTGCTGAATCTTCTCAATGGAGTGGAAGAGATCTCGGTAGTCCTGCTCCAGTTCCCACTCCAGGGTTGCTAGGTGAGCCAGGTCTTGCTCAATGTCGTGGGTGTCGTCCCAGTCATACCTGCTCTCCCTCCACTCCAAGAGATCACTGAACCGGGCTTGTGTAGAGCTCCCAAATTCAGGCTCTGAAAAAGCCTCCCATAACAAGCCAGGACCATCAAACTCCTCTCCCTCTGGCTTGTCATGCTTGGCTGTCCAGGGCAGGTACTGTGCCCCATACCACCAGAGCGCCTGGTAGGCATCTTCCAGCCAAATCTCCTGCCATACCCGGTGCTCCAATTCCTTCACCCATTCATCCAGGGGCTGCTCTCCCAGGAAGGGCATCCGCAGGGCCACTTGCTTCTACAACCGCTGCTCTTCACTGGGGAGACTCTCACCCCTCTGGTACTGTACATTATCCAGGGCCTGGTACCAGATGCCTTTCCTTAATGCATCCCGGCCATCCAGGTCCTCCTCCTCGTATGACACTGCTGGTTCCATGCTGTTGCTGTCAGGGTCGCTGTACTCAGACATGCGTTGCCCTCAAATTGTAAAATCCACGGAATGGTGTCTCCTGTAGCTGTCCTTCTGGCTGTAGGAACGATCCCGCCGCTTGCCACCAATTGTAACGGACCGTTTTGCACAAAAGGGGAAAAAACCGCTTAGACGATAATCCCCCTTTCAGAGTCAGGCACAGCTACTGTATAATCACCAAAACTCACGAACCGCCAATAAGTGAATGCTCCAAACTCCCGAACGGCATACAAGGGAAGAAGGTAGCACTTCAAATAAACGAACAGGAACCATACGAATAGCTGCTAGCAGACGAACAGGAAAAGCTCCCAAGCGGCTTACACTCCTGGCAATCAGTCCTTAGCAGCGTACAGTAAATCCCCCCAAAGACGAGACAAGGCTCCGTGTTGGGGGTCAAGCAGTGGTCTGTTTAATGAGGGCTACCTGCCCGGCTTTTATGCAGGTCTCCCACCTGGTGGACACTCCCCTAGGGGACCAGATGGGAGACTGTGACAAGGGACAGACAAGTATACAAATAGGACACACAGTCACAGTATATTCCCACAATGCATCCTGGCTTCCTCCCCTCTGCCCTGGGAGATAATTGGGAAGTAACTCAATTATCTCCCAAGACAAAGACAAAACTCCATTACACACGTGGGAACACAAAACCAGCATAACACTTTAAAATGCACAAAGTAACATTTACTACATAAACCACAGACATGTAACATATCCCCAGATAGCTTGGGTCTGAGTGCACATTATTACGTGAATGGCACTCAGACTACACGAATACAGTTCAATCGCCATGGAGCCAAAGTCTTTACAGTCAGTTTCATACGAATGGGCTCCATGGGATTCCTATCTGGGGTAAAAGACATTCACACAAAAATACCGAACACCGGGTCATTTGTGTGCTTTCACCGAACAAGAAGGGAGGTCGGCGGCTTCAGCGGTGTTCGCGCAAAACTGTGTCCGATTTTAGTTCCATGAAAATAGAGGCGAACACCGCTGTTCATTCGTATGGTTTAAAATGGCCGCGACCTCGTGTTCGGGATACGAATGGCGGCCACCCAGCGTTCATCAATTAAGCTGCGGTTAACCGCAGCTTCTGGGAGGTTAATTGCCGGCACACTCCAGCTCCCAGGTGGTCCAGTCATTCGTACGGTTGTTCGGTAGATTGAAACTACCGAACAACCGGCAGAAAAGCACGAATACAGCTTTTCTGCATGCAAAAATAAAGTCTTTTAAAAGGGGGCCATAGTCCAAAGGCAGCAGGCGAGCAACCAGGCTTCTCCAATGCAATGTGGCGAGATTGGTCTCGTCACATAGATCATATATATATATATGATCTAAGTATATATATACACATATATATACACACACACATACACTGTCTAGGTGTATTTTACTATTAATATATATATATATAAATATATATATATATATATATATATATATATAAAAAAAAAATATATATATATATTAATATCAAATTACACGTAGACTAATACTGATTAAATATATATATAATTATTGTTTTATATATATATATATATATATATATATATTTATATATAATATATAATATAAAAAAATTAAATATGTAAATACGTAAAAAAAAAAATTTAAAAAATTATTAAAAAATATATAGATGTGTGTTATTTTGTTCCAACTGTATTTTTATATTAATATATATATATATATATATATATATTTATATCAAAATACACGTAGAACAAAATAATATATATATCTACATACATAAATATATACATATATATCACTATATATATACCTATATATGAATAAAAATATTTTTACAAAATTATATATATACACACATATAGATTCACATACGTATATATATATACATATATTAATTCTACATATATATTTATGTAATATTTTTACATAATTAGGTATCTTAATTAATTACAATTAGCGGGACCTGCCTGACAACCCATGCCGAAAGTAAAGGGAATTTAATTTGCTAGCACTATATTTAACCCTATAACTTTCCAAGACACCATAAAACCTGTACATGGGGGTTACTGTTCTACTCGGGAGACTTCGCTGAACACAATTATTAGTGTTTCAAAACAGTAAAATGTATTACAACTATGATATCGCCAGTAAAAGTGATGTTTTTTCCATTTTTCATGCATTAACAGCACTTACACGGACGATAAAATTGATGTGATACTTTTTACTGTTTTGAAACACAAGTATTTGTGTTCAGCGAAGTCTCCCGAGTACAACAGTACCCCTCTCATGTACAGGTTTTATGGTGTTTTCAAAAGTTACAGCGTCAAATATAAGGCTTGCGTTTCATTTTTTTCACATTAAAATTCGCCAGATTGGTTACGGTGCCTTTGAGACCATATGGTAGACCAAGAATGAAAATTACCCCTATGATGGCATACCATTTGCAATAGTAGACAACCCAAGGTATTGCAAACGGGGTATGTCCAGTCTTTTTTAGTAGCCACTTAGTCACAAACACTGGCCAAAATTGGCGTTTTTTGCATTTTTCACACACAAACAAATACTAACGCTAACTTTGGCCAGTGTTTGTGACCAAATGGCTACTAAAAAAGACTGGACATACCCCATTTGCAATACCTTGGATTGTCTACTATTGCAAATGGTATGCCATTATGGGTGTAAATTTCATTCCTGGGCTAATATAAAGTCCCAAAGGCAACGTAACCAATCTGGCGAATTTCAATTTCAAACGTAACGTGCTATATTTGACTCTGTAACTTCCCAAAACGCCATAAAACCTGTACATAGGGGGTACTGTTTTACACGTGAGACATTGCTGAATACAAATATGTGTATTTTATTGCAGTAAAAGCAAACAGTATTATGACATTGACAGTTAAAATGTCATGTAGAACTAAAAAAAAATCAAACAAAATCTTATTTTCTCCCATTTTTTTATATTAAATTATGTTTCATAGCTAAATATTTGATATTAAATGTTTCCCCTGAATAAACTGATATATAATAAGGGTGGGTGTATTTACTATGAAAGAGGTGAATTACGGTTGGACAGACATGTAGCGCAAATGCCAGGGTTTGTTTACATTTTGTTTCGTTCACAACGTGTACATTTGGCTCCGTCCTTAAGGGGTTAAACTCCACCACAGATACAGCAGCAAATGAAAAAAATAATGTAACACAAATCCCTATAAACAAAAAACTAGCTCGGTCTGAGCACTTACTAACATCAAGTTCCCCATCTCTCAGGGGTTTAAACTATAACAGAACAATAATTGGTTTCACCAACCTAGTGCCTTTGTCAGCTCTCTGCACTCCACACTCAGGTAGCATGTGGCTTCCATTCCTTCTAGAAACAAACAAACATTCTCTCTCCTTTTACCTGCCCAGCAGGGAGGGGTTTCTTACCCAGAGAGCAGAGGGTCTGG
>OW240925.1:7067625-7113003 GCA_933207985.1 Pelobates cultripes
GTAAAGTGCCGAAATGGCGGCCCTCCATACTTAACACAAAGAATTCGTCTGAAATCATGCGAACGGCTGTATTCTCCAGTAATGGTATTCCCTTGCAATAATTTCACCATTTTCACTGTTTTAGTCCACAGGGCTTTGGTGCTGGTGAAGTCCTGTTACACTGCTCCCCTTTTGTGGAACACCCCGGCAGACCCGGATTGATCCTTTTCGGGTCAACTTGGGGCTGTCCGGTCCATTGTTAGGGTAATAGTTCTGTTTGTCTGGACAGACCATCGGCATTTCCATTAAATTTGCCAGGGCGGTATTGGATAGAGAAGTTATAGGGTTGCAGTGCGAGGCTCCATCTTAATAAACGCCCATTGTCTCCAGCTACTCTATTCAGCCATACCAGAGGGTTATGGTCGGTGATTAGAGTAAATTCCTGCCCGTACAAATATGGGGTGAGTTTCTTTAGTGCCCAGACTAGGGCCAAGCATTCCTTTTCCACTGCCGCGTAACTCACTTCCCTAGGTAACAGTTTTCTACTGAGATACGCGACAGGGTGCTCGCTTCCATCTTCACCTACCTGGCTTAGAACTGCCCCCAGTCCATACATGGATGCATCTGTATGGACGACAAATCTTTTGTTAGGGACGGGGGCAGACAGGACAGGTGCATGGATTAGAGCCTTCTTTAGGGCTTGAAAGGCGGTTTCACAGGCGGGAGACCACAGGACTATCCTAGGCAAGTTCTTTTTGGTTAGGTCTGTCAAGGGTTTTGCGATGGCGCTATAGTCTGGGACAAACCTCCTATAATATCCTGCCGTCCCCAAAAATGCTAAGACCTGAGTTTTGGTGTGGGGTGTGGGCCAGTTAGCTACCGCTTCAACTTTAGCGGGTTCTGGGCGCTGCTTCCCACATCCCACCCGGTGTCCCAGGTACTGGACTTCGGCCATGCCGAAGTTACACTTCTCTGGTTTCAGAGTCAAGCCTGCGGCTCGAATCTGATCCAGTACGGCTTCGACATGCTTTAAATGCTCCCCCCAGGTTTCGCTATAGATCGCAATGTCATCCAGGTACGCGCAAGCGAAATCCTGGAAGCCATCAAGGAGGCGGTCCACTAAGCGTTGGAATGTAGCTGGGGCGTTTTTCATCCCAAATGGCATGACCTTGAACTGGTACAAGCCAAATGGGGTGACAAAGGCCGACTTAGGGATAGCCTCCTTGTCCAGGGGGATCTGCCAATATCCTTTGCACAAATCGATGGTGGTCAGATAACGTCCCCTGGCAATGCGATCTAATAGCTCGTCTACTCGGGGCATGGGGTAGGCGTCTGTCACGGTTCTGTCATTGAGACGTCGATAATCGACACAGAACCGAGTGGTTCCGTCCTTCTTGGGAACTAGAACCACCGGGGAGGCCCACGGACTGTCCGAGGGCTCTATCACCCCCAGTCTTAACATTTCTTGGATCTCCTTCCTCATCTCCTCTTTTACTGCCTCAGGGATCCTATAGGGGGTTTGTCGGAGAGGGGTTTGTCCTGGGGTCTCTACATAGTGGGTTGCTAAGGGGGTGTACCCGGGCTCTTGGGAAAACGTCAACCCTTTCTCAGTCAGCAGCTGTCGGATCTGTCCCTTTTCGGCGGGAGTTAACCGTTCCCCTAGCTGTACGGTATTGAGTAGGGTTTTAGGTTCTGGGTTAGCTAATAGGTCGGGTATGGGTAAGCTGTCAGGGTCTTCGGTAGCGGGTATGCATATGGCGGCTATATCCTCGGGTCTTTCCTGATATTCCTTTAGTAGATTTACATGAAAGGACTTCCGGATCCTTTCATCTTTGTTGCTGGCGATTACGTAGGTGGTGTCACAGACTTGTGCTACCACTTTGTAAGGGCCCTGCCAGGAGGTCTGGAGCTTATTCCCTTTGACAGGTCTAAGTACCAGCACCTTCTGGCCTACTTGGAAGGTTCTCTGGCGGGCGCCCTGATCGTACCAACGTTTCTGGTGCCCTTGGGCCGCATGGAGGTGGTCCCGTGCCATCCGGGCTAACTGTTCCATACGGTCCCGCATTTCTAATACGTATGGCACGATGGGTACACCGTCGTGTTCTGTCTCCCCCTCCCAGTGCTCCCGGATGAGGTCGAGAGGTCCTCGTACTCTCCGGCCATAGAGCAGTTCAAAGGGAGAGAACCCTGTGGATTCCTGCGGCACCTCCCGATAAGCGAACAGGAGGTGCGGCAAGAATCGTTCCCAGTCTCTGTATTCCGCTGTAAAGGTCCTCAGCAATTGCTTTAGGGTACCGTTAAAGCGTTCACAGAGACCGTTAGTCTGTGGGTGGTACGGGGAACTAAGCAGGGACTTAATACCACAGACCTTCCACAGCTGTTGGGTTAGGTCTGCGGTAAACTGGGTCCCTCTGTCGGACAGGATTTCCTGGGGGAATCCCACTCGGGTGAATATCCCGACTAAAGCACTGGCGACAGTGTCAGCCTGGATATTCGTCAGAGCGACGGCTTCTGGGTAGCGAGTAGCATAGTCCACCACGGTAAGGATGTATTTCTTACCAGAGGGACTGGGGTTAGGTAGGGGTCCCACTAGGTCGACTGCTACCCTGCTAAATGGTTCCTCGATCACAGGCATAGGTAACAGTCGAGCTTTAGGGTGATCCCCTCTCTTCCCTACCCGTTGGCATACGTCACAAGTACTGCAGTAACGTCGCACATCCTTCGAGATCCCCGGCCAAAAGAAGGTCTGGGTGATCCTGAAGGTGGTGCGGTTACCCCCTAGATGTCCTGCCAACGGAATGTCGTGGCCAATTCGGAGAAGTTCCAACCGGTACTTTTTGGGTACCACCAGTTGACGCTTCTGCGAAGGGGCACAGCCTCTCTTTCTACCTTCAGCCAGTCTGTATAACCTGTCCCCATCCCATAGAAAACTTTCCCGTCCGTCCCCCCCACTGTCAGCTAATTCTCGATACTTTTGGAGGGTGGGGTCCTCTCTAGTTTCCCTCCCAAACTCCTCTGGGGTGTCCCAAGCTATGGGCCTGCTTATCGTAGTGGGGTGACATGTGGGTGCTTGGCTTACCTGGGTCTCCCGGCCTGTATTAGGGTCATCTGCGACACGGGACTGTGACCGGGTGGTTACGGGGCAGGCGGCCGCAGGTGTGGGCAAATATGCTGAAGTTAAAGGTCCAATGTCATTTCCCAATACGACCTCGGCAGGCAAGTTGTCCATAATGCCGACGGTGGTTTTTCCTGATCCAACTCCCCAATCTAAGTGTACTCGGGCAGTGGGCAAGCGAAAAACAGCGCCCCCTGCGACCCGAACAGCAACAGTGCGGGTAGACACATCCTCCGGCTTCACTAGGTGTTTTTGGATCAAAGTGATGGTAGCCCCGGTGTCTCTTAGGCCTTGTGCTGTTTGTCCATTCACCTTAACCTCCTGTTGGTGATGTTGTCGATTGTCTGGGGAAGCAGCTTGTATGGGGTCTGCTTCATACAAAATCCCCAGACATTCTTCAGGGCCCATTTCGGCTTCCAGACAGTGAGCCGCAGCGGGTCGTGCTGCAGGGGCCTCGGTGCTGGGAGTTGTACGCCTCCAGTTGTTGTTACTGGATCTTAGGGGACAATACCGGGCAATATGTCCGAGGTTGCTGCAGTGATGGCACGTCACCTTTGACAAATCCCGGGGGTAGTTAGTAGGCCCCTGAGGCGGGGTGGTCCTGGTGGGACTGGAGCTCGAAATTCTGGGCGTGAGACAGCGGCTGGGGCACGTGGCTCTATTTTATGAGCTTGTCGTGTAGTACCCTGGCTTACTTTCCTTGTCTCGGCATATTCGTCGGCCAGCCGAGCCGCCTCCTTTAAATTGGCGGGGCGCCGATCTCGTACCCAGTCTTGTATGTCCGCCGCCAAATCTTGGAAGAAATGTTCCATTAAGAACAACTGTAACACCTCCTCACCCGTGTGGGCTTTGCACCCTTGGACCCAGTGAGATGCTACTCTCTGTAGTCGGTTTGCCCATTCCATGTGGGAGTCCACAGCTTTCTTTTTGGACTCCCGAAAGCGACGACGGTAGGCTTCTGGGGTTACCGCATACCTGGTGAGCAGTGCCTCTTTTACTTTTTGGTACTGCGTGATTTCTTCTGTAGTGAGTGCTCGGAAAGCCTCATTAGCTTTCCCTGACAGTTTTCCCGCCAGGATAGTGACCCATTGCTCTGGCGGTATGTGATGTAGTGAGCACTGTCTTTCAAAGTCAGCCAAATATCCATCAATTTCCTCGTCATTTTCTACAAAGGCTTTAAATGCAGTAAAGGGAATTTTCGTTACCGTAGTAGTGGGTAGCGGGGTAGGAACTGTCTGGGTAGTGAGCTGTCGGGCTCTTACCAGTTCCGTTTCTTGTTCCCTCTTGGTTTGTATTTCTTCCCTTGCTTCCCGGAACAGTTGGGTTATTAGTTCTGTAGATGTGACTGGATACAAAGCTAATCTCCGCTGCACAATTGCAGTAATCACATCGTCCTCACTGATGGGTGCCATGGGTTCAGTTACCTCCATGGACCTGTCCATCTCGTCCAGCTCCAGCAAGTCAGCTATCAGCTCCCTCCGTGGTCTGTTGCTGGCACTCCTACCACGATTCTCCAAAAGATCCTTTAGTGTGGGTCTTTTCAGCTTCGCATACTGTGACTCCATTCAGTGCTTGCTTGTTGGATAAAAGGACCATCCCACCGCTTGCCACCAATGTAACGGCTACCCTGGTAGAGAGAGGGTATCGGCCGTTGGAGACGTCCTTTTCCCCTGCAAGTTACTGTGGAGAAGTAAGCTGGTATAATCCCATTCACGATATCCAGAGTAAAAGTCAGGTTCAGCTGTAGCAGGAGCAGAATAACATTCCCAAATAATCCCCTTCCAAGAACGAGACAAGGCTACGTTTTGCAGGGTCAAGAAGATCTGAGGTCTGGGAGAACCAGCCTGCTTTTTATTAGGAACAAGTACACACAGGACACTCCCAGGGGGAGGATGAAAATAACCAATTACACACAGGGTAACACCCCCACGTCTCCTCCCCTCAGATAAACATATAACATAATTATAACGTACATAAATTTACCCACATTCTGGATGTACCCCAAAAACAGGGGGTACACCTTTAAGTCCAGCACCGCTTAATAGCTACCACTCAGGGGAATAACATATTCAAATTTCACGTCATTCGGTTGTGGGGTTCGGGAGTTATGGGTCTTTGAAGTTTTGACCGACCGCACAGGATTTTCAGCCGAAAAGAGTTCCACAAGTTTTGGCCTTGCGGTCGGTCCCCGTTCGTGAATAAAAACCCCACGAACCCCTTGCCCTCCACAGTAATCCTGCCGTTCGCCTGAATCCCCATGCATGCTTAAACAAAACTACCGAACGGCCGGTCGTTCGGTAGTTTCAGCACGAACTTACGAGCTCCTGGAGGTCTCAGCGGCGTTCGCCTGTTTGCGCATCCGTTTTTAGTTCCATGAGTTCACAGGCAAACACCGCCGTTCGTGCGTAAGATGGCCGCGAACACGTGTAAAGTCCCGAAATGGCGGCCACCTATTCTCAGACAAAGGGATTCGTCTGAACCAGGCGAACGGCTGTATTCTCCAGTAATGGTATTCCCTTGCAATAATTTCGCCATTTTCACTGTTTTCGTCCACAGGGCTTTGGTGCTGGTGAAGTCCTGTTACAACATAATTTACAGCTGTGATAAATAATGTATTTAATGCATTTGGTGGGATTTAGTTTATAATTATCTGGAGCTTAATTTATAATAATGGTCAGATTTAATTTCACACACAATGTCACTGACTCACACACACACACACACACTCTTACTGAAATATACACATACAATGTCACACCAGTTTACAGTCACACTTTATACACACAAATATATACAAAATAATAAGCCCCATAGTAGTGTGGAGAGGGGAACTGTTCTCCAGGCTGCAGGTAGCTTCCCTTGTTTCTGCTGGGGGAGCAGGATAGCCGTGCGCTCAGATCACAGCCTGCTTCCTGCTCCCTCCAGAGTGTTTCCATTGTTTACAGGCAGGGGGCATCCTGGCTTCCCCTGCCTGCAGGATGTATCAGCTCGGGTGTTGGACTTTCAGTGAGGGAGCCCAGCACAGGGAACGGCTGGGCTCTCAGTGATATGGAGGGAGCCCAGCAGATGAAGCAGCTGTACTGAGGGTTGGCTAAAGAGCCGTTTGCCCAGTGCACCAGCCCCAGAAACGAGCAGCCCACCGGGAAACTTCCTGGTGGGCGCCCTCTGCAGGTCAGCACCCTAGGCAAATGCCTTATTCGCCTTATGGTAGCACCGGCCCTGCTTAAGGCTTAATTCAATGTTATAAAGTCTGTAAAAGAAATAGCCATATAGGCCTGGGTCCTGGTTTCTTTTCAATTATTTAGTCGTTCTAGCTCTTCCACTGTTAGTGATGCATTTAACTGTTCCAATTGTTAGGGATTCAAATGGAGAAACATCTTATTCTGAAAAAGATTCTGTGCATTTAGCATAGTTATTACATTTAAGAGATCTTAAAAATACAATTTAAAGGCTTGTCCGACTGCCTTTGGGGCTAACAAGATCTCCTAATCAAGAACAACCTTATTGATCATTCTGTTTGTTTGTCTAGCTTTAACTTTATTAGTTAAAGGGACACTATAGTCACAACAACAATTTTTAGCTTAATGTAGTTGTTCTGGTGAGTATAGTAAGTCGCTGCAGGCATTTTGCTATAAACACTGCATTTTCACTACCCATTGTTTAATGTATTTATTGTAATAGTGGAATTATTGTGGTTTATTCCTCAGTGTTAACTAGCCTTACTGCCAGATATTACACACCATATGCACTTTAAAGGGACACTCCAGGCAGCCAGACCACTTCTGCCAATTGGAGTGGTCTGGGTGCCAACTCCCATCACCCTTAACCCTGCTATGACAAACTCCCCTTTCCAAGTGAATTTGCCACGAGCTCCTGGTGGACCCTGCTTGCCAGCCTCCTGCCCACAGGCTTTGGACCCTGTAAAATGTAATGTAAAAGTCTCTGTTCATATATTTGGATTATATGGTTCGGGAGCCGAACAGCTGCACAAACCAGAAACAGCCCTGGAGCTTGTTAAGCCTAATTGATACTTTGTAACAATTTCCACCGCAGTGTTCTAAGTGTTCGTCTGTGTGGCCGCATTTCCTATGTGCGACCACAAGGTGGCGGCCATCTTGTTCACATGAACACAGACAGCGGTGTTTGGTCATCGAGTTCAATGAACTATTTTCGGACACTGAAACTCCAGAACACCACTGGACTTCCATGATCGACTAGGTTTGGTTCTACAACACTGAGAAAGATACTGTTCTATGGAAGCATTCCCACAAACAAGGGAAACAAGCTCCAGGATAAGAACATTGACTATGTTCAGTAGTTTGTTCGTTTTTTTTTGTTTTTTTTAAACTACCGAAGTAGACCAACCGCAAGTCCTGATTCTCTGGAACTGTTTTGGGCATGGGATTATGAGTGGGTAACTTTTGTAGGGTTTTATGTATTTTCAAGGTACTTTTGGGGTGTTTGAGAAATGTGTGGTTTTTGTGTCTGGAGATAGTTGAGTTTAGTTCAGTTTCTGACTCCATTATCTCCCAGGCATAGGGGAGGGATTATCTTGTTTTGTATGGGAGTGTCCTGGAACTAAGAGCCAATGTAACCGTGTGTATGTTTTTACTGTAGTCTGCTCTCAGGTCCAGGGGGGAGTGCCCCTTGCAAAGGGACCTGCATATAAGGCCAGTTGTGGCTGACAATAAAGGTATTCCAACTTGTACTCCCCAAACTATGTGTTGTCTGGTTACTAGGAGGGGAAAGGGCTAATCACTGTTCCAGCTTGTTCCAGCATGGAGGATTCAGTGAGGAACGTCCATGTAAGGACTAGAGCTCTCAGGACTGAGTGTTGTCAAGTCTCTGGGAGTGGATAGAGCTAGTCCCCTATATGACTCCAGGACAGAGAGGCTCCAGGTCCCCAATCAACCCAAGGCGACTGGGGGCAAAATTGTTGAGGTTTTTCCTGTGCTCCAGCTAGGAAGCGGACCTTTTGTCGTAGGTACACAGCCAGCGCTATAGCGATGACACTATATCAGACAGGAGAATATAAGAATGGAGGAGCATAGTTCACAAACAAAAATAAGTCTTTTAAAAACATGAGAAAAATCAGTTTGTATGTCATAGGTGATGTACCATAAAGTGACGAACAGTAACAAGATGAACAATGTTCGGTTTTACATGGTCATTAGTACTTCCTTTTGTTGCTGGATTTTCACGACAATACTCTATACAACACACACAATTGTGGAGAAGGTTATTCCAGGAGCTTGTGGCTTTAGTCAACTCTACTTTCAGGAATTTCCATGTAGTTATGTGCACAGTTTATGTCCTCATAGGTAAGCAACTCAGTTTCTTCGGCCTGCATGCGTTGTGGCTGAACAAACACCATTATAGAATAGTCTGTAGAGTTTAGCCAGAGAGATTTGCTAGCAGGGGGTCTCCATCCCACACAATACTTTGTCCCAGGCAGGAGATAGCCCTCCTGCCCTGGGAGATATAAACAGTACACAGGGATACACATGTAAACACATTACATTCAGGGGGTGTGATAAGGTGAATGGGGTGCTCTGTGAGGGAGTTTATATCTCAACTACATTGTTCAGAGAGGCATATGATCTTAGACCTGGGGGGAGTGTGTGTGTCTGTGTGTAAATAACCTAAATGAATATTTAGTTATGGGCCCCTGGGGTGGAGCATTTGGAGAACAGGGTGGGCCAGTGCTCCACTCCGCTGTTTAGTGTTTTCTTGGGAGACATAGATCCAGTCCAGGGTTTTGGACTGTCTCCAACCCACTGCTCAGCTTCAAGTGATCAGCTGCAGCAGTGGGAATGAACCCCTCCCTGCTGGGCAGGTAAAGAGAGAATTTTTGTTTTCTCTCTAGAAGGACTGGAAGCAATAGGCTGACTGAGCACTGGAGTGCAGAGAGCTGACAAAGACACTAGGTTGGTGAAACCAATATTGTTTTATTATCATTTAAACCCTTGAGAGATAGGGATGTTAGTAAGTGCTCAGATGAGCTAGATTTTTGTTTATAGGGATTTGTGTTACATTCTTGTTTTTTTTTTTCATTTGCTGCTGTCTCCATGGTGAAGTTCAACAATAAAGTGCCTTGAATTGTTACTTTAAAAGATTGTGCATGTTTGTACCCAAGAGGACCGTGCTAACTACTGACAAGGAACACAGGGGGTACACTTTGGGGCTCGGCACCCTGGGAAGGGAAAGGTTACTGGGTTGAAACATACATTTCTAGATAGCCCCTGGTTCCATTTGGGACCAACAGATGCCTTGGTTCCATGAGATGTAGCCATATGATACCCAGCAAAACATTCACCCATCCGGTCTTTCTTTACTTATTGGTCCGACCCCCTGGCAGCCCCCCGGCCATGTGAGAGTGAGGTCCTTGCGAGGACCTCACAATCACATGGCCGGGATAGCTATCTGCAGCATTGCCAGCAGGGGGGCTGCCTGTAATGACAGGTGGTCCCCCTGCTGGCTGGAAATAAAATTAAATAAAATTTTAAAAAGTTAAAAAGTGTAAAATATATTTATATATATATATGATCTAAGTGTATATATATATATATATATATATATATATATATATTTCTTTTACACTTTTTAACTTTTTAAAATTTTATTTAATTTTATTTCCAGCCAGCAGGGGGACCTCCTTTATATGTGTATATATTTATATACTTAGATCATATATATATATATATATATATATATATATATGATCTAAGTATATATATATATACACATATACATACAAACACATACACTGTCTAGGTGTATTTTACTATTAATATATATAATATTAATATAATATATATATTAATATCAAATTACACGTAGACTGATATTGATTAAATATATATATATATAATTATTGTTATATATATTTATATATAATATAAAAAAATTAAATATGTAAATACGTTAAAAAATAAAATTAAAAAAATAATTAAAAAATATATAGATGTGTGTTATTTTGTTCTAACTGTATTGTGATATTAATATATATATTTATATCAAAATACATGCAGAATGAAATAATATATTTGTGTACGGGGTAATTCGAGGACGTACAATTAAAAGGTATGTAGTTCGATAAGGACCAAAGTCGGTTGAGGTGTGCCGAAACCGACGAGAGGTCAGGCCTGCAAAAGAGTGCAAAAATATAAGACAAGATTAATTTTCACAATTAGTAGTCATTTAGTCACATTATCGAAATGACCGTCTGATTTTATCCTGGGTTAGGAATGTTACTATTGTATACCAACTTCCCATATTTTACTTATGTGTGTCGTACCACGCCCATTAGAGGCTGCTGTTGTATTGACATGAAATTCGTGGCCCGAGTAGGAGGATTAAGGCCTGGGAGGAGTATTTAAAGTAACAAATATCACAGTTATTAAAGATAGTGAGGGATAGTTAGGGGCCTGACTAACCTGGTCTTTGATTACTAGTATAAATTTTTTAACCGGGCACAATTTAAATTGCAGACTGAGTTTTGGTATAGATGATGTAACAATTGTTGATTTCTTAAATTCTTGATGCATGGGTAAAGGTCAAATGTTCCTGACAGCAAAATTCTTTCTTTTGGACTCAAAAAAACGTAGAAAGCCAAGTAAGCTGCTGACTTATATTACTGTGTTAGTAGGTTATAAAGGGGGGCTTAATGGTTGATTTGAAAACTCCCCCATAGATTGTACTGTTGATAGGAAGTGAATTGGATGATTGTGGCGTATTGATCTCTGACACCTGTCATCGCTTTTACTGAATAAGAAAGAAAATGGGAACTGTTGGATATATTTTTCTTTTAGAACTAAAGGGGTTACTAATTCAGGCATTGGAAAAACACATTATTAGTCGAGAAGAGTATAAATTTATGATTCCTAACAACTGCCCTATGATCTCGACCTTTTATTGCCTTCCCAAAATCCATAAGTGTCATAATAATCCACCTGGGAGACCTATCATCTCTGGCAATAACTCTTTGACTGAAAAAGTCAGCAAATTTCATGAGAAAATACTCCACCCATTTGTCACTAATTTGGAGTCGTATGTCCAGGATACTAAACAAACTTTATTAACGTTAGAAAATTTGGTAGTACCTCCATATACCTTACTTGCAAGTCTGGATGTTGTTTCTCTATATAATAACATCCCTCATGACAAAGGTTTATGTGCAACATCTTATTTCCTCCACAAATCTTCCAAATATAATTTGGAATAAATGGAAACCATTCTATTGCTCCTTGAGTTTGTCCTGACCCATAACTATTTTGTGTTTGACGGTACATATTATTTACAATTATGCGGCACTGCTATGGGTACGGCTTGTGCCCCCAGTTACGCCAACCTATATTTGGGTTGGTGGGAAGCAACCATCCTTAAAGAAGCAACAACTGATCATTACGATCAATATATTCACAAGTGGCTAAGATACATTGATGATATCCTAATATTTTGGACCAGTTCTTGCCCAAAGTTCATAGACATGGTTAATGAACTAAATGTGAATAATATTGGTCTTAAACTCACATACGTGATTCACGAAACCCAACTGGAATTCTTAGATTTAAGAATTCTATTAAACACGGATGGAACTGTAGACACGGAATTATTTAGGAAAAGTACGGCTTCCAATAGCCTTCTGCACTGGCAAAGTTTCCATCCCTACCGCCTCAAAGTAGGCATACCATATGGCCAGTATCTGAGAGCTCGAAGGAATTGCTCAAATGAAGAGTCCTTCCAAGCCGAAGTTAAAAGACTAAAAATTCGATTCAAAAACAAAGGTTATCCAAACCGGATCCTAAAAAAAGCATACCAAAAAAACTATAGCCCAAGATAGAAGTCTAAGTCTTCGATCTACCAGACCTACGCCTACTAACCAGCTAACAAGATGTATAGGCACTTTCGACCAAAAATGGCAACCCATTAAACAAATCTTTACACAACATTGGCCGATTCTAGAGTATGCTAAGGACTTGGATCCCAAACATATTGCGTACCCCAACATCACTGCACGAAGGTCCAAAAATCTCCAGGACATGCTAGTCCATAGCCACTTGGAAAGCAAACCATCACCAAGTAGCTGACTAAGTGCCCCAATTGACATCCACAAGTGTGGACATTGCAAAGCATGTCCCTTTGTCAAAATTTCCAAAACAGTTAAATGTCAGAAAACTCAAAAAGAGTACCGAGTTAAACATTTCATTAACTGCAGTAAGACACAAATTATTTATGTCATTACTTTTACATGTCAATGTGGCATACAATACATTGGCAAAACTTATCAGGAATTTAGGAGACGTATTCTTCAACATATCAACTCGGTCAAAAATCTCAATTTCGTTCGGAACTTCCATGATGGCAATCCAACTAATATATCATTCCAAGCCCTAGAAAGGGTTACTTTGAATTGTAGAAAAGGCAACTTCAATTTAATTTTACTACAAAAGGAATCAAGATGGATATATGAATTCCAAACTTTAACACCAGGGGGCCTCAATGAGGAATTTAACTTTACCCCCTTTATTCACTAAAACTACAATAATATATATTAACAAGTTTTTCATCGTAGCTTAATTAAGCAGCTCCTGTTTTCTCTATACTTTTTAGGTTAATGTTAAGTCTGGTGGATACTTACCTCTTTTTCTTCCATTTGTTTGAAATATCTATGATCAATAATTCCAGGACACTTTCTACTCTAACTCTTTATAATGAGGTTATTTTTGACCACACTCTCTTATACTGTTACAACCTTTACTTGTAAACGCCTCACAGGATCAGTCTATACAATTATTGCACCAAGTTTTGAAATAATTACACTTAATGGAGAACATTGTTTCTTCTTTTCTATAGCAGCATGTAGGGTGTATGTTTTTTCTCTTCTCTTGCCCTTTTTTTACAGTATACAGTCTAGGCACAATAATCTTGCTGATCTCCCATTTAGAAATTGTATTGATTTCTTAGGTTTATTAGATGTTACTTTTATTTACTAACATCTGACGGTACCCATGATTGGGCACTGTCTCTTCATAGTTAGATATTACATAATTGTTTGTATTGGTTGTCGAGAAACATTGTAGTACAGTTTCAACTTCTGTCTCATTTTTAGAATTATATACATTTTGTATATTTTCTTTTTTACCATGTGTGTCTTGCAACATCACTATCTCCTAAATCATTGGGAACAGCAAGGTTTTGTCTTGTTGGATGAATATCATTAATCCGTATTGGAGAGTGTATATTGGTTCAAATATTTGACATTTAATAGTATCTTTTCGTTAATCGGGCTATGTATTATGCCTGTTTTATTGCTATTTCTAAGATTATTGGGAATATCCTGCAAGGGCCGTCTTTAACGCGGGGCAAACGGGGCAGCTGCCCCGGGCCCAGTTTCTCTTGGGGGGCCCGAGGCACCTGCCCCGTGGGCCCCACTGCCCTCATCAATTTATTTTTTTCCCCATCCTCTGAGTCCCACCAGGTGGCCCATGCACTTAGGGCCACCCAGTGGGCTTGTATCAGCAGGGGCCCAGTCGGGCGCTGTTGCCCTTTAACACTGCGACCGGGCCCCTTGCTTTCCGGCAGCCGGCTGGGAGGAAGTGACAGCCGCAAGTCACTTCCTCTCATAAAGAGAGGAGCTGCATGGAAGGTGGCAGGAGGAGTCGCAAGGGAGAGAGGACGAGGCTGCAGTGAGGATGGAGGATTCTCACTCCCATCATGCTCAGGCACCACACTGGACTCCAGGGAAACCACCCTCCAGCAAAAGGTAGGAAACTGGAGGGTGGGTTTAAAAATGTACATTTTACATGTGTGTCAGTATGTCTGTTTGTCTGTGTGTCAGTATGTCTGTCTGTGTGTCAGTATGTCTGTCTGTGTGTCAGTATATCTGTCTGTGTCAGTATGTCTGTCTGTGTGTGTTTTTGTCAGTATGTCTGTCTGTCTGTGTGTCAGTATGCCTATGTGTGTGTGTGTGCCAGTATATCTGTGTGTGTGTGTTTCAGTATGTCTGTGTGTGTCAGTATGCCTGTGCGTGTCAGTATGCCTGTCTGTGTGTGTTAGCATGTCTGTGTGTGTGTGTCAGTATGTCTGTGTGTGTGTGTCAGTATGTCTGTCTGTGTGTCAGTATATATGTGTGTGTGTATATCTGTGTGTGTGTCAGTATGTCTGTGTGTGTGTCAGTATGTGTATGTGTCAGTATGTCTGTCAGTGCGTCAGTATGTCTGTTAGTGCATGTGTATGCATGTGTCAGTATGTCTGTTTGTGTGTCAGTATATCTGTCTGTGTGTCAGTATGTCTGTCTGTGTGTCAGTATGTCTGTCTGTGTGTCAGTATGTCTGCCTGTGTGTGTTTTTGTCAGTATGTCTGTCTGTCTGTGTGTCAGTATGCCTATGTGTGTGTGTGCCAGTATATCTGTGTGTGTGTGTTTCAGTATGTCTGTGTGTGTCAGTATGTCTGTGTGTGTGTGTGTAAGTATGCCTGTGCGTGTCAGTATGCCTGTCTGTGTGTGTGTCAGTATGTCTGTCTGTGTGTCAGTATGTCTGTCTGTGTGTCAGTATATATGTGTGTGTCAGTATGTCTGTGTGTGTGTCAGTATGTGTATGTGTCAGTATGTCTGTCAGTGCGTCAGTATGTCTGTTAGTGCATGTGTATGCATGTGTCAGTATATATGTCTGTGTGCCAGTATGTCTGTGTGTGTGTGTCAGTATATCAGTCTGTGTGAGTCAGTGTATGTGCCTGTGTGTGTGTGTCAGTATTTCTCAGTGTATGTGGGTGTCAGTATTTCTCAGTGTTTGTGGGTGTCAGTATTTCTGTCAGTGTATGTGTATCAGTATGTTGATCAGTGTATGTGTCTGTGTGTGTCAGTATGTCTGTATATGTGTCTGTGTGTCAGTATGTCTGTTTATGTTCCTGTGTCAGTATGTCTGTCAGTACGTCTACCAGTGTATGTGTCTGTGTGTGTGTCAATATATGTACCTGTGTCATTATGTCTGTCAGTGTATGTGCCTGTTTATCTGTATGTAGTCAGTGTATGTATCTGTGTATCTGCTTGTGTGTACCTGTGCATCTGAGCCGCAACTTTAAATACAAATACACCCCTCCATTCAAACTTCAACACTACATATAAAACACACTCCTGCATTGAAACGTCAACACTACATACAAGCACACTCCTACATTCAAAAACAAACACTACACATAAATGCACACTTGCATTCAAACTCCAGTACCACATACAAACGCATTCACACAAACATACTCCATACAAACACATGCTTACATTCAAACATACAAACATCTCTCAGTGCTAAATACAGCCCTGCAAGCATGGGAAATTGGTAGAGTCCCAGCTGTCAAAGCATTGTTGGAGTTGCACGACAGATGGGGTTCTACCTTTAGTCCAACCTTGCAATTGGGGGTCCCAATAAAATTCATTCTACTTTAGTACCGCCACTGCGTTGGGATGGATGCCGTGATTGCATACCATGGAGTGAGGGGCGAGAGCGGCAGGGCCCAGGGTCCATTCGTTATTAAAGACGGCCCTGACATTGTATTGGGGGGGTCTGTACAGTGTATTGGGGGGGTCTGCACAGTGTATTGGGGGTGGGTTCTGTACATTATATTGGGGGTGTAGTATATTGTGAGGGGTCTGCGCGGTATGTGGGGGGCTGCCTGTGCAGTATATTGGGGGGGTCTGCACAGTATATTGGGGGGTCTGTGAAGTATATTGGGGTGGCCTATGTGTTAGATGTGGGGGGCAGTGTGTTAGATGGAGTTGCTGTTCGTTACATGTGGGGGGGCAGTGTATTATATTTGGGGGCTGTGCGTTAGATGTGTACAACCCTATTTTCACAGAAAAATATTTATTTCCTAGATATCATATGCCATGGCCTGCTTTTTGCTACGAAACCGCAGCCATCTAGTCACTCGCCAGAGAAGGATGAGAAACTGCACCCCAGTGAGAGGGACTGCCCCACATCTGCAACCAAATCCGTCGGTGACCGAATTCAGTAATCTCCGTCTCTTTGTCTATTCTGTATGTATGGTACTCCCAATTCTTATATTTAATACGGTGTGTCTCCCACAATCTTTGTGTCTGTCTGATGTATGTATGTGGCACGCAAGTCTGCATGCACTGTGTCTGTTATGCCAGTTACTCTAACCAGTTTATTTCTTTTTGTGTGTGTCACAGCTCTGACAAGCATGTTCTCCTATGGGACACGAAGTACATGAAGAGGAATGAAGAAGCCCATGTTTGTGCTCGTCTCCAGGGTGGAGTATTGAATTTATAACTAATGAAGTGGCATCTGACACATGACAAGCTGCTCCTGTTTGCACAGCAACTTCAACATTGTGTACTGTGATCACGGCATAGTTCAGAGGTAGGTAACCTTGGGCAGTCCAGATGCTGTGAATTACATCTCCCATAATGCTGGCAAACCATTATGGGAGGTGTAGTCCAAAACATGTTGGATACTGAATGCGTATGAATGAAAAGTATGATATGTGTGAATGGACAGTAACAAGGGTTGAAGCCTTGAGGTGGCGTTACAGCTCACATGTGTATTCATGTGCCAATTCAACCAATGTGAGTCACTGTAATACTTATAAGGTAACCAAAAGTACTGTGATTGTGGAGAATGAAACGCCTGTATCACCTTCACACTGTTTACACTGTGACCGTATCTCCTACACACTGCTTACACTGTGACCATATCTCCTATACACTGCTTACACTGTGACCGTATTTCCTAAACACTGCTTACACTGTGACCGTATTTCTCCTAAACACTGCTTACACTGTGACCGTATCTCCTATACACTGCTGACACTGTGACTGTATCTCCTATACACTGCTGACACTGTGACCGTATCTCCTAAACACTGTTTACACTGTGACCGTATTTCCTAAACACTGCTCACACTGTGACCGTATCTCCTAAACACTGCTCATACTGTGACCGTATCTCCTAAACACTGCTTACACTGTGACCATATCTCCTAAACACTGCTTACACTGTGACCGTATCTCCTAAACACTGCTCATACTGTGACCGTATCTCCTAAACACTGCTTACACTGTGACCATATCTCCTAAACACTGCTTACACTGTGACCGTATCTCCTAAACACTGCTCACACTGTGACCGTATCTCCTAAACACTGCTTACACTGTGACCGTATCTCCTAAACACTGCTTACACTGTGACCGTATCTCCTATACACTGCTGACACTGTGACCGTATCTCCTAAACACTGCTCATACTGTGACCGTATCTCCTAAACACTGCTTACACTGTGACCATATCTCCTAAACACTGCTTACACTGTGACCCAATCGCCTAAACACTGCTCATACTGTGACCGTATCGCCGATACACTGCTTACACTGTGACCCAATCGCCTAAACACTGCTTACACTGTGAATGTTATTTTTTTCAAGTTAGTTTTAGTGTTTTCGGTTTCATTGATTTGTTAACCACTCTCCTCAATCTTCTGTTCTGTGTTTTCTTACATTTGTGGGAAGAACAAGGTGATCCTCTCAATTTTACACTCCTTTACTGATGGTTCCAGTGCCAGAGATTACTTTCTTCTATAGAAAATGTCCATATGGCTGTTTCGGAACAAATGCTGCAGACATGATGTAACCTTCATTTTCCAGTGATTAAGACTCGTGGACCGTCCAGGGAAATAGACTATTATATTATTAAGATACTACCTTCCTAATGCCATACAGCCTTTCTTTACATGTGATCATGTGATTGAACTTTCTCCTTCTTGGATACCACAGTGTGACTTTTCTTAACCAGTTTCCAAATTTGACTTTTATATTTTTTCCACCATACATATAAAGTCTAAAATGCATATTAACTTTGAAGAAATAAAGTATTTTGCTGACACCTTAACGTGCGATTTGTGTTACTTAGCTACAAATAATACCATCACTAGCTGCGTTCCATTGTAGTTTCTCAGAAACTGCAATATTTAACATTGCAAGATTAAGGGGACATTAGCACTGCACCCAAACCATTTAAACGAGATGACGTGGGCTTTTAAAAAGCAACTTCTTACTATGCTTATTGCTATCTTTTGAAAGTCATCACATTTATAAGCAAAACTATGCATAGGCACAGTGACACGAAGACCTATGTGCACCATAAATTATCATATGTTGTTACAAAGCCATATTTCCTAACAGTCCTGGATTGTTTAGTAGAGTCCCAGTTTGGGTTTGCTCTCCACTGTCCCACAATAATTAACAAGTTAACATTATTTCAGACAAATTACTGTACATTTAAAAATTAAGAGTTCTAATTTTTTTTAAAGTGGCAATATAAAAAAGTCAAACAATATTTAATTTCTAATTTAACTAAATTGAAAAAGTATGTTGTCCATTAATTACATAATAATTGCACATGTGGCCTAATATCAGATATTGTTATTGTCACCCACCTCTTACTCTGTCATCCCCCTGTCACCCCCCTCACCCATTCACCCCTCACCTCATCACCCCTTGTCACCCCCCTCTTACGGTCACCTCACCATCACCCCCTCACTCTGTCATCCTCCTCACACTATGTCACCCACCCTCACTGTCACTCACCCTTACTCTGTCACCCATACTCTCACATTACGTCACCCCCCTCTTACTCTGTCATTCACCCCTCACCTCATCACCCTCCCTCTCACACTATGTCACCCTCCCCACACGGCCACCACTCTCCGCACTCTGGCACCTCCCTCCATGCACACCGTCAACCCTCAACACGCAGGCACCCTCCTGCTCTTTTACACTCACCCTGCCACAGTTACCCCTTTACTCACCCTGTCACCCCCCCAAAGGCAATCATTATACACACCGTCATAAAACATAGCTTCGCCATAAACTCAGTGCCAAAGGCCAGTCAGTACACAAACATACACATGCTCAGAGAAACATACATACAGATACAAGGATACTCACTGTCAGATACACACACTCAGGTAGACAATGCAATGATGTAAACAGAGACTAGCTCTGTGTATCCAGTGCTGCAAGCTCCACCAGGAACGTTTTAGCCACGAGGCAAACAAGGCATTTTCCCATGTCATTTGGGGGCAGCTTTTTTTGCCGCCCCCAAATGCCCAGGGCAAATGCCTTGTTAGCCTTGTGGCTAACTAACATGCTGGGCTGGTGGGCGGCTGGCGGCTGGCGAGGGAGCACTTCCTCTGAGCTGTCTGCTCAGCTCCCTCGCGCGCCACAGAGTGAGGCTGGTAGCCGGAACATGACGTCATATTCCGGCTCCCAGCCTCACAATGCGGCGCGTGAGGGAGCTGAGCAGACAACTCAGAGGAAGTGCTCCCTTGCCAGCTGCCCATCTGCCCCCCCAGCAACCAGCCCAGCAGCCCGACCGGCAGCCCCACTAGACCCCAGGGAGATAGAGAACCCCCCCAGCATTAGCAAAGGTAAGGAGGCTGGGGGGGTAAATTTAAAAAAAAAATTTTAGTGTGTCTGTTAGAGAGTGTGAGTGTGTCTGTTAGTGAGTGTGTCTGTTTCTGTTAGCTAATGTATGCGTATCTGTCAGTGAATGTGTGTGTGTGTGTACTTAGAAGGCGGGGCGGGGGGAAGGGTTGGGTGGGGGTGGAGGGGGAGGGCGGCGCCTGAGTTTTGTCCTGCCTAGGGCAGCAAAAAACCAGGATACACCACTGAGCTCCACCATCAATATATCTACAGCTTCTTATACACAAAGTCAACTGCTATTTTTTCTTCAATAATGGTGTTCTCCGTGGGGTCTCATGTATGAGTTTCGCCTAAGGCCTCGCCAAGTCTAGAGTCGACACTGCAGTACAGCCCTTCAGTATCCAATAGTCTCTTATGCAGGGACTCCTCAAAGCGGTTTGCTCCTTCGCTCTGGAACTGTAAAAATAAAAAATATAGTTACAACTCACCAAATCGTAACCATAAAGCATAATACTTATTTTATATTATTAGAAATGACAATTTCAATGTTGAAGATTGGAGGCGTAGAATAGAAAGAATGATCGAGCGCTTTCAATTTTAAATAAAAAACATGTCTGTGCTTACAGTGTAAGCAGTGTATAGGCGATAGGGTCACAGTGTGAGCAGTGTTTAGGAGATACGGTCACAGTATGAGCAGTGTTTAGGAGACACGGTCACAGTGTCAGCAGTGTATAGGAGATATGGTCACAGTGTAAGCAGTGTTTAGGAGATACGGTCACAGTGTAAGCAGTGTTTAGGAGATATGGTCACAGTGTGAGCAGTGTTTAGGAGATACGGTCACAGTGTGAGCAGTGTTTAGGAGATACCGTCACAGTGTGAGCAGTGTTTAGTAGATACGGTCACAGTGTAAGCAGTGTATAGGCGATAGGGTCACAGTGTGAGCAGTGTTTAGGAGATACGGTCACAGTATGAGCAGTGTTTAGGAGATACGGTCACAGTGTCAGCAGTGTATAGGAGATACGGTCACAGTGTAAGCAGTGTTTAGGAGATACGGTCACAGTGTAAGCAGTGTTTAGGAGATACGGTCACAGTGTGAGCAGTGTTTAGGAGATACGGTCACAGTGTGAGCAGTGTTTAGGAGATACGGTCACAGTGTGAGCAGTGTTTAGGAGATACGGTCACAGTGTAAGCAGTGTGTAGGAGATACGGTCACAGTGTAAACAGTGTGTAGGTGATACAGGCGTTTCATTCTCCACAATCACAGTACTTTTGGTTACCTTATAAGTATTACAGTGACTGCCATTGGTTGAATTGGCACATGAATACACATGTGAGCAGTAACGCCACGTCAAGGCTTCAACCCTTGTTACTGACCATTCACACACACCATACTTTGCATTCATCCGCATTCGGTATTCCAGATGTTTTGCACTACATCTCCCATAATGGTTTGCCAGCATTATGGTAGATGTAATTCACAGCATCTGGACTGCCCAAGGTTACCTACCTCTGAACTATGCCGTGATCACAGTACACAATGTTGAAGTTGCTGTGCAAACAGGAGCAGCTTGTCATGTGTCAGATGCCACTTCATTAGTTATAAATTCAATATTCCACCCTGGAGACGAGCAACAAACATGGGCTTCTTCATTCCTCTTCATGTACTTCGTGTCCCATAGGAGAACATGCTTGTCATAGCTGTGACACACACAAAAAGAAATAAACTGGTTAGAGTAACTGGCATAACAGACACAGTGCATGCAGACTTGCGTGCCACATACATACATCAGACAGACACAAAGATTGTGGGAGACACACCGTATTAAATATAAGAATTGGGAGTACCATACATACAGAATAGACAAAGAGACGGAGATTACTGAATTCGGTCACCGACGGATTTGGTTGCAGATGTGGGGCAGTCCCTCTCACTGGGGTGCAGTTTCTCATCCTTCTCTGGTGAGTGACTAGATGGCTGCGGTTTTGTAGCAAAAAACAGGCCATGGCATATGATATCTAGGAAATAAATATTTTTCTGTGAAAATAGGGTTGTACACATCTAACGCACAGCCCCCAAATATAATACACTGCCCCCCCACATGTAACGAACAGCCCCTCTATCTAACACACTGCCCCCCACATCTAACACATAGGCCACCCCAATATACTTCACAGACCCCCCAATATACTGCACAGGCAGCCCCCCACATACTGCGTGGACCCCCACAATATACTGTGCAGAACCCCCTAATATAATGTACAGAACCCACCCCCCAATACACTGTGCAGACCCCCCCAATACAATGTACAGAACCCCCAATACACTGTGCAAACCCCCAATACAATGTACAGACCCCCAATACACTGTGCAGACCCCCCAATACAATGTACAGACTCCCCCCAATACAATGTACAGACCCCCCCCAATATACTCTAATCTCCCCCCGGATGGCTGAGGGTGTTGGGAGCAGGGGGAGACTGACCTGTTTTAATCCAATGATGCGAGTCCGCGCGTGCGCAGTATAGGGGTAGGGAAATTTGATGGCCACTTGTGAAATTTCCCTACCCCACATTGCGCACGTGCGGTCGATTGTGTCCGCGCATGCGCAATATAGGGATAGGGAGATTTAACAGGAGAAATGGCCATCAAATTTTCCTACCCCAGTAGTGCGCACGCGCGCTGTACCTCCGACGGGAGTACTAGACGTGCGTGCGCACTGCGGCATTAATTTCCCCTGCTCGCTGTTAAAATTCCCAATCTGGAGGTTGTGCGCCTGCGCGATGCGGCACACCTCCTCCTCTATTGGATGGACGTCACTTCCGGTGCGGCCGCGTCACCGGAAGTGACAAGGGTATGTCTTTTTTACGGGGTATGCTTTTTTGATAGAACACCGGTACACATTGTCTAATCTATTATCATATACACACTGCGTCTTGGGTCACTAGTTATTGTGACACTATTACAGTAAGTTTATCTTTATTATTTTACTTTGCAAGTGGTGTGTGGGGGGATAATATAAAGCCTTCAAGAACACTAACATTACAAATGTATGTATTTATTTATAACATTGTAGTATAAAAAGAAAGTTTTTCAATGAGGATGTTTAGAAACATTTAGTGTCCATGTACATTTGTTATGTTTGGCTAAGTTATGTTACAGTAAACTTGATAAACCAAGAATCATTTGCATATGTTTGGTGATGTTACTTACAAAGGTGATCATCTCAGGGAAGTGTTTGCTCTGCTCATACATAAAACAAATTCTTTGAATATTAGCAGTTAGTTACAAAAGGTTTTCTGTGGATTTAAGTCTGTTAAATTCAATAAGGCCACAATGGTTCTATTAATGTATCAATAAATATTCTGCATGATTACGATCCATTAAGCTTCACTGTTTAATGTAAGGCAAAGGGCCCTTTTCTATTGAGCCAACAATGCGAAGTGTTGTAATAAAGGGTAGTAACAGAGTCATAGTGATTGAGTCAATAACATTAAGGACTCATTAGCAGCCCTTACACTATCAATAATTATGAAATGATAGATTGCAATCATGACCATAATTACTGCAAGAATCACTACTCACTGCAACTACTTTTCGATAACTGAAATTGTAATAGTGCTCAATAATTCCCCTTTAATATGCCACACGAACATTTTATTTTAGTAATTAAAAGGCTTGGATCCACAGCTTAAAGCCACACTTCCAAGCCCTCTGGATAGAATAGCCGGACATGTGATGTCCTGGTTCTCATACAACATGTGCCTGTGCACATGTACAGCTTGACAAAAGTGAATCAATGCATTCAATGATTCTCTATATGTCAGGGACAGACGACCTAACTTACAAATTGAGACAATATTAACCCTATACACAATAAAGACGTATCACTTGGCCTTAGAGTGATATTTTCACCGTCATAAAACATAGCTTCGCCATAAACTCAGTGCCAAAGGCCAGTCAGTACACAAACATACACATGCTCAGAGAAACATACATACAGATACAAGGATACTCACTGTCAGATACACACACTCAGGTAGACAATGCAATGATGTAAACAGAGACTAGCTCTGTGTATCCAGTGCTGCAAGCTCCACCAGGAATGTTTTAGCCACGAGGCAAACAAGGCATTTTCCCATGTCATTTGGGGGCAGCTTTTTTTGCCGCCCCCAAATGCCCAGGGCAAATGCCTTGTTAGCCTCGTGGCTAACTAACATGCTGGGCTGGTGGGCGGCTGGCGGCTGGCGAGGGAGCACTTCCTCTGAGCTGTCTGCTCAGGTCCCTCGCGCGCCACAGAGTGAGGCTGGTAGCCGGAACATGACGTCATATTCCGGCTCCCAGCCTCACAATGCGGCGCGTGAGGGAGCTGAGCAGACAACTCAGAGGAAGTGCTCCCTCGCCAGCTGCCCGTCTGCCCCCCCAGCAACCAGCCCAGCAGCCCGACTGGCAGCCCCACTAGAACCCAGGGAGATAGAGAATCCCCCCAGCATTAGCAAAGGTAAGGAGGCTGGGGGGGTAAATAAAAAAAAAAAATTGTGTCTGTTAGAGAGTGTGAGTGTGTCTGTTAGTGAGTGTGTCTGTTTCTGTTAGCTAATGTATGCGTATCTGTCAGTGAATGTGTGTGTGTGTGTGTGTATTTAGAAGGCGGGGCGAGGGGAAGGGTTGGGTGGGGGTGGCGGGGGAGGGCGGCGCCTGAGTTTTGTCCTGCCTAGGGCAGCACAAAACCAGGATACACCACTGAGCTCCACCATCAATATATCTACAGCTTCTTATACACAAAGTCAACTGCTATTTTTTCTTCAATAATGGTGTTCTCCGTGGGGTCTCATGTATGAGTTTCGCCTAAGGCCTCGCCAAGTCTAGAGCCGACACTGCAGTACAGCCCTTCAGTATCCAATAGTCTCTTATGCAGGGACTCCTCAAAGCGGTTTGCTCCTTCGCTCTGGAACTGTAAAAATAAAAAATATAGTTACAACTCACCAAATCGTAACCAGAAAGCATAATACTTATTTTATATTATTAGAAATGACAATTTCAATGTTGAAGATTGGAGGCGTAGAATAGAAAGAATGATCGAGCGCTTTCAATTTTAAATAAAAAACATGTCTGTGCTTACAGTGTAAGCAGTGTATAGGCGATAGGGTCACAGTGTGAGCAGTGTTTAGGAGATACGGTCACAGTATGAGCAGTGTATACGAGATACGGTCACAGTGTCAGCAGTGTATAGGAGATACGGTCACAGTGTAAGCAGTGTTTAGGAGATACGGTCACAGTGTAAGCAGTGTTTAGGAGATATGGTCACAGTGTGAGCAGTGTTTAGGAGATACGGTCACAGTGTGAGCAGTGTTTAGGAGATACCGTCACAGTGTGAGCAGTGTTTAGGAGATACGGTCACAGTGTAAGCAGTGTATAGGCGATAAGGTCACAGTGTGAGCAGTGTTTAGGAGATACGGTCACAGTGTCAGCAGTGTATAGGAGATACGGTCACAGTGTGAGCAGTGTTTAGGAGATACGGTCACAGTGTGAGCAGTGTTTAGGAGATACCGTCACAGTGTGAGCAGTGTTTAGGAGATACGGTCACAGTGTAAGCAGTGTGTAGGAGATACGGTCACAGTGTAAACAGTGTGTAGGTGATACAGGCGTTTCATTCTCCACAATCACAGTACTTTTGGTTACCTTATAAGTATTACAGTGACTGCCATTGGTTGAATTGGCACATGAATACACATGTGAGCAGTAACGCCACGTCAAGGCTTCAACCCTTGTTACTGACCATTCACACACACCATACTTTGCATTCATCCGCATTCGGTATTCCAGATGTTTTGCACTACATCTCCCATAATGGTTTGCCAGCATTATGGGAGATGTAATTCACAGCATCTGGACTGCCCAAGGTTACCTACCTCTGAACTATGCCGTGATCACAGTACACAATGTTGAAGTTGCTGTGCAAACAGGAGCAGCTTGTCATGTGTCAGATGCCACTTCATTAGTTATAAATTCAATACTCCACCCTGGAGACGAGCAACAAACATGGGCTTCTTCATTCCTCTTCATGTACTTCGTGTCCCATAGGAGAACATGCTTGTCAGAGCTGTGACACACACAAAAAGAAATAAACTGGTTAGAGTAACTGGCATAACAGACACAGTGCATGCAGACTTGCGTGCCACATACATACATCAGACAGACACAAAGATTGTGGGAGACACACCGTATTAAATATAAGAATTGGGAGTACCATACATACAGAATAGACAAAGAGACGGAGATTACTGAATTCGGTCACCGACGGATTTGGTTGCAGATGTGGGGCAGTCCCTCTCACTGGGGTGCAGTTTCTCATCCTTCTCTGGCGAGTGACTAGATGGCTGCGGTTTTGTAGCAAAAAACAGGCCATGGCATATGATATCTAGGAAATAAATGTTTTTCTGTGAAAATAGGGTTGTACACATCTAACGCACAGCCCCCAAATATAATACACTGCCCCCCCACATGTAACGAACAGCCCCTCTATCTAACACACTGCCCCCCACATCTAACACATAGGCTACCCCAATATACTTCACAGACCCCCCAATATACTGCACAGGCAGCCCCCCACATACTGCGTAGACCCCCCACAATATACTGTGCAGAACCCCCTAATATAATGTACAGAACCCACCCCCCAATACACTGTGCAGACCCCCCCAATACAATGTACAGAACCCCCAATGTACAGGACCCCCAATACAATGTACAGAACCCCAATACACTGTGCAGACCCCCAATGCACTGTGCAGACCCCCCAATACAATGTACAGACTCCCCCCAATACAATGTACAGACCCCCCCCCCAATATACTCTAATCTCCCCTCGGATGGCTGAGGGTGTTGGGAGCAGGGGGAGACTGACCTGTTTTAATCCAATGATGCGTGTCCGCGCGTGCGCAGTATAAGGGTAGGGAAATTTGATGGCCACTTGGGTCTGTCCTGTGAAATTTCCCTACCCCACATTGCACACATGCGGTCGATTGTGTCCGCGCATGCGCAGTATAGGGATAGGGAGATTTAACAGGAGAAATGGCCATCAAATTTTCCTACCCCAGTAGTGCGCACACGCGCTGTACCTCCGACGGGAGTACTAGACGTGCGTGCGCACTGCGGCATTAATTTCCCCTGCTCGCTGTTAAAATTCCCAATCTGGAGGTTGTGTGCCTGCGCGATGCGGCACACCTCCTCCTCTATTGGATGGACGTCACTTCCGGTGCGGCCGCGTCACCGGAAGTGACAAGGGTATGTCTTTTTTACGGGGTATGCTTTTTTGATAGAACACCGGTACACATTGTCTAATCTATTATCATATACACACTGCGTCTTGGGTCACTAGTTATTGTGACACTATTACAGTAAGTTTATCTTTATTATTTTACTTTGCAAGTGGTGTGTCGGGGGATAATATAAAGCCTTCAAGAACACTAACATTACAAATGTATGTATTTATTTATAACATTGTAGTATAAAAAGAAAGTTTTTCAATGAGGATATTTAGAAACATTTAGTGTCCATGTACATTTGTTATGTTTGGCTAAGTTATGTTACAGTAAACTTGATAAACCAAGAATCATTTGCATATGTTTGGTGATGTTACTTACAAAGGTGATCATCTCAGGGAAGTGTTTGCTCTGCTCATACATAAAACAAATTCTTTGAATATTAGCAGTTAGTTACAAAAGGTTTTCTGTGGATTTAAGTCTGTTAAATTCAATAAGGCCACAATGGTTCTATTAATGTATCAATAAATATTCTGCATGATTACGATCCATTAAGCTTCACTGTTTAATGTAAGGCAAAGGGCCCTTTTCTATTGAGCCAACAATGGGAAGTGTTGTAATAAAGGGTAGTAACAGAGTCATAGTGATTGAGTCAATAGCATTAAGGACTCATTAGCAGCCCTTACACTATCAATAATTATGAAATGATAGATTGCAATCATGACCATAATTACTGCAAGAATCACTACTCACTGCAACTACTTTTCGATAACTGAAATTGTAATAGTGCTCAATAATTCCCCTTTAATATGCCACACGAACATTTTATTTTAGTAATTAAAAGGCTTGGATCCACAGCTTAAAGCCACACTTCCAAGCCCTCTGGATAGAATAGCCGGACATGTGATGTCCTGGTTCTCATACAACATGTGCCTGTGCACATGTACAGCTTGACATAAGTGAATCAATGCATTCAATGATTCTCTATATGTCAGGGACAGACGACCTAACTTACAAATTGAGACAATATTAACCCTATACACAATAAAGACGTATCACTTGGCCTTAGAGTGATATTTTCATCCATTGCTGCTGTTTATCCGTATATCCGTGATCCATTTGTCATCAGTGGTCCATGAATGCTCATCACTAGCCTGTATAGGCACCTTTGGGCTTGCTACACAGAGCCTGTTACGGCTCTGGAATTTGTGAGTTTAAGCATTTATCATCTCTTACTCACTTTATTTGTATAGTACACACTATGTTCGATGTTAGTGTTTTTTTAGGCACTGAAGAAACCTGCTTACCATTTTTGTATACATATAAGTATAAACTAATTAATCACACATTTGTACTTCTTTGGAAGGGTACACTTCCACTTTGTTTTGTTTTATATACACTTTGTTGTTGTTGTTTTTACTTAAAAATAGCTAGACCTGAGAGCCACAAGTGCTTTTGTAAAAACAGTAGCTGATCATAGTATAGGCAGAGGTGTGTATAACTTCCTGGGAAAGAAGCTGACATGAACCTGAGGAGATTATACCTGCCTGGAACGAGAGAGATGCAGCCTGGTCCAAGGTGGAAGATGTTCTCAGCAACCCAAGTCAAGTTTTGGTGGCTAGGGCTGCATTACAGAAAGCAGCTAGGAAGGTGATTTGACAGAGGTACTCAGTCAGAGTAAAGGGGCTCCGTCACATAATCTATTATAAAATTGCTGCAAAAACTCTGTTTACCATCTTTTAAAAATGTATTTTACAACAAACATATGAAAACAGACATTCACAATTTAAATATCCTAACTGTAAAAATATGGCACCTAATTGAAAAAAAAAAGAGAGAGTTATTCTTATAGAGTCCGCAACTGAAAGGCAATCCTATATTGTGAGATGCTGGGGTGTAAAAAATCAATCTGAATTACAGTTGTTATATGTCTCACCAGGGCTGCCATCAGAAATTGTGGGCTCCTTAAACAGTTCAAATTCTGGACCTCTGGGGCCCGCCCCCCCCCCCCAATACAGGGCCTATCCTGATGCAGCGTGTGTATAGTAGATGCAGTTTTTTTGTGGGTAATAGATGTAGTGTAGTCACACTAAAACTTTTTTAAAAAGTATGTACTAATAATGTTATTGATGTGACTAGTTGCCATCATAAACCTTGGCTTCAAGGAATACCTAAGAGCCAATTTCTCCGTCTACGTAGAAACTGTTCCCTTACTCAAGATTTCGAGGAACAGTCCCAACTACTGTCTGATAAATTTCTTCAAAAAAATTACCCTAAAAATAATTTAGACCAGACGTTAAAAAATATTAGTCAAACCAACAGATCAGAATTATTAGAATATAAAAACCATAAAGACACCAAAACCGCTCCTGTATTGCCAATTATATTTGACTTCAATAACAAAAGTAATGTTATGAAGAAGATTATAAAGAAACATTGGCATATATTAAAACAGGATGAGACTCTGGCCGGAATTGTCCCTGAGAAACCACAAGTTATATTCAGAGGGGCACCCAGCTTTAAGTCTATCCTTACAAGTAATTACACCAAACATAATCATATCCCTTCAATCCCTAGCCCCCACCTTTTTAACTAAACCCAGCGTTTTTTTAAATGTAATAGATGTATAGTGTGTAAAAGCACTAGTGATAATATTAAATCCAAAACTACATCGTTTTTATCCACAAGGACACAAAAAATATATAAAATAAAACATTTTATTCACTGCAATGCAAAAAATGTAATTTATCTTTTAGAATGTCCCTGTGGGCTCCAATATGTCGGGATGACTACCAGAGATTTAAAAACCAGATTGGCTGAACATTGTAGAAATATTTTAAAAGGCTACGAAAATCACATCAGTTTCAAAACACTTTTTACAACACGGAAAAAATCAGAAATCTCTTAAATGTATTGGCATAGACACTTGCAATGTCCCATGGAGAGGCGGAGACATCAAAAAAGGTTTTAGGTAAAAAAGAAATGGAATGGGCATTTAACCTAAAAACTCTTGCTCCCACTGGTCTTAATATTGATTTTGATCTTTTTAACTTTTTGTAATTTGTGGCAATTTCTTATAATCAATGATACCTTTTTAATTTTCGATTTTACAATATTTCTATCATTTTTATTTTTCCCAACTGTTATTTTAACATATTGCAAAGTGCTTGTATGTATATATAATTCTATTACTACTACTCTTATGCCTATTGTAATTTTATGCACTCATCCCTTTTGGATTTCATCTTACTATAATATTCTAATTTTATGCATTCATCCCTTTTAGATCTCATTTTACTACAAGTTTGTAAAACTAGCTGTTTCTAAATTGTTTAATGTGTTTGCTTTAAATTTCAGACTATTTATATAAGTGTATATGCTTCACAATCATGGTGTCCCTCACTGGGTTTGAACTTGTGTGGGGCTGGCTGTCGGCCTGCTTGTGCAGGCAGACGGCAAACTCATATGATGTAGCTGTGGCTGTCTGCCTGCTTTTACAGATGGACAGCCTCACCCCTTGTCCCTCTTATCTCCCAGTATGGTCGGGCAGTCCCTCCCTGCATATGATGTTCCAATGACGCGTGTGTTCCATTAAAACGGAACGCATACGTTTCACAGAGCATCACGTGATGAGGAAGTATTTTCTCTCGCGCGTCATGTGATCGCTCTTTTTAACTTATTTTTAAACATTTAAAACCTTCATTTCATTATTTTAATACATGTACAGATTACCTTTCACTATATTACTCTAATTATCACTGGTTTAACTACTGATTAAAAATTTTGTTTATTTTAACAATATGTGGATTTTAATGACGTCATTTTGGCGGGAATTTGAAACCTATAGTATTTCTACACACTATATAAACTTATGTATGTCAGGTATGCCCCCCCCTTTTATTACTATCTACTTGAAGAAGCCTGTTAAGGCGAAACGCGTTTAGAAATTGTTCTTAATTTTAATAATAAAGAAATTTTACTGGCATAAAACACTATATTGCCATTTTCTTTCTTTTTACCTGATTTTACATATATTGCATATTTTACAAGAAGTGCAAAGAATCCCTAGGTGGGGATCATACCACCCAAGTGCTTACACCAAGCAGTTTAAGCCTGCTCTATATTACATGAGTATTATATTTTATACTCCTTTATTTTGAATTATATACAGTGAGCACTATATATTTTACGCTCTTCTTCTGGGTCGCACATCATCAATTTGGACGTTGAATCTACGCCAGATACTCAGCTATCAAATTCTACTCCACATATCCTTGAAGTGGGGATCATTCCAATTTACATGCGCAATATCAGAGCTGATCTTAGCTCTGAAAAGTGTGAGTAAGACTGATTCTATTTTTACTATATATTTTATCTATTGATTTACTGTGCCATTGGAGTTTTGTTTTATTTTTCTCTACATATGCCGAACTCCTAACATCTAATTATGAAGACTTGAACCCATCAAACATCCTAAGAATATTTCTCTACATGTGGGACCTACCATTATGGACTGTGATAAGTTTCCCTTTGGACTATTGCCTACTATTTATTTTATCTTATATTTTTAATATTTGATTATTTTATCTTATAATTTTAAGTATATATTGTCTTTTATATATTTTAGGCGCACCCTTATTTCTCTGTTTTATGTTGTTTGTTACCTTTAGGGGATTATTGGGGACTCCCCTTTGAGGAGTGCAGCCCTTTTTATACTTTTTTTATACTCTTTCGTGGCAATTTAGCAATGATTTTCTTCTTTTTTCCAATAGATGTAGTATGTTTAGTGGATGTAGTGTTTATGTAGATGAAGTCTATGTAGTGTGAAGTGGGTAGTTTGTATAGTGTATGCAGTGTGTGTTTGTGTAGTGAATGCATTGTGTTTGTGAATATCCTATGGATATATTGTTTGTAAATATGTTGTGTAAAATAGTGGCTGCATTCTCTTTTTTTGTTTTTATTTTAAATTGTTTTCATTACTTTTTATTTTATTACCCCCTCCCTGCTTTTACCTTTGTCCAAGAAGAGGGGAGATGAGATTCCCTGGCGATTCAGTGGCTTGAATACTGCAAAGAGGGCTGGCCAGAGCCCTCTTCACTTTCCAGTTTCTCCTCTCTCTCCAACTCTCATGAACCTGGCATTTGAGCCATGCTGACCACATGCTCCTATGGCCACAGAGTTCACGTAATTTAAAGAAACGTTCAGCTGGAAAGCGAAGATGGCGCTGGCTGAGCCCTCTCTGCTGTATACATATATAACTGCTATATATATATACCAATTGTGACTGTAGGCCCAGTTATACCTCCCATTACACCAGTCATGCCCTGATAGCAGCCCTGGGTATCACATTCAAAACACAAGATATTTATTCCAATGTTTATTTATCGATATCTCATAAAACCTTAAAAATTTCTATAACAGTTTTCAGATTCAGAACACAACACCATTTCTATTCTGTGTGAGATCTCTGGTCTTTAACAAGATTTACATGATGACTAAAGCATTTCAGACATTCAGGACATGAGAACGATTGTGTTACAAAATTTTCTCTGATGTGTTACAAAATTTGATTTATTGACAAAACATTTCCCACATTCACTACATGAAAAATGTTTCTCTCCTGTGTGAACTTTTTGATGGCTAGCAAGGCCTGAGTGTTGATTAAAACATTTCCCACATTCAGAACATGAGAAAGGTTTATTTCCTGTGTGAATTCTTTGATGTTTCACAAGATCTCCTGTACGGGCAAAATATTTCCCACATTCACAACATGGAAAAGGTTTCTCTCCTGTGTGAACTATTTGATGGCGTGCAAAGTTTGAGTGTCGATTAAAACATTTCCCACATTCAGGACATGAAAAAGGTTTCTCTCCTGTGTGAACTCTTTGATGGCTAGCAAGGCTTGAATATCCATTAAAACATTTCCCACATTCAGTACACGAAAAAGGTTTCTCTCCTGTGTGAACTCTTTGATGGCTAACAAGGTTTGAGTATTGATTAAAACATTTCCCACATTCACGACATGAAAAAGGTTTCTCTCCTGTGTGAGTTCTCTGATGTACAACAAGATATTGGCGCAGTTTAAAACATTTCCCACATTCACTACATGAAAAAGGTTTCTCTCCTGTGTGAGATTTCTGATGTTCAACAAGATGTGCGTTCGAGATAAAACATTTTTCACATTCACTACATGAAAAAGGTTTCTCTCCTGTGTGCGTTTTCTGATGTCTATCAAGATGTGATTTCGAGATAAAACATTTTTCACATTCACTACATGAAAAAGGTTTCTCTCCTGTGTGCGTTCTCTGATGAAAAACAAGACTTGTGTGACAGCTAAAACATTTCCCACATTCACTACATGAAAAAGGTTTCTCTCCTGTGTGAGATTTCTGATGTTTAACAAGATGTGATTTCGAGATAAAACATTTTTCACATTCACTACATGAAAAAGGTTTTTCTCCTGTGTGCGTTCTCTGATGTTTAACAAGTTGTGAGTTCGAGATAAAACATTTCCCACATTCACTACATGAAAAAGGTTTCTCTCCTGTGTGCATTCTCTGATGTATAACAAGATGTGAGTTCGAGAGAAAACATTTTTCACATTCACTACATGAAAAAGGTTTCTCTCCTGTATGCTTTATCTGATGATGCCTAAGAACTGATTTACTGACATAACATTTCATACATTCACTACATGAAAAAGGTTTCTCTCCTGTGTGAGTTCTCTGATGTATAACAAGATAAGAGTTCGACCTAAAACATTTCCCACATTCAGGACATGAAATTTTTTTTGGGTTTTCCATTTATCTAATTTGTAGACGTACAGGATTCCAAGAAGTTCATTGATTTTTGACAGTTATACTTCTTGGTGCTTTTATTAAGAGATTTCTTCTTACTCTTGGTTAGTGTATTTCTGTTCCGGTCACGTGCATCGGGATAAATTTTGCTGATGATAGTACCTGGAAGAAATGGACTGTGATTTATAGAAATCTTGTTACAATAAATCATTTCTTGTTTATCATACTTTGAAAAACTGACACCATTTTCTTGAAAGATCTGAAATATGACGAAGCTTCACATTGATTGAGAAGGACCTTTTTTGTGTGTTTTAATTATCTCTCTATCAAAACTTAATTTTATTTGGTTTTGCAAAATGTCATTAAGTCTATTGTCTCACTTAACTATATTTATACATTTATAACAATTACAGGTTTTTAGAGAAAGATCTCAGTGAGGAACTTATTCCACCATGTTACTATCTGCAACTATCTTGAAAATGAGTTTCTCCCACCTTCTACACAGTAAAGGATTCGAAACTCACAGAATGCCTACTGTCAGGAAAAAGGGTGAATAGTTTCTTACCTTTACCTCTCAGCATGACATTAGCATTGCAGACATTGTTGCAAAACCTTTTTAAATTCCTTCATTTTAGAGATATGTGATTTAACTGTGCTTACCGTATATGGGAATTATGACTCAATTCAGGCAGTTTTTCACATTCTGTCTAATTAGTAAACTGTACTGCTAGGGATGCTATCAATCAGGATATTTGACCATTTATATTGATTTGATTTTGTCATACCTACTGTAAGTGAGAAAACTGTTTGTTTACTTTTCTATTTACAAATATTTCAGACAAGGTTTTCAAACATTGGAAGAGAAAAGATACTGTATACAGTCTAAAGTTTTTCACTCTCCTAATATCTCTATAAAGAATTAATAATAATAAAAGTATGGATGATAATATAAATAAAAGGAAAATATGTAAATTTGAACAATTTTAATTATGTTTGAATAGCAACTTATACAGAAAATGTATGTGTTATTAAAACTTGCAACCCTGGGGGGATGATTATATTGGTTGTGTTTGTACTATTGCTCAGGGTATGATCATTTTATTCCTTCCTTTTTCCCTTATTCTCTTCCTCTTGTTTACTCTTTTCCTTTTTCCACCCACTGTTTACTGATTTGTATTGTGCAGAGATTTAATTTCGAGTGAACTTGTTCTGTAAAGGGTTTACTTTTTTTGTACCTTTCTAAGTGCTGTGTACCATTTCCTGTGCTTAAAGACTAAAAAAAAAAAAAAAAATGTTTTATCATCTATTTATACATTTGCTAAGTTTTAAATAAATGTTATAATATTTTTCAAACACAAAATGCTTGACGTCTGTGTAGTGAAGAGATTAAACCAATATATGACTGTGTATTTAAAGATTTTTGTGACAAACTGCCTGCTTGCCAGCCTCCTGCCCACAGACTATAAACCCTGCAATATACACTGAAAAGTTTTAGTTCATGTGTTTGGAGTATATGGTTTAGCAACCGAACAACTGCACGAACCGGAGACCACCCGGGAGCTTGTAAGGCCTAATTTCTACTTCGACCGCAGTATTCTAACTGTTCGTCTGGGTGGCCACGATTCCTATGGACGACCACGAGGTGGCAGCCAACTTGTTCGCATGAACACAGGCAGCAGTGTTTGATGGTCGGTTTCATTGAACTATTTTCGGACACTGAAACTCCTGAACAGCGCTGGGCTTCGATTATCTCCTTTGTTCGGTTTTATAACACTGTTCGGTGGAATCATTCCCACGAACAAGGTGAACAAGCTCCAGGGTAGAACTAAGGAAATTCCTGAATCCCTGAACCGATCTGGGCGATTTTTGGATATGTTGGTGGATGTAACTAAACCCGGAGGGCAAGGATTATGATGGCCCTGGCCTGTTCTGGGTAATATTTACCAACCCAGACTTCGGGAGTACTACAGCGTCTTGCTTCTGGGACATCCATGACTACCGTGAAGCCATGCTGGATCTCCCTATCGCGATCGACCTATAAACAGAACTGATCCATCTGACCACCCGGGAATGGGATTTGGAGCAAAATTTCCAACACCTGCTCAGCTCCAGTCAGTCTCAACGTACCCTGGAGGTATCGCAAAGCGAGAGTGGCAGATCCAGGCCTAGTGCCCTTCAACTACCAGGACATCATAGACTGGTCCTGGGAAGACCCCCAGATGGTAGGTGGAGATGGAGCAGTGGTTCCTCGTGGTTTCCGGTCGGTCTTCCAGCAGCACTTAGCCACGATGCTATGGAACTGTTCTGAGCATGAAATCCTGGGTTCGCCTGGGCAAAAATATGACTTCCTTAAATTTTCTGAACCCCTGATATGATTTGGGTGATTTTTGATTATGTTGTTCACCCAGGTCAGGCTATCAGGGGATGTGAGATTTATGGAGATATGTTATGTTGTAGGGTACTTATGAAACTTTACAATAATGTGTTTTTTCTGCCTGTGGATAATTAAGTTAATTCATTAACTACCTTAATTATATCACAGGCAGAGGGGAAGGATTGTGTGGTACAGTTTTCACTGGTTTACATCCTTCGTGTCCCTGTCCTCCATCAGTTCCAGTGGGTTTGCCTCTGGCCTGAAAAACTGTATAAAAATCCAACCTGTACCATTAAACTCCCAGACCTTTTTACCCTCTGTAACGGCTACCCAGCTAGAGTGAGGGTATCAGCCATTGGGGACATCCTTTTATTCCCGGCAAGTCGCTGTGTAGTGATGGAGTCGCCTATTCCCTTCTGCTGGATCAGGAGTAGAAGTCAAGTACTTGGTGTCCCCAGATAGCTTGTTTCTGTGGGACTAACATATTCGAAAATCAGCTCATTCCGTTCAGCCGTTCGGGAGATATAGGACTTGAAAGTTCTGACCAACCGCACGGGCAAAGTAGCCGAAAACAGTTCCATGAATTCTGGCCCTGCAGTCGGTCTTAGTTCGTGTGTAAAAAGTCCAGAACGGCTGGCCATCCGTATGCCATCTTGGGTTCGCTGGAATCCCCATACGTTGTTGAGTCTTTCTAGCGAATGCCTTGTCGTTCGGTAGTTGTGGCATGATTTCCCGAAGGTATGGAGGTCTCAGCGGGGTTCGCCTATCCGAGTGTCCGATTTTAGTTCCAGACACTCAACGGCAAAACACCGCTGTTCGGGAGTTAAAATGGCCGCAAACACGTGGAAGTCCCGTAATGGCGGCCATGCATACGGTTCCTATAGCGTTCGTGCTTTTATTTCCACTTAAATGCCCATCAAGCAGGGAGGTAAATGAGTCTCAATTTAGAGTCAGGGTGGCCTGTTAGTTGTTAGCAAGCATTCGTATGGGGAATGCTTGTAAAGTCCCGAACTGCACATAAATTCACAAGTCTTTACTGAAACTGCCCTCTTTGTTACACCCTCAACTCGCAGCCTCGTTTCGGGTTGTAGGGAACTGCTATAATCACACTGGGGATTGCTATACTCTGTACCTACATGTAACCACCCAATAGCAGACTCGAGCGATGGATTCCACACACTCTCAGGAACCTCAGGCAGGAACTGATACCCCGACCCTGGCCATAAACCCCGCTCCCTACTGGGGCACCACACAAGATTTTGCAAAGGAACAGAGGGGCAGCAGACAAACCCCAGAGAGACTTAGGTCAGGAACGGTTCCAGCGGGAGAAGGGACTATTCTACAGGGTGACAGGAGGAACGGGGGGGGGAGGCTGCATTCCCTTTTCCCATAATAATAGTACACCAATAATTCACAGGTTACAATATCGCTGGTGTCGTAGAATAACCCACACATGAGCCAAACCTTAATACTGGGACAAGAATGGTTTAAGGGAACACTATTGTGTCAGCAAAACAAAGCGGTTTTGCTGACACTATAGTACCCTGAGTCCACCTCCCGTGGCGCGTGGTTAAAACCCCTTCAGTAGCTCACCTAATTCCAGCGCCGGGCTCCCTTACCTCTCCTAACCCCGCAGACGTCAGCATCCTCGTCCGACCGCACAGGAGCCGAATGCGCATACACAGCACTGCCGTGCGCGCAGTCAAAGTGTCAATAGGAAAGCATTTTTTAATGCTTTTCTATGGACGCTCTGCGTGATTGAGGCATAATATGTCTTCCGGACAGCCACTAGAGGCTGGCTTAACCCCAAATGTAAACATGGCAGTTTCTCTGAAACTGCTATGTTTGCATCTGAAGGGTTAAAACCTGAAGGACCTGGCACCCAGACCACTTCATTGAGCTGAAGTGGTCTGGGTGACTATAGTGTCCCTTTAATGCAAAACAGACATTCACTTTCTGAGCCAGAAAGATAATAGAGTCAGAGAAAGTACTAAACTCAATTATCTTCTGGTCAGAAAAAGTTACAATTTACACAACACCCTGAAATACCCCCAAAATACATGGGAACCCCACAAAAATCCCATCCAGGGTAGGGAACAATATATCCGAAAGTCAGCCAGATCTGTTTGGTAAAACGAAAAAGAGAACTACTGCCATAGAATAGATAAGGTTAAAAATTAACTTTTAATGATATAATTAAAATAAAATGAAGAGACAAATTAATGTAATAAAACTCAATATGCCAGAAAGGAATATAGAGATATGCACAACAAATAAATGATTATAATGTCCAAATTGTTATAAGTTCAATGCTTGACACATAATCAGCAGTTAGATAGTATCTAAAATTGTTATAAATTCATGATTTCAATTGGCTAAGATAGTATCTAAAGTTGTTATAAGTTGATGATTTCGATTGACTAAATTGTTGTAAATTGATGGTTTCAATTGACTTATACTGCAATGCAATATATGTACTATCTGTAATAGGTAGACAGGAACAAAGATCAATTAAATTTCCAGTGTTAGTTTATAAGAAGTATTACAAAAAACACTAACTGTGCCTTCATGGGCACCTACCTCAAAACCCCACTAAACTAGCTAACTAGCCAGAAAAATAATAAATTAAGAAATGAATCTGCAAAACGCCTTGATAAGCGTATACTGTGCACAGTTCCTTCGTGTTCTAATCAAAAAGATCACTTCTTGTTACTAAAACTAAAACAGCAGCGGTTGCTTATATCTAGATGATGATGATTGCTGTCTATATAGGCAGAACAGATATATCTAACTGTGCCTTCGTGGGCACCTGGTGCTACTGAAAAAACTGAGTTAGCTATTAGTCGCTAGATAAGCCCTGATAAGCGTACCCAAACCCCGAAAAACTTTAGTCGAAATAATTACTATACTGAGCGGTTCCAATTAACCCCACTTCAAATATATAAAAATCAATGATGAATTCAAATTACGGCGGTTTGAAAAGAGGGAGCAGTCTCCCAAAAAAAACCCGATGCGCGTTTCGCCGGTATATAGGCAGAACAGATATATCTAACTGTGCCTTCGTGGGCACCTGGTGCTACTGAAAAAACTGAGTTAGCTATTAGTCGGTAGATAAGCCCTGATAAGCGTACCCAAACCCCGAAAAACTTTAGTCAAAACAATTACTATACTGAGCGGTTCCAATTAACCCCACTTCAAATATATAAAAATCAATGATGAATTCAAATTACGGCGGTTTGAAAAGAGGGAGCAGTCTCCCAAAAAAAAAACGACGCGCGTTTCGCCGGTAAGGCGGCTTTTCAAGGGGAACTGAATGGCTCTCGGCATGGATTTTAAATAAGGCGCTCTATAATTTGATTGGCGGTTTCTAAAAGTGACGTCATACGTCGTAGCTGCCTGTGTACTGTGGTCGAAGAGGAATATAACACCTCTTCCATCACGAAAGGAGAGAAAAATTCAATTAGCTGTTTGCTACAATAGTTGTTATTCGATGCATAATATCTAATGCAGATGAAAATGAGGTTTACATACACCTTAATGCAATTAATTTATTCTACTTTCAATAAGATTTATATCAAGTGTGGAATAAGTTATAATGTTATGCCTTTGTTTCTATTTGTATTAACTAATAAATCCATATAAGTGCTAAATGGACACATTAAAGCCATTGATTAGGTAGCTATTTACAGAACGCTTTAAATTGAATTTAAAGATATATTACCAAAAATTAATATTCAAAATATGTGGAGAGTAAAAATAATTTTTAATAATAACCAATTTTATTTGTAAATACATATATCTGTTAGTGCATATATGCAAATAGATATTACTGGTAAGTCAAATGAACAAATCAGATTTTTCTAAATGTAAGTGATTAAATTTAAAAGTATATTCACAAAAATTGATATTCAGAGTAAGTGGATGGTAAAAAAAAATTAAAATTTTTTGTCTAGTAACAACCAATTTTGTTTATAAATACACATATCTAGTCATACATGTATATATATGAATATTATTACTGCTAGACCAAATGAACAGATTTAATTTCTCTAGATATCGCTTGTAATATTGTGTCATGACTTATACAGAACACATTAGAAGTATAGGATAAAAAGCTCTTCAATAAGAGCGCTATGGTTTTATAGCCAATCAAGAAAATACTCTTAAGGATTGTCATTGATGGATCTAAATAGAAAAAGGATCTGTTTGGTAGTTCATGATCGGCACTACAGGGAGATTTGACCGTTCTGTCACGAGGGTGAAGCCTGGAAATAGTTCCATGAAAAATATAGAAAAAACACAGAAAGTAAAGTCAAGCTGGTTCCTGGAGAATGCTCCCTGTGTTTGGTATTCTGGAACTCCCGAACGCTGTTCGTCTAAGTGAATGGAAAGAAGAACGTAGAGTGAATCCATGAAGACCGGTGTTCGTGAGAGTGCCTGGCCGAAAATAGTTCCAGGCACTCAACGACCAAGTCCCGCTGGCAGTGTTCGGGAGACAAGATGGCCGCCATCCATTGTTCTCACCACGTGTATTCGTATGCACAAAATGGTGGCCACCCAGGGAAGCATTCGACTAACGTTTATTTCTGTGGTTTTCATACAAGATACACAACGTTCTATTTGGTCTCTGGGGTGGTCTCGAGAACCGAACAAACTTACGAACGAACAGGATAACAAAACAAACGCAAGTAGCCCAACAGTGATGGGGCATCCCTTTACACTGCCTCCCCTCCCCTTCACTCTCTGCTCTGGCAGGCATGGTTGGACTTTTTTCGGGTTTACTAGGGACACTCCGGACTCTACACTATTAGTCAAGGTAGCAGATCGATCTGGCGAGAAAGTCCATTAACGTTTCCATTTTGTTTGCCAGGTCGATAATGTATGATGAAGTCGTAAGGCTGTAGTGCGACACTCCATCTCAGAAGACGGGCATTCTCTCCAGCGACCCGGTAGAACAAACTAGGGGGTTGTGGTCTATGATCTTGGTGAAAGCATGGCCATACAGATACAGTGTTGGTTTCTTCAGTGCCCATACTAGAGCCAAGCACTCTTTCTCAATAGCCGCATAACTGACCTCCCTAGGTAGTAGTTTCCAGCTCAAATAAGCCACTGGGTGCCCCCCACCGTCTTCTCTGATTTGACTTAGACCAAACATGGAAGCGCCTGTATGGACCAAAAGGTCCATAGTGGTCAGATATTGTCCCTTAGATATACGGTCAAGCAGTTCATCCACCCGTTGAATTGGGCAAGTGTCTGTGACTGTTTTATCTTAGAGACGCCTGTAGTCGACACAAAAATGGGTTGTGTCATCCCGTTTGGGCACCAAAACAACAGGAGAAGCTAAAATCAACTAACAACTGTTCTACTTCCTCTTCCCCTTTCTTCTCTACTCGATACAGCAGATTATTTTACACCATGAAATAAGGAAAGCTTAAGGGCTTGTCAGGGTCCACCCTTGTACCCTCCACTACCTGCACACTCTCTCTTGCTGCTGTCAAGGACATATATTTCCATTGGGCTGCTCGGAAGTTATCAGGGGGGACTCTGAGATCCTGAAACTCCACTTGTTCTCTAGGGTCTTCAGTATAGGGAGGTTCTACCTCATTACCGAGGCACACCAATGGTGTTTCTTGCTCGGTACCCAATTCACATTCTATATCGGAGAAAGGAAAATTATCAATACACTCCACTCCGGGTAGCTCCTCAAAGCGCATTTTCAGATGAGCAGAGCACTTTTCCCACAGGCGGTAGAAATGGGGAAAGTCCCTCCCTAATACCACATCATATGGTAACAGGGGCACTACCCTTACTGAGCATTTAACCTGTCCTACCTCGGTGCCAAACTCAACCTCTGCCATAGGGTATGTGTGGGTGCCATGTATATACACAATATCAAAACACTTGTCTGGCTGGAGAAGAACACTTTTATCAAGGTAACCGCACTCCCTAAATCAATCAGAATTAGTACATTCTTCCCTTCCACCCTCACCATTACTAAAATGTGTTGCATTAACAGCACTAGTCAACACACACATCTTTGAGCAAGTCAATATAGTCGTATGCAGAGCCCTTGTTCCTACATCACACTGCATGGGCTCTTCACTCTCTGGAAAGTTATGTGCAAAATGTCCAGGCTCATGGAATTTAAGGCACCGGAGTTGTTCTTCAGCTTGGTCTTGTAATGGAGCTTGTGGGGACCTTCTGCTGTGGGGTCATATTGTGCAAGGTTTGGTACAAAGTTTTGTCCTTTGTTTTCCCACTTATCCGGTTGTTAGCCGGTCGGGATACGGTGTGGCTCCTTGGCGACCAAATACCTCTCAATCAGGCATTCATTGCTTCTGGATCAAGAGGGTCCCCTTGGCAGACCCACTGTCGCAGTCCCGTTGGCATGTGTCTGAGAAAACGGTCCATAACAACCATCTCCACTATCTTGGTAGCAGGGTGGCGCTCTGGTTCCAGCCATTTCTGAGTGAGCCTGAGCAATCCATACATCTGGGCTCTGGTAGGTTTACTCACATCGTATGCCCAATTATGAAACCTTTGGGCTCTAATGGCTGGTGTTACGTCAATGTGCTTTAGAATTTCAGTTTTAATTTGCTTGTAATCCTGGGTCTGGTCAGAAGGTAGGTCTTCATAGGCTTTCTGGCAGTCCCCACTCAGGCATGGAGCTAGAAGTCCCGCCCACTGGTCCAATGGCTATCTTTCCTGGGCAGCAACCCTCTCGAAATTGGGGAGATAAGCCTCCACATCATCTGCCTCTGTCATCTTATGCAGGAAGGCAGTGGCACGGATACGGGATCCCCTTTCCCCACCATCTGCTGGGCTTCCTTCAGGTTCTCAACCTGTGTAGCCAGTAAACGGTTTGTTTCTTGTTGTACAGTGGTTGCCTGTACCAGAGCTTTCCGCTCCTCCATTTAAGCACTAAGCAGATAACAGTCTTAAAAGGTGCCGTGCTATTTATTTGCTTAACAGGTCTGCAAAAACAAGAGTCCTCAATAAGCAGACTGACGGATGACTGGCACACCCACAGACCCTCAATGTGCTACTCTGCCCGCATTCTCCACCATATTGTGATCCTTGTCTGCAGGTAGCATGGTCCTCTTGGGCACAAACATGCACAGTCTTTTAAGGCAACTTAATTCCAGGCACTTTATTGTTAAACTCCACCACAGATACAGCAGCAAATTAAAAAATAAATCAATAATGTAACACAAATCCCTATAAACAAAAACCTAGCTCGGTCCGAGCACTTACTAACATCAAGTTCCCCATCTCTCAAGGGTTTAAACTATAACAGAACAAGAATTGGTTTCACCAACCTAGTGCCTTTGTCAGCTCTCTGCACTCCACACTCAGTTAGCATGTGGCTTCCATTCCTTCTAGAAAGAAACAAACATTCTCTCTCATTTTACCTGCCCAGCAGGGAGGGGTTTATTCCCACTGCTGCAGCTGATCACCTGCAGCTGAGCAGTGGGTTGGAGACAGTCCAAAAACCCTGGCCTGGATCTAGGTCTCCCAAGAAAACTGCTAAACTGCGGAGTGGAGCACTGGCCCACCCTGCTCTCCAAATGCTCCACCCCAGGGGCCCATAACTAAATATTCATTTCGGTTATATACACACAGACCCACACACTCCCCCTGGGGTTAAAAATCATATGCCTCTCTGAACAATTCAGTTGAAATATAAACTCCCTCACAGACCACCCCATTCACCTTATCACACCACATACACATTGCCGGTGAGTCTGGGATCATCAAGTCTTCCTCTATATCTGCCCATCTATATTTCCCTTGAGGTGAATACCATTCAATAATTTGTGCCAATTGGGCAGCGTAGTAATAGATAAGTAAATTAGGGAAACCTAGTCCCCCTTTGTCTCTAGGTCTATACAATAGGTTTCTAGCTACTAGACGCTGTTTACATGAATGTATCTATAGCTTTATGGATGCTCTCTAAATCCTCCCTTACGCACTCGTAAAGGCAAGGCTTGAAATAAGCCACGGTAGAATATTCATCTTTATGAAGGAGTGCCCCTTGCGTGGGGACCTGCATAAAAGGCCAGCTGTGGCTTCTATTAAACACAATGCTTTACCTCTTCATGAAGTCTTGGCTCATGTTTGGGGGATTGGGAGTTATGATCACTACTACTTCTTCTATGCTCGGATTTCAGGAGATTGTTCACAGATATACTCAGCCAGATTATAGGGGATCCGTTACACTGCTGCTTGGAAAATCTTACTCTTTCCATCTCCTGTATACCTCAGACTACCTCCAGAATATCTACAAGTGCACTTTGTAGCAGCACATAGAAGCAGCAGCCCAGCTCTCTCTCTCCCTCTATGCTGCCCCTCTCCTCCTCTCTCCATGTTGCCCCTCTCATTCTCGCTCTCACTCTATGCTGCCCCCTCTCACTGTCTCTCTCTCCCTCCATGCTGCCCCCTCTCACTGTCTCTCTCTCCCTCCATGCTGCCCCCTCTCACTGTCTCTCTCTCCCTCCATGCTGCCCCTCTCACTGTCTCTTTCTCCCTCCATGCTGCCCCCTCTCAATGTCTCTCTCTCCTTCCATGCTGCCCCCTCTCAATGTCTCTCTTTCCCTCCATGCTGCCCCCTCTTAATGTCTCTCTCTCTCCCTCCATGCTGCCTGTAGCGGATGGCACTGGGCTGTCCTGGGAATTACATTGGTTTTAACTGCATTCATCTAATTGACAAGTTATATGTGCAGAAATGTATTGTATTCGTCTGATTGTTCGGCAGAATCAGTCTAACAAATAAGGGAATGAAACTACCGAACAGTCAGACCTCCCCGGTGTGAAGCATGCCTTCAATTACCCGTTGCAACATTGTTGCGAATGATAAAACACAAAAATTAGGCGCTCGCTATAGTGATTATGTGATAGGAGTGGGCAGCAGTGACCAGCACAAGGATTCCCAACCTTGTAATAGAACAATTGTGAACAAGAAAACAGAAGGAAACCGCGCCCTTAATACAATACAAGTGTACGTACTCAAATCCTTATGGTCGTAGTTTGAGTACGTATTTCTATTTTCTTGTTCACAATTGTTGCGAATGGGTAATTGACAAGCTGTGCAGTAGTCCTATGATCTCGGGGGTGGCCGCCATTTGGGAAACGAACACGCGGCAGCTGCCCCGTTTTTTTATTTTAAAACTCCCGAACAGCGGTGTTTTGCCATTGAGTGTCTGGAACTCAAATCGGACACTCGACTAGGCGAACACCGCTGAGACCTCCACAAGCCCGGTCCGTTCGGTTCCAAACTACCGAACGGCCCCTCGTTCGGTAGACAGAAACAACCGAACAAGGGGATTCCGACGAACCCTCCCTAGTCTCTGTAACTGGAGGCTTTCGTGTAATTTATTCCCTATGATGCAGGCTGAGGGGAGATGATGTGTGGGAG
>OW240925.1:7119403-7129729 GCA_933207985.1 Pelobates cultripes
CTAAGATTTCTTAATATGGAAATCTGACCGTGATTTATCCAGTCATATATCATGCTATTAGTACATTTTAATTAATTTAAGTAATTAAATTAAACCAGTATAATTACCAGTTGAGTAGATATTTCATCCGATTGGTAGTCTCAGGAACTTAGTTGGATGTCTGTAGGTGCATGAGTTATGGTGAAAGGTGGTGTTGGTTAGAAAGTCAGTAAAATTCTAAGTGTTAGAGTTTTAAGAGTAGAGTGTTAGTCTCAGATGTTGTCCTGGGTTTCTCTGCATGTCCGAGTTGGAGTCCCCAAACTTCCAATTCCTCTCTCCTCTTTTTCCTTTTCTCCACCCCCTTGTCTTCCCTTTGTCCTAACTTTTAAAGGGCCAGACTCTCTGTACGTCATCAGTTGATAATCCAATAGCAACACTAGAGGTGTGCTTACCTATGGATCGCAATTTAGGTATTTGGTCTATAGAGGACAGTCTTGTCCCAGTAAACATACCTATCCAGGAAAGTGTTAACTTTTCCTGGTGGCTAGTTTGACGTCATTTTGGCTTATCTTTATCGTGGCCATAACTTATGTTTTCTTTCACTTCAAAGGGTTTTCTCTTAGTTTTGTCCAGACTTAGTGTCCGCAATTCCTGCTATAATTTCTAAAATGGCAGTTCATGAACTGTTTCACCTTAAACTTACAATGGGGTCTTGTACATATAGAAAGTAAAATTTTATTATTTAATCTCCTCTGTCACAAATGTCTGGGTTTAGAATGCATCTATTCCATTACCATTTAGACAGTCTGTCCAACCCCCGTTCTCCTTATCACTTGGTTTGTATATACTATGCATTCCTTTAGCTCTGGGAAAGTGGTTAGTTTTACAGATAGAAATCTTGTGTCTTTTGTCAACTTGGAAATAACAAAATGGAGTCTGCTCTGTTCAAAAGTGACTCAGCATCTACACTTTTAATTTCTATCATAGCACAAGATGTCTGCCGATATAAATACTCTGACACTTTTGACAGTTGAAATAGAACCTCTTCCTCTGTAAACTCACATGTAATAAATGACTCATTTGTCCTTTTTTCCTAACTGAGGTCCCTTTCCTTCATTTTCATCTGTAAATACTGAACAAAAATATTCATTGTAGTTAAGAGAGGCATATGATAGAAACCATTGATTTCTCCCCTTCTACAAGATGGTAATCATTCCTGAAGTGTAATGTAGTTAAGAGAGGCTTTATAAACTTAAGTTCATTTTGCAAAACAAATGAAAGCAATAATGTGCTGCTGTCAAGCCTGGACATAACTGAGTGCTTCTATGAATAGGTAGATATATTGAACATATAGCAATATTAGAGAGTTGGAAAGAAATTCTACCGATGCTTAGTGATACATTCATTTATAGTTGTGGCAGTATACAAGGGGTGTTGATCTTCTCCATATCAAATCTACTTATATGGTTACAAATTGGAAGTTTCTATTTAACAATATGTATTCCTAGCCAGAAAGGTTGGAAGCAGCCCTATTCACACCTTCCTGCATGTGACTTGCACAACCTTCTTAAACACTTCCTGTTCAGAGTCATCTAATATTTACACTTCCTTTATTGCAAATTCTGTTTTATTTCATATTTTCTATCTCCTGCTCTGTTAATGGCTTGCAACACCCTGCATCAGCCTCCTGTGTGTGATGACAATTCAATCTATAGAACAGGAGATACTTTTAAAGTAAATTACTATCTGATTGAAAATGAAACCAATTTTTTAATGCAGGCTGTGTCAGTCACCTCGAGGGTAAGTGTGTCTAGGGCTGGATGGACAAAAAAACAAGAGATCTAACAACTAAATGGCAGAGAATTGAGTAGTGAGACTTCAGAAGCATGATCTATATACAAAAACTTCAAGTTGTTTTGGTAACTATAGTATCCCTTGAAAGGAACATATTTGCCTTAACTCTCAGTACATTTCTTTCAGATGTTTTAATCGGCAGAATTTATCCCAAAGAACATGACAAGAACAGAAATGCACTAAGCAAGATTATGAAGTAATTTTTTTTAAGGATCAAGTATTCAAACTCTCCTATAATCCTTTATGTCTACTAATGAGCTAGTAAACAAAAAAAATTCACATGTTCTAAATGTGAGAAATGTTTTACCCATCATTCAACTCTTGTTAGGCTTCAAAGATTTCACACAGCGGAGATGCTGTTCTCATGTTCTGAATGTGGGCAATGTTTTGTAAATAAATCGAAACTTGTTATTCATCAGAGAATTCACGCAGGAGAGAAGCCGTTCTCGTGTTCTGAATGTGGGAAATTTTTTGCAACTCAATCAGAACTTGATAAACATCAGAGAACTCACACAGGAGAGAAGCCGTTCTCATGTTCTGAATGTGAGAAATGTTTTGTAAATAAATCGAAGCTTGTTATTCATCACAGAATTCACACAGGAGAGAAGCCGTTCTCCTGTTCTGAATGTGGGAAATGTTTTGCAATTAAATCAAGCCTTCATACACATCAGAGAACTCACACAAAAGAGAAGCAGTTCTCCTGTTCTGAATGTGGGAGATGTTTTGGAACTAAATCCTATCTTATTATACATTTGAGAACTCACACAGGAGAGAAGCCATTCTCTTGTTCTGAATGTGGGCAATGTACTTTAACGAAATCAGACCTTAATAAACATCAGAGAATTCACACAGGAGAGAAGCCATTCTCATGTTCTGAATGTGGGAAATGTTTTGTAAATAAATCAAAGCTTGTTATTCATCACAGAATTCACACAGGAGAGAAGCCGTTCTCCTGTTCTGAATGTGGGAAATGTTTTGCAATTAAATCAAGCCTTCATACACATCAGAGGACTCACACAAAAGAGAAGCAGTTCTCCTGTTCTGAATGTGGGAGATGTTTTGGAACTAAATCCTATCTTATTATACATTTGAGAACTCACACAGGAGAGAAGCCATTCTCTTGTTCAGAATGTGGGCAATGTTCTTTAACGAAATCAGACCTTAATAAACATCAAAGAATTCACACAGGAGAGAAGCCATTCTCATGTTCTGAATGTGAGAAATGTTTTGTAAATAAATCGAAGCTTGTTATTCATCAGAGAATTCACACAGGGGAGAAGCCGTTCTCATGTTCTGAATGTGGGAAATGTTTTGTAAATAAATCGAAGCTTGTTATTCATCAGAGAATTCACACAGGAGAGAAGCCGTTCTCCTGTTCTGAATGTGGGAAATGTTTTGCAAATAAATCAAACCTTCATACACATCAGAGAAATCACACAAAAGAGAAGCAGTTCTCCTGTTCTGAATGTGGGAAGTGTTTTGGAACTAAATCAAACCTTGGTGCACATCAGAGAACTCACACAAAAGAGAAGCCGTTCTCCTGTTCTGAATGTGGGCAATGTTTTGTATCTAAATCGAAGCTTGTTATTCATCAGAGAATTCACACAGGAGAGAAGCTGTTCTCATGTTCTGAATGTGGGAAATGTTTTGCAATTAAATCAAACCTTGGTACACATCAGCGAACTCACACAAAAGAGAAGCCGTTCTCCTGTTCTGAATGTGGAAAATGTTTTGCAGTTAAATCAAACCTTAGTACACATCAGAGAACTCACACAAAAGAGAAGCCGTTCTCCTGTTCTGAATGTGGAAAATGTTTTGGTACTAAATCATATCTTATTATACATTTGAGAACGCACACTGGAGAGAAGCCATTCTCATGTTCTGAATGTGGGAAATGTTTTAAAACTAAATCAGAACTCATTCCACATCAGAGAACTCACACAGGAGAGAAGCCGTTTTCCTGTTCTGAATGTGTGAAAGGTTTTGCAACTAAATCAAACCTTGATAGACATCAGAGAACTCACACAAAATAGGAATTTTCTGTTCTGAAGTTGTAGAATGTTATAATTACATACTGGTTTTAAAAAGAAGTATTTGAAAAAAAATTCTTTATTTTTGAAGCATAGTCAAAGAAGATTAGAATGACAGTTTTGCAAGTATAGTCTTGTCAATAAACGTGACAGAAGTAGTAGAAAACGTCATAAGAAGCACTTCACTTTTTTATTGTAGAGATAACAAAGATGTAACGGACCCTTATGTACTCTGACCGAGTACCTTCCGTTGATGGACGCATGCTTGCGCTGAGGACAACAAGCACCGCACCGGACACCACAACCACCGCAGACTCCACAACTGCCGTAGCTTAACTGGAGTCTCGCCGTCTTCCTTCCACCCTGGATCAGCTTCTGTCCTCCAGGACCGTGTGGGAAAGACACGCATAGCAATCCCCAGTGTGTTATAGCAGTTCCCTCCAATCACGAGACAAGACTACGTGTTGAGGGTCAAGAAGATCCATTTTACTTTGCACCAAAGGGCCTCCTTTTATGCAGGTTTTACAGATACAGTACTGCCCACAGGGTTTTGTAAAATAACCAATAAAGCACACAGCATACAGTAAAACCACACCCATTCACTCCCACAAAATCCTCCCCTATGCCTGTGATATAATTACTCAACACAATAGACTAAACTTAATTATCACAGGCAGGAAAATACAGTATTATAAAACATATCACAGGGACCCCAAAACATGCAATAACCCCATAACAAATATATCCAAAATTCACCCAGATCCATTCAGTAGTTTGGAAGATACGGTTTAATGCAGATTCCGCAGAACATATACAGGCTATATGAAAAATAATTACTGTATAATGTGTCCCCTGTTCTGTAGTTTAAGACTACTGAACGATGTCTTTGTGCACCAAATACCGGTGAGATGGCACCGTGTAGAAAAGTCAAAACAGTGTCTGTGAGTTAAAATGGCCGCCATCCATTGTTCTTACCATGTGCTTCATCCATTGTTCTGCAGAAGTGGGACTGCTGAATTTTAAATTAGCTGCTGCTGTTTGTTTTTTGCTGCTATATTGAATAAAGCTTTCATTTGAGATTCTGCATCCTGGGTTTTCTAAAGAGAGAAGGAGCAAGCAGTTAGCGTTTTGATTACAGCTATCACTTCATTAACCTATTCAGCGTTCCTAGTCTGAGCCAGCTTTTATATTAAGTGGCTCAGCAATATGTGAGTTTATCCAATTATTTACTCATTTATTTATTATCTGTACGTTATTACCCTATGTCTGTTTTTTCTATTGTATTTTTACAGGTTTTATATTGGACATAAGGGTAATTACTGTATTCTGTCTTATATGTGCTCTCACCATCTCTTTCTGTTTTTAACTATTGACACATATATACCATCAGATTAAATTAAAAGGAGCTGGAGAATTGATCTTTTAAATAAGGCAAGTCCCCAGAATAGTCCCTGCTGATCACCTTATGTCAATCCCAGAGGCTTGTGGTATGTGTCAGTTTTCCACTATATCTAATTATATTTTGTCCCTTTCACATATATATTTAGGTCACTATGGCTCTCTCTAGGTATGATATGACTTTTACAGACAAAAAGCTCTATTTATCCCTGGTCATTCATTACTTATCGTGATTATACAGCAGTAGGAGAATAAATGTCACTTTGCAAGCATATCTTAAAAATCTGTTTTTATATAAACTATTCTAGCTGATAACTTGTCTATCACTAAAATAATCCAGTGTCTGAAGACCCAATAGACACTGTAATAATATTGTATAAATGAAACAATGACTCCAATAACTATAAAAATGTGTGTATTAGATTAATGTTACAGAAAGGAAAATAGAAAACAGAATTTGAAATTAATGAATGTTACATAAAGAAAAAAATTAATAATTAATTTTACCAATGAAGTGCAGGATGTCATGGATAATTATAGATGAATGACAGAGGAATTATGGAGAATGACTGACAATTTCCAACTGTCTTCTTACAGTTTATATAGTGATTTCTTCCTCCAAAGAGTGGCCCCACATACTGTGACATTTCCCAAAATGTTTCTTTAACTTGTCCCTGATATATGATATAATGTGCTATATAGTCAACAGATACATATTAGCACTGTCTATGATTATTTCCAAGGTTAAGTGAAGTGTGCCTCGTATACATTTTGATTGACAGACACATGTTGCTTGTCCTAATTTAAACATTTAACTCTTTCAGTGCTGCTTTTAAGTGAATGCCAAGAGTCTACTAAAGAATAAATATATTTTAAGGCCTTAGCCTATAGTTGTGGGAGGGGCTTGAATTCCCTTTTAAAAGGGCTGCTAATCCTCTCCCATCTTAACATGGATGGTCTGGCGAGTCACGTGACTACATCCGCTCGCTATTTTGCTGTCTCCTGCAGTTCCTCGGGTCCTGATCTCAGCTTCGGTGCCAGATTATATTCTGCTATCCGAACCACTGAATAAACGATACAGTACCGCTAACCCTCAGGCAGGCTCAGAACTGATTGGTTTAATGTAAGTCAGACCCACACCATCGCCCTTTGGTAGCGTCATTAAGGTGTGGGTCTCTGGATTCTCTTTCCCTTACCTTTTCATTTCAAATTATGTGTTCGGCAATTTCATACAGCATCTCTTACGTACGCATGTAATGTAGCATTACTGTAAATATTCAATTTCTGTGTACTGGATGTTCAGGAACCTCCTCCTCCCCTTCCTCAGTTTGGCTCTTTTTCAGTTTTAAAAACAAGTTTTTTCAGTTATTCGTATACATTCATACGAATCGTGATTTATGTAGATAAAAACAGACAAACAGCTGTTCATACTCAGGCTGCACGCACAGTTCTTACAGATTGCCTCTCTCCAGTGTTAGTCTGTTACTTCGAGAACAAAAACCGTGAGGTCGCATACAGTTCCATATTGGCTCCCAAGAACACAGAGAGAGTATTGTACTGTAAAAATAGATGTACATATTTGAGCCTTTCTTGGCCCAGCACTACCATCTCCCTCTTCACCACCTTGTGGTTTTATTTTTTAGTAGCCCTATGCTTTATCAACAAAGTATATCTGTAACACACAAAGCTTACATATCTATTACTTTTAGCGTATACATTTGGGTGTCTTATTCCATAGAAACATTTTATTTCATTTAATGGTCTACTTAAGGATGTTCCAAATCCTGGTCGTAATGTTGTTATTTAAGTAAACACTTGGTTAAGTACTGATGTACTCATTGAAGTTTTACTTTTATAATGGGCATACAAATCTCGCATTTCTTAGGTATCTTGCTCAAACAAGATGGTTGCTTTACAAGCACTACAATTCTGTCATCTGCCTCTGTAATATTTCACTGCTCATCTATAGTTGCTGGTTGATTTCTTTTATTTGTTCGGGCCCACGAACTGGCTGACTCACATAAATATATACGTACAGGTACTCATCACATCTTACGTAGACATGTGCAATTCGTTTCGGTCCGAATGCGAATTTGGATGAATTTCGGGCAATTTGGACATTCGGGTGCTTCCGAATGTCCGAATAGCTGAATTGCCATAGTTCCGAAGTGTTGAAGTGCCGAAGCACAGTATTGCCTAAGTACTTATATACTTACACAGTAAAAGAAGAAGAATGTTACACTATATACAATTTTAAATAAAAAGTATACAAACGTAGCCAGGATTCATCTGTAAGCATTTGCAATACTTACAACAATCAAGTAACTCACATTCATATAAAATGTAAGTTACTTGGCCAGTCAATGTAATGACAGGAATGAATAAGTAGATAACTCCTTAATTCCCACGGTATTTAGGAGCTATCTACTAAAATGCTGAAAGACCTGAATTGGTCTTTCAGACAAATTTACTAATACTTAGTAAAGATTACTTAGTTCTAAATTCGAATGGTGGGGGACCTATTGTCCTTCCCCTGGCCCCCACCCTCGAGTGGCGGGTGGGGGCCCTAAAGTAAACTAATGGGGGGGCACCTATTGTCCTCCCCCCGGCACCCACCCCTGAGCAGCTGGTGGGGGCCCTTAATACCAATAAGGGCCTACTGTCATCTCCCTCGGTCCCCACCCCTGAGGGGCAGATGGGGGCCCTAAATTAGAATAAGGGGGGCCTAATGTCCTCCCCCCTGGCCCCACCCCTGAGTGGTAGGTGGGGCCCCTAGTGACAGTGAAGGATGGAGGGAGGGGTGACTAGTGACAGAGTGAGGGAGAGAGGGGTGACAATGAGGGGGTGACTAGTGAGAGAGTAAGGGAGGGGGTGACAGAGTGAGGGAAGGAGTGACAAAGTGAGGGAAGGGGTGTGTAGGATATGAATATCCATTTTGCTTAATATCCTAGCTGTTCGTATAAGGGTTAATTCGAACCAAGAATAAATTTGGAATTGTATCTCCGATTCTCGGAAATAAAATTTATCTAAAATCCTATTTACGGGATAAGTTCTTGGATAAGGATTTTGGGATGTTCTTGTTAATTGTCCAAGATTTCGGTATTTGTAATCATCTGGGTTTTATCCAATATGCATACATTATATCAGTGTTTCCCAACCCAGTCCTCAAGGCACACCTACCAGTCCAGGATTTAGGGATTACCCAGTTGTGTTTTTACAAAGAAGAAAAAAAACACCTTAGACACAACTGGGTAATCCCTAAATCCTGGACTGGTAGGTGTGCCTTGAGGACTGGGTTGGGAAACACTGCATTATATAACACTGAATTATAACTAGAAACAGCTGTTTATAACTTGTGAAAAACAAACTATGTCACTAATGCTCATGGCCCCCACCGACATGAAAATGAAGGGCTCATCATATAAACAATCATACATCCCACTCTCATGAAAAATTGTAGTGGGCTTATAGTACTTTTGTCCAAGTATAAAAATAAAGGGCTCATTATGCAAACAAACATACATGCAGAGAAATCATGTTAGTTCTAGAATTTGTAGCCCACTTAAATAACCTCTAATTTTTTTTTCTTATTATTCATCATCACCTTTACATGTACTTCATACATTCCCTCAATTAAGACTTTATGCTTAACATCATATTGCAGCTGTTTCCCATACCTGCAAGGATATGGTTGTAATACTTCAATTGAGTTCTAATTGAGTATCAAAAATTCTAACCACAAAAACTAAATTGTATATGCTTATCAAAAATGAGTTTAACCCCTTAGCAATTTAATAGGGTGACCTCTTCCCATAGTATGGTTCCTTTTATAATTATTATATTATTTACTCTCTTCTGGGTCTGCAAAATGCTTTCAATATACCAATACAAATATAATACAGTAGTTTAGAATTGCCTCAAAAGAAATTATCTGATCTCTGTTAAAAATACCATTTCATGGGGGGCGTGGCCAACCGCCGAGCAGCCTGGAAGCATAGAAAACTGCTCTGGCATCCGGGCTCTCGATATCCATAGCCATCCACTATCAGAACACCACAAAAACAGCAATCTGCACCATGTCTCACCCCAAAAGCAAGAAATGTACCCCCAAATTTTTTTTTTCAGCCAAAAATCGTCAATAGGCTCCAAAGCAGAACGGGCCCAAATCCAAGATGGCGCCGATGATCAGGACGCGGGAACGCTCCACACAGACAAAACCTCTCACTGGGCATCAGGGGAACTCACCAAAGCACACCTAACTGAAGCCCTAGAAGCAATGTCAGCCAAATTAGTGAAAACCTGGCAGACATCTATTGAACAACTCAGGAAAGAGGTGCTGGATATCAGCAACAGAATAGCACACGTTGAAAACAAACTAAGTGAATATGCCACAGCACACAATGACATAGCCGACCATGTAGCAGCCTTGGAACAAAAGGTGACACTAATAGAGACACGCATGGCGGATGCAGAGGACAGATCACGGAGAAATAACCTCTGAATAAGAGGGGTTCCTGAAACGGTCCTCCCCGTCGACCTGCAGGCGTATGTCAGAGGCCTGATGAGAGCATACATACCTGAAATACCAGCAGACATGATGCTTGTAGATAGAGTTCCAAAACCGAGAAACCTACCTGATACAACCCCAAGAGACGTCTTAATGAGAGCGCATTACTTCCACATCAAAGAGGCAGTGCTCCGCGCCAGCAGAAACCGAGTAACACCACATGAAGACTACCCATCAGTGAAAATCATGGCAGATTTATCGGCAGCTACCCTCAAGCGGAGAAAAGAATTCCAACAGACCACGGAGGAGCTGAGAAATAAAGGAATCCGGTACCGATGGGGATACCCCACCAAATTGCTGATCACCAAAAATGGCGGACTGAAAATTATACACACACCAGAAAAAGGACTTAAGCAACTCAGAGAATGGGGCCTACTAACAGGATCCCCGAAAATAGCAGGCCCAGCAGAGCACCTAACACCTGAAATGCGCCAAATATCCAACAAATCCACATAACCAACAACACCGACCACACTTCGGATACGTGAGATATGGAGT
>OW240925.1:7129829-7174551 GCA_933207985.1 Pelobates cultripes
TATATGTTTATGTGCTAATGCTACATATGTTACTTTAGTAACCTGTTTTTATGTTTATATGTGGGATAACTAAGGACGGCTATACAAACGCCTATGGAAAGGCAAAGGCAGGGGAGGCAGCACTGACGGGGCAGGGTATGTTTACATGCCAACGGGACGGACTCGAAAAAACCACACGTAGTCAGAATCAGTGGGAGGCTCATAGCCCCTTATGTAACAGTCCCTACAGTATGTTAGCTACCCTAACACATCATGGTCATGCTGGGGGTCTTAATTCTGTTCATCTGATCCCATTCAACTGCCAGCTAGATAACTTATTTTATGTAGAAATACACCCTTAAGGACCAGCGTTATGACAAACAGCAGACCAAGGAGGAAAACATAAGACCCACACAGGCCTGATGATTGGGGTTAACATATTCCACCTCTAAAATCGACAAAAGACACGACACCCCGCCGGGGCTGCCACCCCGGCGCATGAAAGCACCACAAAGTTAAAGTTCTGAACCCCGAACGCAATAAGCATGAGAGCCCGACAGCCACAAAACCGGAGGCGTCGCTCAACGCTTACCCCCTATGGCACAATACCATAGTGCCAAGACCCCGCTTTGGGGCATCTTGTACATAAGTTGGTTCTTTACCTCCCCCACCCTCTCAGTCCAGAAAGTCACACCTCCCTGCCCACCGCCAAGCACAAACAAGGCCACCAGGGTCATCATGCAAAAAAAACATAGACACGCAGAATTCACATATGAGCTCTCTCTACCACAAACCCATAATATGAAAATATACTCACATAACGCTAGAGGACTAAACACCCCACACAAAAGGCGCTTGGTTCTAGCAGAAGCCAAACAAATTAAAGCAGACATCGTGTGCCTACAAGAGACACATTTCGTAACTGCTAGAGTACCGAATTTTGGCCCCACCAATACCACGCAACACACTCCTCGAAATCGAGAGGAGTCTCCATCCTCCTCCACTCCTCTCTCACAGTGGAGTTTCTCCACGTTAAAAAAGACAACCAGGGAAGATACGTGATGCTTCAATGTTTAATAAACGACTCAAATTTTACCATAGTTAGCTTCTATAGTCCAAACACAAGCCAAAGAAACTTTCTCCACAGAGTATTATCCACAACTCCCACCATACACACAACATCAGTTGTACTCTGCGGGGACCTAAATCACCCGCTGGACCCATTTTTGGATCCCACATTAAACCCCACAGCACCTAGACACAGAGTGATAAAATCACAAGGTAAAGCTTCAAACAAATTAATAGGAGTATTCGGGATGTATGACTCCTGGAAACTAGGGCACCCAGGAGATAAACAATTCTCATTTTACTCGGCAGTCCACAAATCATACTCGAGGATAGACTTTATACTCATATCGGGTCCACTAGTATCACATAGAAACATAGAAACATAGAAACATAGAATGTGACGGCAGATAAGAACCATTTGGCCCATCTAGTCTGCCCAATTTTCTAAAAACTTTCATTAGTCCCTAGCCTTATCTTATAGTTAGGATAGCCTTATGCCTATCCCATGCATGCTTAAACTCCTTACTGTGTTAACCTCTACCACTTCAGCTGGAAGGCTATTCCATGCATCCACTACCCTCTCAGTAAAGTAATACTTCCTGATATTATTTTTAAACCTTTGTCCCTCTAATTTAAGACTATGTCCTCTTGTTGTGGTAGTTTTTCTTCTTTTAAATATAGTCTCCTCCTTTACTGTGTTGATTCCCTTTATATATTTAAATGTTTCTATCATATCCCCCCTGTCTCGTCTTTCCTCCAAGCTATACATGTTAAGATCCTTTAACCTTTCCTGGTAAGTTTTATCCCGCAATCCATGAACCAGTTTAGTAGCCCTTCTCTGAACCCTCTCTAAGGTATCAATATCCTTCTGAAGATACGGTCTCCAGTACTGTGTACAATACTCCAAGTGAGGTCTCACCAGTGTTCTGTACAATGGCATGAGCACTTCCCTCTTTCTACTGCTAATACCTCTCCCTATACAACCAAGCATTCTGCTAGCATTTCCTGCTGCTCTATTACATTGTCTGCCTACCTTAAGTCATCAGAAATAATCACCCCTAAATCCCTTTCCTCATATGTTGAGGTTAGAACTCTATCAAATATTCTGTACTCTGCCCTTGGGTTTTTACGCCCAAGATGCATTATCTTGCACTTATCCACATTAAATGTCAGTTGCCACAATTCTGACCATTTTTCTAGTTTACCTAAATCATTTGTCATTTGGCTTATCCTCCTGGAACATCAACCCTGTTACATATCTTAGTATCATCAGCAAAAAGACATACCTTACCATCAAGACCTTCTGCAATATCACTAATAAAAATATTAAACAGAATGGGTCCAAGTACAGATCCCTGAGGTACCCCACTGGTGACAAGTCCAAGCTTCGAATATATATTCCATTAACTACAACCCTCTGTTGCCTGTCACTCAGCCACTGCCTTACCCATTCAACAATATTGGAATCAAAACTTAAAGATTGCAGTTTATTGATAAGCCTTCTATGTGCAACAGTGTCAAAAGCCTTACTGAAATCTAGGTAAGCAATGTCTACTGCTCCACCCTGATCTATAGTTTTAGTTACCCAATCAAAAAAATCAATAAGATTAGTTTGGCATGATCTCCCTGAAGTAAACCCATGTTGTCTCTGATCTTGAAATCCATGTATTTTTAGATGTTCAACAATCCTATCCTTTAACATGGTTTCCATCACTTTCCCCACTAATGAAGTAAGGCTTACTGGCCTATAGTTGCCCGACTCCTCCCTATTACCTTTCTTGTAAATGGGCACAACATTCGCTAACTTCCAATCTACTGGGACTACTCCTGTTAACAATGATTGGTTAAATAAATCTGTTAATGGTTTTGCTAGTACACCACTAAGCTCTTTTAATAGCTTAGGGTGTATTCCATCAGGTCCCATTGACTTATTTGTCTTTACTTTTGACAGTTGAAATAGAACCTCTTCCTCTGTAAACTCATGTGTAATAAATGACTCATTTATCCTTTTTCTCAACTGAGGTCCTTTTCCTTCATTTTCATCTGTAAATACAGAACAAAAATATTCATTGAGGCAGTCAGCTAGACCTTTATCCTCTTCTACATACCTTCCTTCTTTTGTTTTTAATTTAACTAATCCTTGTTTTACTTTTCTTTTCTCATTTATGTATCTAAAAAATGTTTTATCCCCCTTTTTTACTGACTGTGCTATTTTTTCTTCTGTGTGTGATTTGGAAGCTCTTATAACTTGCTTAGCCTCTTTCTGCCTAATCTTATAGATCATTTTGTCTTCCTCACTCTGGTTTTTTTTATAATTCCTAAATGCTAACTTTTTGTTTTTAACTATTTTGGCCACATCTGCGAGTACCACAGTGGTTTCTTGAATTTTTTGCTTTTACTGACAAGCCTAATGCAATTTTCTGTTGCCTTCAACAGTGCAACTTTTAAATAATCCCATTTCTCTTGGACTCCATTTAAATTGCTCCAGTCTGATAATGACTCCTCTACCCATATTCTAATTTTAGGAAAGTCTGTTTTTCTAAAGTCTAAAACTTTTGTTTTTGTGTGGTGTGACTCAGTCACTGTTCTTATATTAAACCACACTGGCTGATGATCACTGGATCCTAAACTTTCACCTACAGTAATATCTGATACCAAATCTCCATTTATTAACACTAAATCTAGTATGGCCTCTTTACGAGTTGGCTCCTCAACAACTTGTTTTAGAGACAATCCCAGTAGGGAGTTTAGAATATGTGTGCTCCTGGCACAAGTAGCTAATTTTGTTTTCCAATTTACATCAGGAAGATTAAAGTCACCCATGATGATAACTTCCCCCTTCATTGTCATTGTAACGGATCGCCTGGCACCCCGACTGGGTACCTCCGTTGAAGGATGCTCCTAGCGCTTCCTGAGGACTCCAAGCACTGCAGCAGACACCAAAACCACTGAACCGTAGGAGCATATGAATGCTCTCAAGCATCTGAATGCTGTAGACAGTTAAATAGGAACCATACGAATAGGTTTACTCTCCTAGCAGTCAAACTGGAACAGCATACAATAAATCCTTCCCCCAATAATGAGACGACACTTCATTTTGAGGGTTAAAAACAGGAACTCCCTGTACTGTCACATACAGTCTCTTTTATTCCCAATTCCCAAACATAGTACAGCCCACAGGGCGTTACAAAACAACCAATCAATCCGTACAATACACCCAGACACTCCCACATAAAATCCTCCCCACTGCAGGTGATATGATTACTGAACACAATGGGTAATCTCATTATCACCGGCAGAGGAATACAGTTTTTACACAATATTTATAACTTCTAAAATATACATGTCACAAACATAAAACATACATTTTCATAATCAATCCATTCAGGGCAACAACATATTAAAAAATGGCACGAATCAGACCAGGGGTTCAAAAGTTAAGGGAAAGTCCTTTGTGACTAAATGAAGCATGGCTTTCTGGCCCAAACCAGTTTCAGAGTCTTCTATCCTGGAGAGTAATTCAATTATCTCCCAGGACAGACACAAGACTCCATTAAGCACATGGTTGCAAAAAGACACAAAACACTTTAAAATACATAAAGTAACCTTTTCACATAACACACAGACATTTCACATATCCCCAGATAGCTGGGATCTGAGCGCACAAAACTACTGAAGAGCGTTCAGATCCTATTCACACAGTTCAATTGCTATGGAGCCGAAGTCTTTAACTACACAAATGGGCTCCATGGCATAGCTATCTGGGTTAACACATTCTCATAAAGTCTGGTCCATAGTCCAAAGGCAAGAGGCGGGCAAGCAGCCCCCTCCAAGGACACGTGGCGAGGTCGGTTTCGCCACATTTCTCCCCTTTACCATCCAGACTAACAGGGTATCTGACCTCCTGCCGGTCAGTGCCCTGGTTAGTCCAGCAACCCACCCACGAAGCACAAACAGCAATACAGCCCACCCACAATAACTGGTTACTACACCTGGATAAAATAGCAACTTGTCCATGTCCAGGTGCCTCACCACGGCTGTGCGGGGGGCTGGTAGACTGCCTTGGTGGGTTGCTGAGTGGGCAGAGACCAGCGGTACTCTGCCCGGGTGCCAGCGCTACCACTGAAGTAGCCTGGTTGGAGCCTGGTTGTGGGAGGGGGAGACCGACTGTCTCCCCTCTGGATACACTGCTCTGTGGCTGGGGGACAGGACCGACCGTCCCTACCCCTGGTGCTGCAAGTGCAGAGACTACGGTCCCATCTGCATAGTTGTGGGGCTTAACATCTCCCCTTGGTGGGTTAGGCTGCCGCTGGAGAGAGGGTGTAACAAGCTCCTCTCTCTGAACTGTAGACTGCCACTGGGGAGAGGGGGTAACCTGCTCCTCTCCCTGACACTCTCTTTGCTGGTGGAGAGGGGGACCAACTGTCTCCCTTTCAATATTTTGTCCTGCGGCTGGGGTGCGAGACAGACGGTCTCTGCTTCCTGGGGTACACACTGCCGCTGGGGAGGAAGGACGGCACCTTCTGCTCCCTGGGGTACACACTGCCGCTGGAGATCTGGGCCGGCCGCCCAGCATCCCTGTAGGGCCGGTAGAGAGACCGCCGTCCCATCTCCACCTGCCATCTGTGGGTCTTCCCAGGACCAGTCTGTGAGGTCCCTCAACATTTGTGAGTAAGGACCACCTGCTTCCGCACCTGGCAACTCCGGCTGCTGCTGGGGATCTGGGCCAGTCCCATCTCCACCTGCCTGTTGTGGTTCCTCACAGGACCAGTCTATGAGGACCCCTACTTCGGGTTCCTGCGGCCGCCTCAGGGGGAGACGGCTAGCCTCCTCGGATGCAGCCTCTACTCGGCTGCTGTAACACTCCTTCCGCTGAGCATACTCTCTCTCTTTCGCCAGCTGGAATTCTCGGGCCAGCCTTGTGTTTCGCTCGGCCGTGACCTGGTTCCAGATCACCCGGCGTACCTCCATGGGTAAATCATCCCCATACTGGGCCACTCGCTGCCTCACCTCGGCCATCCAATCATCGCCAGAGCCTTCCATACTTGTCTGCTCCAAGTCGCTGGATACCTCTGCTCCCAGGGGCGCTGCACGTGTGCTAGCGTTGCCCTCAATTTGTAACTCCACGAACGGTGTCTCTGAGCTGCTTTACCTCGCCCTAGGACGCCATCCCACCGCTGCCACCAATGTAACGGATCGCCTGGCACCCCGACTGGGTACCTCCGTTGAAGGATGCTCCTAGCGCTTCCTGAGGACTCCAAGCACTGCAGCAGACACCAAAACCACTGAACCGTAGGAGCATATGAATGCTCTCAAGCATCTGAATGCTGTAGACAGTTAAATAGGAACCATACGAATAGGTTTACTCTCCTAGCAGTCAAACTGGAACAGCATACAATAAATCCTTCCCCCAATAATGAGACGACACTTCACTTTGAGGGTTAAAAACAGGAACTCCCTGTACTGTCACATACAGTCTCTTTTATTCCCAATTCCCAAACATAGTACAGCCCACAGGGCGTTACAAAACAACCAATCAATCCGTACAATACACCCAGACACTCCCACATAAAATCCTCCCCACTGCAGGTGATATGATTACTGAACACAATGGGTAATCTCATTATCACCGGCAGAGGAATACAGTTTTTACACAATATTTATAACTTCTAAAATATACATGTCACAAACATAAAACATACATTTTCATAATCAATCCATTCAGGGCAACAACATATTAAAAAATGGCACGAATCAGACCAGGGGTTCAAAAGTTAAGGGAAAGTCCTTTGTGACTAAATGAAGCATGGCTTTCTGGCCCAAACCAGTTTCAGAGTCTTCTATCCTGGAGAGTAATTCAATTATCTCCCAGGACAGACACAAGACTCCATTAAGCACATGGTTGCAAAAAGACACAAAACACTTTAAAATACATAAAGTAACCTTTTCACATAACACACAGACATTTCACATATCCCCAGATAGCTGGGATCTGAGCGCACAAAACTACTGAAGAGCGCTCAGATCCTATTCACACAGTTCAATTGCTATGGAGCCAAAGTCTTTAACTACACAAATGGGCTCCATGGCATAGCTATCTGGGTTAACACATTCTCATAAAGTCTGGTCCATAGTCCAAAGGCAAGAGGCGGGCAAGCAGCCCCCTCCAAGGACACGTGGCGAGGCCGGTTTCGCCACAGTCATTTTAGCTATTTCCTCAACTAGTAGATTATCTAACTCTTCAATTTGTCCTGGGGGCCTATAAATCACACCTACACGAGTTACTGTGTGATTACCAAATTCTAACGTAGCCCAAACGGACTCTATGTTTGCCTCACTAACTTTTATTAGGCTAGATTTTATGCTATCCTTCACATACAAGGCCACCCCTCCCCTTTCTTGCCTTCCCTATCTTTCCTATATAAAGAGTACCCTGGTATTGCTATATCCCAGTCATTTTTCTCATTGTACCATGTCTCAGTAACAGCGACTAAATCTACACTATCAGTTGCCATTATTGCCACAAGTTCATGGATCTTATTCCCTAAACTGCGTGCATTTGTAGACATGACTCTAAGCTTATCATTTTTTAACACACTTGCTACAGGCACCTTCTGTCCTTGTTTTGGGGACAATTGGATTGATGTTTTATCACCCTTTTGCCCCCCCCTCCTAGTTTTAATACATCCTAGCAAAACCTCTGAACTGCTCACTGAGAACATTTGTTCCCTTTTGAGAAAGATGCAAACCATCTTTTTTGTACAGCTTATCACCATTCCAAACAGAGCTACCATGAGAAATAAAGCCAAATCCTTGCTCCCGACACCATTCACCAAGCCACAAATTAAAGTCCCTAATACGCATTCGCCTGTCGTTCTGAGTGTTATGCACAGGCAGAACTTCAGAGAATGACAGTGTGGAAGCAACCTGCCGTATATCATTGGCAAAAACACTAAAAACTTCCTTAACCTCTGAAAATCACAAGTAACATAGGAGACATAACATGGTTAGACCATGCCCCGACTACGATAGAACTAAAAGGAAACTTCCAACATAGAGGCAAAACACCATGGCGCCTAAATGACTCCCTATTGCAGAATAACACTCTTACCCAAAAAAATGACAAACACACTCAGTGACTACTTTATGACAAACAGCACACCAGACGTACAACCAACCACAGTGTGGCAGGCCCATGAAGCGGTCATGTGAGGCCACATGATCAGCCAGGCATCAGCTAACAAAAAATCTAAAGAAGATCACCGAACATTATTACGCACAATGAGGGACACAACCAAAGCGAACACCGTACAACCCACCCCACAGAGAACGCAAACAATCACGGACACTACGGCACGCCTAAATAATCTAGAGCTAGCTAAGACCGCACACATCCTACAAAAACTCAAACAAACAACGTACACGCAAGGGAACAAAGCAGGGAAATATTTAGCAACATAACTCAGGCAAAAACAATCTAACGCCAAGATCCCGTACTTACTCACACAAGGAGGTGAAAAAATACACAACCCGCAGGACATAAACGACAACATGGCAACATACTACCACACATTATACAACCTAAAGAACGATACAACACTACATCAACCCACCTCGCTCTTTCCGAATTACCAACACTGACAGACATACAACTACAAAACCCAATCACAGCTAATGAGATCCTGCTCACTATAAATTCTCTACCACCTGGCAAATCACCGGGACCAGACGGCTTTACAAACGCATATTACAAAAAGTTTGCCGCCACTCTGTCCTCACACTTAGAGATAGCATTTAACCACATCATACAAATAGGCCAGATCCCACCGGAAATGCTGATGGCACACGTAGCCACCCTGCCAAAACTGGGCAAACCCCCAAACAAGTGCCAAAATCTGAGGCCAATCTCACTCCTGAACACCGACATCAAATTACTAGCAAAAATTTTCGCAAATAGACTAACAGCCATCATACCCACGATCATACATGATGACCAAGTAGGATTTGTCGGTGGCAGACAGGGAGCGGATGGCACGTGTAAGATCCTAAACTTACTTGAGGGGGGGGGGGGCGCGAGGGGAGGGACCAGTGTCTGCTGCTCTCATTGGATGCTGAAAAAGCTTTTGACAGGCTGCACTGGCCCTTCCTCCGTGCAGTCCTATACAAATTCAGATTCCCCAACACATTCATGCAGCTAGTGGAGGCATTGTACTCTGTACCGACAGCAAGGGTGACCAAGGGGGGCTTCGTCTCCAAACAATTCGACATCACAAACGGTACTAGGCAGGGATGTCCAATCTCACCTATTCTCTACATCCTGTCACTAGAACCACTTACACAACTTATAAGAGACAACCCCAACATCCACGGCATAAAAAGAAATAACAGAGAATACAAAATCACCCTATTCGCGGATGATATACTCCTCACCCTAGAACAACCTCACATCTCACTGCCAAACTTCCACAACACCCTAGCATGTTATAGCAAATGCTCCCACTATAAGCTCAACGTCGCCAAAACACAAGCAACACTGGACAATCTCCGAAAGTCCTTTAACTACGACTGGAGAAAAGACCACCTCAAATTCCTAGGGATCAACATCACCCCCTCACTATCAAACCTATACAAGACAAACTACCAAAAAACCCTAAGGGAAATCAAAAATATACTAACAGGGTGGAGAGGTAAATACATATCATGGTTGGGCAGAATGGCTGCTATAAAAATGATAATCTTACCGAAGCTACAATACCTCTTTCGAACACTCCCTATAAAATTACCAAGCCACTTCCTTCAAGAAGCGCAAAAAGTCATAATGTCGTACATATGGGATGGCAAGAAACCAAGAATATCCAAAAATATTCTATATCTGCCACGAACACAGGGAGGGATGGGGGTACCAAACATACACAACTACTACCAAGCAGCAATCCTCAGCCCACTCCTAGCAGAATGCAACAAAGACCAAACAACCCAATGGTCGGACATAGAGGCACACCACGCCAATGGGAAAATTATGCTCCCAACAACAACACTCACCCTACACATATGGGACCTGTACTGCCACAAAAAGAAATGGAAAGGTAAACTCTCCCCTGCCACTCCAATAAAAGCTCTCCACCATATAATACCAAATTTCAACCATGCCATTTGGCAACGACATGGCATCAGATTCCTACACCAAATGCTGCAGGGCCGGGAGCTCAAACAATTTGAAGAACTAACAACAGCGTTCCACCTCAACCCCACAGCACTATTCTCCTATAGGCAAATCCAGTCATGGCTTAAAAAACAAACCACTACCCACAAAGATGATGTACGGGGACAACAGCTGACGGTGGTAGAAAAAAATCTGTGCATGCCTTTCTCCCCCTAAAAAACTACTCTCTACAATTTACCAAACATTTCAGACCTCTAAAACCCACGCACCATTCCCATTCATCATTGCCTGGGAGAAAGAGTCCACATACACCCTAAGTCCGCAACAATGGAAAGACATACTGCAAGCGCAAGCCCTCTCTCAAATTGTACCTCCCATATGGAGCTCTCCCGTAAAATCTTATACAGATGGTATTTGGTCCCCACGCGGATTAAAGCAGCACACCCACAGGCCACAGACACATGCTGGAGATGCCAACAACACAAGGGAACAATGCTCCACATCTGGTGGACGTGTCCTGATCTCACCACCTTCTGGGACAACATAATAAAACTCATTTACCTAAGCACACAAATAAGACTAGAACGCAAACCAGAAATTTTCCTCCTCCAGCTATTCCCCAAAAACCTAAAGAAACCACAAAAATACTTAATATACCACATCATTATGGCAGCGCTAACAGTGATTAGCAGACACTGGTGATCGGCCTCTCCACCAAAGCTCCAGCAGTGCATACAAACAAAACCAAACAATATGAATTGGCGGCCAGACGCATAAACTCACCGAAAACAAATTGGACAGAGGCATGGGAAAACTGGAGTAGCCACCTACAGAACTCCAAAACACCCACTTAGAAACCATGCAGGCGGATATCTACGAACCGACAGCTGTGTCCCTAACGTAAGAGAAATGTATAAAATATAATTAAACAAGAGATATGAACATTGTAATATTATGTTGCCAAAGCAATAACAACAGACACATATAAGCACTACAAAGATGCAGCTCACCCCATCCATACATATTATACCTAGTCATGACAAAGGAGCTAGCAGAAACTGGAAAGGGAAAATCCCAAATGATTATCAAAGGGGCAAAATATGCCCCTTCCCCCCCTGAAACCCTGACTTAAGTTCGAGAGGTGCGGCCAACTGGACTCCCCCCCTTTATCTCCTCCCTACTCTCCCCCCCTCCAAATTATTCGCCCTTCTCCCCCAAATCCCTATACAGTGACAATACTCGATCGCCCTCAAAAACAAAATGAAACAATCTCTTACCCATACACAGATGGGGAAAATACATGAAAATGTAAATCTGTTATCACATAACGCTGTGTGTGAAATGGAAAAAATGCCGAAGGTGGAATCTGTGAACAAGGACACGTGAAATGTTTTTTATGACACCCTTCCCTTACTTCTCTCCTGTACCCCTATTGCTGTTACACAAAAAATAAAAATTGTCAAATTCAAAAAAAAATACCATTTCATCATTTTGCTATAATCAATGAGGCATACTAGATGAATCTTAATCTTGGAAAAAACCTATCCTATACATCCATAATTTTTTCTTGTTTTATAACCATATAACATAACAATTGTTTATGTTAAAGATAACACATTTTTTCTTTTTCTTTAACTTAAATAATGCAATGCACTTTAAAAGTAGAGTCAACTCTAAATACTCAGGCGACGAGGATGATTTTAATATTTGCAATATATTAGTGTTCTGACAATGGAAAAGTACCTAACCGCATGCCTGCATTACACCCATGACCCAGACTGTCAGTATTGCAAACCCTATATGAAGACTCTGCTTTCACTGTTTATGTATACACCCCTAGACAACCGTGCTATACAAACACAATACATCTTCAAAAGCTTATTAAGATTATATCTGTGTGGTACACAATGAGGTGTACACAAAGAGGGGGTGTGAGTTAGGTAATCTCGACTTGCATATGGAATATGCTTCCTCCTTGTTCACTTTTGGTCAAACTGTTGGTCTGTGACTGGCCCTCTTTGACCCCAACTGAATTTCTTGGGAAGATTCATGAGAAAGATACAGCAGGTTGTTTTGATATAAAGAAAGAGGGAAAGGTATGTTGTATCGGTCACAAAGGATTGTGATCTTAAGCAGGCGAGACAAGGACATTTGGGAGGTGATAGGAAATGGAATCAGAAAAGATTTAGAGGCAGAGGTAGAGAATTTGATCAAAGGATCTAACTTTTGTAGAGGTGGTAACTTCAGCACTGTTTTAATTATGGATAGCAGGGATTCACCCCAAGGTGCTCATGGTGAACCCGGTTCTCCCGGTCAAGCTGGACCCACTGGTATCCCTGGCTTCCCTGGTGCCTGTAGTGCTCCTGGACCTCGGGGCCCCAGAGGTTCCCCTGGACCAAAGGGTAACAATGGTGAACCTGGTGCTCAAGGAGACAAAGGAGAACCCGGTGCTAAGGGAGAACCTGGCCCAGCTGGCCTTCAAGGACCCACCCTGGCAGGTTCCTCAATACCAACCACAACTTCCAAGCTATACCCACACCCAACAACCTCAGCCTAATACACTGATGGTTCATGTTTTTAATACTTTATATATAGTTTAATGCTGGCTCTTAGAGGATGTACAAGCTGAAGATGGGACCTAGACATTGTTTGCCTTATCAGAGGCCACTTGCAACCTTAACACAGCAAGACAACTCTTCCGAAACCTGTATTTTCAAACAAAGCACTTTAGAACAATAGTAATTCATTTTGTTTCTCCTATTTCATTCCTAGTTGTTCTGAAAATAAATATTGTTTAAGTGGGATAACTGTATGGAGGTTTCACCATGTATTAAAACATGATCACACACATACAGAACTGGTGGCTTTTTGGACATCGGGATCTATAAAAAGTTTCGGTTTCCAAAGATGTTATCAGGGTCCACAAAACTGACAGACTTCAGCATTCCAATTTTATTAAAGTAATTATTGGGATTATCAAATCAAGGTTTAAATTTAAGAACAGCTTTTTATTGGGAATTATTCCAATATGTATATGTTACTGTTTTAGTACTCAACAAGCATTTATATAGAATGAGTGCTTCTCTCATCCATACAAAGGCATCCTAAAGGGAAATTATATATTAAAATTTTATAAAGGACAAATTCAATGAATTAGTCTCTAATTTGAGTTTAGCCTAGATAATTAATTTATTGATGTCGTACTGATCCTTGTTTGTATGATTATAGAGACCGTACTAGAGTATTTGTGCCGCCTGATTTTGGGACTACACACCAATCTCTCTGGCTGACCTACCTGCCTACCTACCTTTTTTTGCAATTAAATCTGTTTGGTCAAAAACCATGCCAAAGAAACTGAGATGCTTACTTATGGGGACATAAACTAACTTGGAAAGTCCTGAAGGTGCAGTGCTGTCTAATGCCGCTATTTCTGTGTTACCCTTTTAAAAATTGGGGTGTTGCACAGAGTATTGTGGTGAACATGCAGCAAACAGAAGAATTAAGAACTATGTGGAAGCTGACAATGTCTTGTTGTCAGCCATATTGCTACCCTTAGCTACCCTTAGCTATGTTATGGTGTCTAAGATTATGGAACAAAGTTTATGGTGTCTAAGATTCTTTATACTCCTTGAAAGACTTATTCTATTTTTCTGGACTATGCTGGTCTATTGAACTATTTTGTTATTTTTATTTTTGTAGAGTTAGCTGGAGAGAGAGGAAGTGTTAGCTTACTCAGGCATGGATGTACTATGTGTGTCATTGATGTAGGTTAAGTGTACCAAGGATGAATTCCCATGTATTGAGTGTGGGTATGACTAGACCATCAAAATAGAGATGTGATTGGGAGACATAGGATGCAAGGTCATGATTGGGATTATTGTTAGAATTGCAAACTGATTAGAAATTATCTCATGATTTAATATGTAAGTGGGCCTTTTCAAACTCATCAAGAAGTGTTTCCCAATCCCGATACCCGAGCTATTTACTTACAAGTGCGGGTTTTATAAGTCACTAATGCTGTCAAGGTGAGGGGATGACATGTCTACACAGTCATGGCCCTCACTTAGAGTTTCCCGAGATGTGCTTTTTTCCTCAAATATGAGTTTTTGCGACTGGGTTTTTTGACCTGGCCCCAGATCACTGGGTGGACTGGTAATCCAAGACCCTGATCCAAAGAGGGGGTGGGGGGTTAAAAGGGAATATTGTTTAAACCCGATATGATGGATGTTTGGCATTACTCCGGCTTGCTACTTTATGTGCTATTTTATGATGTTCAACGCTGATTTTATCTCCAACAGGGTGACAGTGAGGGAGGGGGTGACCTGGTGACAGAGTTAGGGGGTGACTAGTGACAGTGAGGGAGGGAGGGGATGACTAGGGACAGAGGGAGGGAGGGGGTGTCAGTGAGGGGGGTGACAAGTGACAGAGGGAGGGATAGGGTGACTAGTGAGAGTAAGAGAGAGAGTGACTGGTGACAGAGTGAGGGGTGACAAGTGACAGAGGGAGGGATAGGGTGACTAGTGAGAGTAAGAGAGAGAGTGACTGGTGACAGAGTGAGGGGTGATAAGTGACAGAGGGAGGGATGCGGTGACTAGGGACAGAGTGAGGGAGGGAGGGGGTGACTAGTGACAGAGTGAGGGATGGGGTGACTAGTGACAGGGAGGAGGGAGGGGGGTGACTAGTGACAGGAGGGAGGGGTGACTGACAGAGTGAGGGGGTGACTAGTGGTAGAGTGAAGGAGGGGGTGACAGTGAGGAGGGTGACTAGTGACAGAGTAAGGGAGGGGGTGACACAGTGACAGAGTGAGGGGGTGACTGGTGAAACAGTGAGAGGTGACAAGTGACAGATGGAGGGATAGGGTGACTAGTTAGAGTAAGGGGGTGACTAGTAAAAGAGTGAGGGAGGGGGGTGACTGGTGACAAAGTGAGGGGTGACAAGTGACAGGGAGGGATGGGGTGACTAGGGACAGAGGGAGGGAGGGAGTGACTAGTGGCAGAGTGAGGGATGACAAGTGACAGAGTGAAGCGTGAATAGTAACAGAGTGAGGGAGGGGGTGACTGGTGACAAAGTGAGGGGTGACAAGTGACAGGGAGGGATGGGGTGACTAGGGACAGAGGGAGGGAGTGACTAGTGGCAGAGTGAGGGATGACAAGTGACAGAGTGAAGCGTGACAAGTGACAGAGGGAGGGATGGGGTGACTAGGTACAGAGTGACGGAGGAGGTGACTAGGGACAGAGTGAGGGAGGGAAGGACTAGTGACAGAGTGAGGGAGGGGGTGACTAGTGACAGAGGGAGGGAGGAGTGACTAGTGAGAGTGAGGGAGGGAGGGGTGATGGAGGGAGGGGTGACTAGTGACAGTTAGGGGTGACTAGTGACAGAGTGAGGGAGGGGGTGACTAGTTACAGTGAGGGTGGGAGGGGTATGATATAATTTATCTTGATTCCAAGGCTCAAGCTCATAGGTGTCGTATAATTATATCCTATATTAAAATTGGCTAACTTGGACTCAGTAAATGCTTGATGCTTAACACAACACTTAAGACCATATATGTCTAATTCCGGGAGCAGAGAACCCCCACCTGAAATGTCTCTTCTCTAATCTGTTTGTTCTTTCTTACCTTGGAACTTATTTGTTATGTGTACATGATGTTCATCCCTTATCTGTACTCCCTTCCTATTACTGTTCTAAGAATATTTGCATGTAAGCACTTACTTTTTAATGTATAAAACCCAGCTGATTAATAAAACGTCAGAGGCTTATTTTGAATACCAACAGGTGTCTGGTGTCTAATTCTCGCTTCTCCAAGTGCACTTGTAATAATATTTTGGGCTTCCTCTGAATACAACAAAGATCATTATTTGGATCCACAACAATTTGGTGCCGTGACCTGGGGATCAGACGAATCCAGTTCATCCGGACCCAGAAGGGTTTTAAGGTCAAGCAGAACTGACTGGACTGGCACATACAGCCTCTTTTATTTACAATCTACAAATATAGTACTGCCCACAGGGTTTTGAAACACAGCCAATCAATCCATACAATACACACAGACACTGCCACACAAAATCCTCCCCTCTGCCTGTGATATGATTACTGAACACCATAGTTAATCTAATTATCACAGCCCAAAACATGCAATAACCCCATAAAAAGTATATCCTCGGAACCGGAGGATCTGGGTGAACCACAAATTCACCCAGATCCGTTCAGTAGTTTGGAAGATGCAGTTTAATGCAGATTCTGCAGAACACGTACAGGCTATAAGAAAATAATTACTGTATAATGTGTCCCCTGTTGTGTAGTTTAAATCTACTGAACGATGTCTTCGTGCACCAAATACTGGCGAGATGGCACCGTGTAGAAAGTCCAAACAGTGTCTGTGAGTTAAAATGGCCACATCCATTTTTCTCACTATGTGCCTCTGATATATGAAATGGTGGCCACCCAGTAACTCCACAGTTTGTCTGATAGTCTATCCAGCCGAACCAACAGCTGAAACACGTAGGGAACAGTGCAACAATCAAAGGGAATCATAAAACATATGGACAATAGTCATATTTGTGCACAATCTCCAGTTTTGTCACAGGGCAAAATTGGGTTTTCAAATGCCATATATCCCAGGGCCATAGTCATGTGGCAGGAGGCTGGGAATCAGTCCTCTCCAATGCCCAGTGGCAAATGGCAGTTTGTCACCAAAGACAATAGTATACAAAAATATGAGTATGCTACTGTGGCGAAAATAACCTCGCAATCTGGAGAAGCCTGGTTGCTCGCCTGCTGCTTCAGGACTATGCCCCCTATGTTAAAACCTGTATTCTTTGCTGGAGAAAGGCTTGTTCATGCGTTTCTGCTATGCCGTTCAGTAAATTGAATTCACCGAACAGCTGGACCACCTACAGGTGGAGTGTGCATGCAATTTACCGCCAAGAAGCTGCGGTTAACCACAGCTTAATTGTCGAATGCTGGGTGGCCGTCGTTCGTATAGCTGAACCAGGAGGAGGGCAAACAGGCTTCTCCAATGCCCAGTGGCAAAGTTGGTTTCGCCACAATGACTGTCATGGAAGTTTACCACAACTCGCAAGATTTAGTCCAACAATTGACAATATAGAGCAGATACGTCTTACCGGACCTTAGAATGGCCAGACTCGCCGTAGAGCAGAGAAAGACAGAGTTAGGAACTAGCCGAGGTCAAGGGAACAAAGAGACAGCAAAAACAAGAACTAGCCAAGGTCTGGTACACAGTAATCAGTAAGCCGGCAAACAAGACAAAACAGGGATAAAGAGAACGGAGTCAGATACAAAGCCAAGGTCAAGCACGAAAAATCACAACTAAACACAACAAGCGCTAAAGGGAACTGAAACAGAAACCACAATAGGGAGGGGAGTTAAGGGAGAGGTAAGTATAAATACCCTAGCCTTTAATTTGATTGGCCCCTGTCATATCCACGCCCCCAAAATGTGAGTGTATGGGGAATGTGGGGTGACAGGGGCCAATGGGAGACCGTTGTACATTTCGGCTACCACTGTCCCTTTAAGAGCGTGCCCGAGACGCACGGCGCGCTCTTAGAGCTAGGCGGGACACTTGACCGCATCTCGCGGTCAGTGCCCGCCTTCATCTGAGCTCTGAGCGAGCCACGCACGGTGGGAATAGAGGACCTCGGCCGGCCCCCGGATAAGGTAAGTACCGCTACAATGACATTAAGCACATATATAGATTTAAAAATGAAAAATTTCATTACAAATTCCAAAATTACCAAAAAAAAAGAGAAAACATAAGGGGACATTTTATATGATATCATGTACATGTGATTTTCTATATCGACATAGAACAGACTATAGAAGAATCAATTATAAAAAATTAATTATAAAAAATTATAAAAATTATTCACAATAGTAGTGTTACGGCACCCCCAGGCATAAAAGGGTTAAACCGCCGTTTAGTAGATCTTCCCTTCCAGATACACAGGCACAGCTACTTCAGAACACCAATCCGCCGAACAGGAAACCACATGAATGCCGTAAACAGCCGAATAGGAAAAAACTTACGAATAGGTTTACACTCCTAGCAGTCGAACTGGAACCGCATACAATACATCCCCCCAAGAACGAGACAAAGCTGTGTTGAGGGTCAAGCAGTGATCTGTTTAATGAGCTCTACCTGCCCAGTATTTATGCAGGTCTCCCACCTGGTGGACACTCCCCTATGGGACCATATGGGAGACTGTGACAAAGGACAGACATGAACCAATGACAGACACACAGAGGTAAAACATCCCCACAATGCATCCTAACTTCCCTCCCTCTGTCCTGGAGATAATTGGGAAGTAATCCAATTATCTCCCAGGACAGAGGCAAAACTCCATTACCCACATGGTTACAATAAAACACTGAAACACAATAAAATACACAATATTACAATTATCACACAAAATATATACTTGCAACCCATCCCCAGATAGCTGTGATCTGAGCGCACAAAAGTACCGAATAGCACTCAGATCCTATGCACACAGTCCAATCGCCGTGGAGTTAAAGTGTTCACAAAGTCTGTTCTCCATACGAATAGGCTCCACGGGTGTAACGAGAAAATACCCCAACACGCAAGATTCAGCTAAACAGAAGACAACACAGAGGAGAGATACGTCTACCGGACCTTAGAATGGCCGGACTCGACGTATATGAGAGGAGGCAGAGTCAGGAACGATCCGAAGTCAAGGGCACAGAGAGACAGCGTAAACTAGGACTAGCCGGGGTCTGGTACACAGTAAACAGCAAGCCGACAACCAGAACAGATAAGGATAAAGAGAAAACGTAGTCAGAAACAAAGCCAAAGTCAATACGAAGAAAACACGACTGAACACAACAAGCGCTAAAGGGAACTGAAACAGAAACCACGATAGGGCAAGGAGTAAAGGGAGAGGTAAGTTTACATAGCTTCAAAACTAATGTGATTGGCTCCTGTCATATCCACACCCCCAAAAGGTAAGTGTATGGGGAGTGTGGCATGACAGGGGCCAATGGGCGCCTTTTAACAATTTAGGCTCCCACTGTCTCTTTAAGAGCGCACCCGCGACTCACGGCGCGCTCTTAGATTCAGGCGGGACACATGACCGCTTCTCGCGGTCACTGCCCGCCTCTCGCGGTCACTGCCCGCCTTCCTATTGAAGCCGTCGGATGAGCCGCGCGCGGCTCGTGCAGCAGCAGGACCGCGCGCGGCTTGAAGAGAGGACCGCGGCCGGCCCCTGGATAAGGTAAGTAACGCTACAACGGGATGGCTATCTGGGGTAATGCTGTTCATATGGTTTAAACTACCAAATGAACAGGCATTCGGTTAACTGACCGAATGCAGAAGCAAGGAGGCTGACGGCTCAGCGGTGTTCGCGCAAATAAGTGTCCGTTTACAGTTCTACAGTTTGGGCGCTGAACACCGCTGGGCGTTCGGGACTGAACTGGACACTAAAGGCTAAATTTCACTGCGACACCGGCATTTAATCGAGGATACAAGGCTGTCAAGTGAGAGAGGGCATCATTAGGAACAGATCGACACCTCATAATCACTAAATCGAGCCCAAATCATGATGTGGCCTACCAGCATGGCGATCGCCGGGGAGACAGCCACTCCGCTGAGGCGACACCAGGCCGGGTGCCCGGAGGTGAGCTCTCGCCACCCCCTGGACCGGTGGGGGTCATCCCGGTCCGCCCCTACATAATCTCCCGGCAACACAACGAGCCAGCACAGGCCCCAACGAGCCCCGAGCCCAGGGTCCCTACTATCTCTAAAATGGCGGAGGCCGGCCGCACTACCGACCCTTCCGACGCATGGCGGGAAACTGAAACACGTCTGAGCATCATATTCTCCGCATTTTGGGAGAAGCTGGAGGCCCATATGACACCCCCGGTAGCTGACAAACCGCCTCACTCACCTTCACAGGGCTCACCAAGAGAGATTGGGCAGAGCAACGCAACAACCCCACATCAACGCATGGCCCCGAGGGGCAAGCACAAACGGAGGTCCCATTCAGGACCAGACTACCAAGGTAGTCAGCAACAAGACCTTGCGCCCAGGTCCAAGAAGAGGAAGCCGAGCAGGTCACTTGCAAAAGTCCCATCAATGCTATGGAACAAACAACGTACCTCCTCCCTGCGGAAGGCGGCAATAAGGGATATCCCTACCCGGCACAAAGCAGGGTCCAAACATCAGCATGAAGCGCTGTGGGAAACCACAAAGAAGACAGACGACCCGACCTATCAACTGGCATCCCGGCACAATGCCCCCCGATCAGCTTCACGGAGGCTACTCAGACGATTACAAACAAGGTAACAACTACAGCCGGAAAAGAGGAAAGGGACCCCTGCAAAAGCAATCAAGGAACCGACCTACCTGCCAGTACCTAGGAGCTTTGCCATGCAGGACTACCACTCATACCTGGACTGTACCCAGTACCCAATAGGTATTGGCTGAACTACTCTGGGCACCCTGCAGGCAAAACAACCAACACTTTCCTATGTGGTTAAGTGCTTGTCGCCTGGACTGATTCCGAAACACAGCATGATACATCTTAACACCTGCCACCTGAAGCCCATCTGAACTTGATTAACTGCAACAGTATGATAAGCTTAACCTTCAGCGTAGCACACACCTATTGTATAACGGGGAGACTTGCCTTCACACTACAGGGTTAATTAATGAAGCACTTGATAGCCTCCCTTGTTTCATAATATAGCCTATATATGGCACGTAGCCAATAAGCACATACACTCAGCCTGTTACTACTACACTTCAGTGCAGACAGTAAACTAATCATATGTTATCCACCCTTGTATAAAAGCTAGAACTAGCCTAAATCAATCATTCATATGTTATTCTATGTCACTCAAAACTAGCTAACATGAAACACTAGCGAGGTTATTTTCTGTTTTGATTGCTAAAATAAGCTACCTTTTCATTCTATATTAATGACTTCACTGTTTAGCCAAGCTGATGATTGTTACAATTATACAAAAATGTGCAATTCCTCATGCCACTGTTCCATTTAAGTACGTTCTTAGACATGCTGTTGTGGCATATGTCACTGCTATGTATAACATGCACAACAAAAATAAAGAATTAAAAAATAAAAAATAAAATGGCCGCCGCCACGTGTTCGGCAACCGAACAAAGGCAACCCAGCATTCGTCAACTAAGCTGCGGTTAACCACAGCTTTTGGGAGGTAAATTGCCGACACACTTATTCATGCCTTTCTACCGACCGCCGGGCAGAAAGGCATGAATCAGCCTTTTCTGCAGGGGAAAAGAAGTCTTTTAACATGGGGCCATAATCCAAAGGCAACAGGCGAGCAACCAGGCTTCTCCAATGCAATGTGGCGAGATTGGCCTCGTCACAAGTAGTTTTATGATCATTAGGCTGAAGGACATAGCGAGGGCACAAGTAAAAAGGAGATATTAAACAATTCCACTTAAATATATAAAAAAATATAAAAAAAGTCTGTGAAAAAAGATAAAAACTGAAAGATAAAAATTAGAGGTTAAAAAAGCTTAAAAGTCAATCCATAAAAACTAATAAATCCAAATCCACATTTAAACCTCTTGGGGAGGTGATTTTAAGTTTGTGAATCCACTCTGTTTCTTTCATAGCCAGCGCTTTTTCTGTATCTCCCCCTCTCCAATGTGGGGTTGTACATTTAAAATCTTGGAAACTAAAATGAGTACAATTTATACAATGTTTGGGAACACTATGCTTTATGTTCCCCCTTTTTGTACCATTAAAGTGTTCCAAGATTCTAATATGTCATTTTCTTATTGTGCGACCCACATATTGTATGCCACATTTACATTCAAGTAAATAAATACAATTTTTTGTCTGGCAATTTATAAATTTTTTTATTTTAAAGACTTCTTTAATGGCGGTACATATAAACTCCGTTGTTTTCTGTTTTTGAAATGTGCACGTACTACAATGTCCGCATTTGAAGAAACCTCTAGGTTTTTCTTTAAGGAAGTTGTTAACGTTACTACCTGAAATTGCTATTTCCTTGGAGGGTTTAGTATGAGGTAAAGCGCTAGGAGCTAAAATTGATTTAAAATTTTGTGTTTTTTTAATAAATAATCTGAGGTTTAAACTATATTCACACGTTTGTGATTGTGGCGCCCCCATTGGTATATGTTTTTTAACTGTACTGTATATTTATCTGTTTGTATTGTTATTGGGATTGGGGGTGATCCCTATTTTGGAGTGGCTAGCCTGCACTGTCTTTTGCACTTTATTCCCACATACTGCCCTTTCTCTAGATTTAGGATTTTAAAAAAAAACGTCTGATCTAAAGAACAGTTTTTCTGTGGTATTATGGTTATATTAAGGTGGATGTTGTGTTATGTCTTGTGAAAGGAATCTTGAGATAGTGGAATATATCTGTGGGTTTTAAGTTATTTTTATTGTTTACCTTGTCATTTGTTTTATAATTGAGTTAGAATCCTCCAAGGGCAGATCTCCTGATCTGTGTTTAGAATAACGAAGACAAGACTGTGAAAATTCCACTGCAGTGGTCCTAAGTGTTTTAAATACACTGTTTTTGTACAGTTTGTCTTGTGTAATGAAGTAATTAACCCTTACAAGTTTTAAGATGGGTAACTCTGAAAGCACTCAAGGGGGATTTATGGCTTTGACTATTGTCAAGCATCACAAAGGACAATGAGCAGTTGAGAATGTTAAGAGGGCACTCTAGACCCACATATATGGAGTGAAATTATGGCAAATTACAGAGGTTGGTTAGAAGATAATGACTTAGTAGAAGTTGCCCAAAAATGGCATGATACTGCTGTTGAATTAACTAAATGTGGTTGTAGAGAAACCACCAAAAAAGGTGTACCATATTATCAATGTTTTTGACCTCTAGGGTCCCAGAATGGGCAAGAAGGGAACCCGTAGTTGCCCCCATAGACACCCCAGTGCAGGGCCGGACTGGGAATTAAAAGCAGCCCTGGAAAAAAATTATTTAATAGCCAGCATAGTGTGCAGATACAGAGTTAGAAAAGATAAATTAAAATTAAAAATTATTACTCCAACATGAAAAAAAGCACATATAGGCTTAAAAAAAAAACAAGAGTGCAGATTTATTTTAAGCAGACGTGCCTTTGCATATAACCAATGTTTCAGTCCAACTACCATGACATATTAAGGAAAGCTTGGTAATGGGACTGAAATGGTGAATGTATGTAGGGCACAACTGTAAAAAAATGACGTTATCTTGTTTATTTTGAAGTCCTGTGGGTGCGCTCTTCACTTTAAATATGTTATTGTGCTGGAGTATGCACCTAGCATCAAGATTGGGCCAATATCTGCTCGTTACATATGGTACATTTCAATGACATTTCTCTGTGTATTATGCATATTGTGATAAAGTGAAGGCAGATAGGCCTATAACATTTAACCCCAGGGGGTGTATGTGTAGTATGTGTTGTAGGCAACACCAACCAACATTTAGTTATGGGCCCCTGGGGTGGAGCATTTGGAGAGCAGGGTGAGCAGGGTGGGCCAATGCTCCACTCCGCAGTTTAGCTCCGGGTTTTCTTGGGAGACATAGATCCAGGCCAGGGTTTTTTGGACTGTCTCCAACCCACTGCTCAGCTGCAGGTAATCAGCTGCAGCAGTGGGAATAAACCCCTCCCTGCTATGCAGGTAAAGGGGGGATTGCTGGCTTCCTCCCTGGAAGCAGGTTGGAGAGAGGCTTTTCTCTCCAGTGAGAGAGTCAAGGAGACTGAGCACTGGGAGTCCAAAAGGAAAGCAGTCAAGGCTGGCTTGGAGCACTGGGAGTGCGGAAAAGAGAGAGAATGTTTGTTTCTCTCTTGAAGGGCTGGAAGCAGCAGGCTGACTAAACACTGGAGTGCTGAGAGCTAACAAAGACACTAGGTTGGTGAAACCAGTATTATTTTGTTATAGTTTAACCCCTGAGAGATAGGGAATCTGATGTTAGTTAGTGCTCAGACAAGCTAGGCTTTTGTTTATAGGGATTTGTGTTATTGTTGTTTTTTTCATTTACTGCTATCTCCTGTGTGAATTTACAAATAAAGTGCCTGGAGTTTAACAATAAAACTGCCTGGATTACATAAAAACCAAAGGACTGTGCCTGTTGTTTACCCTAGAGGACCGTTCTATCTTCAGTCAAGGATCACAATATAGAAATGTACATTAATATATGTGTAACTATTAAAGGTGTGTGTGTGTGTGTGTGTATGTATGTATATGTGTGTATGTGTATATATATATATATATATATATATATATATCAGTGGTGGATCCAGAGCCTGATCTCAGGAGGGGCACTTATAGATTATTTAAAGAAATATTTCATGCACAATAACCACTACTGCTCTGTGTAGTGGTTATGGGGCCGGGACCCGCTCCCGGAGTAAGTAGTCAAACCGTTTAAGAACAGTTTGACAACTTACCAGGGGTCTGCTGGGATATGGGGCTGTAGTAGGGTATAGGAGCAGTGGTGCAATGTGTGAGGGGTGCAGTTTGTGTGAAAGGTTCAGTGTGTATGTGGGGCAATGTGTGTATGGGGGTCTGCATGTGTGTATTGGGGGGCAGTGTGTGAATGTGTATGGCCCCCCAATACACTGCGGTCGGAGCATTGTCTCTGTAACCGCGGCAATGCTCTGTACTCGCCCAAGAAGGACCTGGAGGAGCTGCAGGCTGAGCTCCCGGGTCCTCTCTTCCTCCCTCCCCTGTCGGCTGCCTGCACAGTGCCTACAGAATCTCCCCTCCAGTCCGTAAAGGCACATGGTGCTTGGACAGTGCCAGCCTTGCATTGGCCAGCAGGGGAGAGCCTCAGGGGGGGTGAGTCAATTGCCTGTTGCGCCCCCTGGATCCACCAGTGATATATACAGCCCCTCTGTGTGCCTTTTTGTCTCCCCCAGTTGCTTTGTATGTTTCTTTCTCCCCCTTACTGCTCCTCTGTGTCCATGTCTCCCCTCTCCTTCCCAGTCTCTCTCTCTCCCCGCTCTGCCTCTTTCTCCTCCTCTCCTTGTGTGTCTCTCTCCTTTCTTCCTCTGTGTCGCTCTCTTCCCCTCTGTCTCTTTCTCCCCCCTTTTCCTGTGTCTCTCTCTCACCCTCTACCATCTCTCTGTTCCCCTTCTTTTTCCCCTTGTGTCTCACTCTCCCCCTCTGTCTCTTTGTCCCCCTTTCCCTGTGGCACTCTCCCTCCCCCTCTGTCTCTCTCTATTCTCCCACAGTCTCTTTCTTCCCCCTGCGTCTATCTATTCACCTTCTCTTTGTTTTATTTTCCCCCCTTCCCTTGTGTCTCTATATTACCTTTCTCCCCCCCCCCTATTTACCTGAGAGGAGTCGGGGGTGGGCCGCATTCCATGCTGGAGCCGCCGGGCAGGGTGGCAGCCTCACTGGTCCGGCGGCACTCCTAATGCTGAGGACTGAAGGAGGAGGGAGCATCTCTCTCTACCATGCTCCCTCGTGGTTCCCACAATCCCCAGCACAGTATACTGATACATCCATACATCATACTATGCTGAGGATTGTGGGAACCGTGAGGGAGCATGGTAGATAGACATGCTCCTCCTCCAGCCCTCAGCATCATCAGTGACAGAAGTGCCGCCGGAATGGCGAGGCTGCCACCCAGCCTGGCGGCTCCAGCCTGGAATGCGGCCGGCCCCCTCTGAGTGTTCCACCGGACCGGCCACCTGGTGGCACATACCTGCGCAGCCCCCAGATGCCTTGGCCCACCGGGAAGTTTCCAGGTATCCCGGTGGGCCAGTCCGGCACTGCCCCAGTGGGGCCATTAGCTCCACAATTTACTACTCCCATGATACCCAAAGTTGAGAGTGTATACCAAGAGACAGCAGAGCTCAGGTATTCAATACTGTGAAGAATATAAGCCCTGGACACCCAGTGAACAACTGGCAATAATACAGAAGCTGCCGGATGTTGAAAAGGCCCCCTTAGCTCTAGTCCAGTCTCTACCCACCATTCAAGCTAATTACCAGTGTACTTGGTTGGATTTAAAACAGATTGTTGCCCTAAACTCTGGCCCCAATTGGGCCAGAATAATTGTTATATATACTGATGCCCCTGCTAATCTACTAGGCAGTGATATACTGTCTGCTCTTAGTGCAAATATCCAGTATAGCCCCACTGGAAAAGTAACATTCTCTGTGCCTTTGGAGGACAAACAAATGATATCTCTTCAAATGTTCTGGCAACTCTCACTATGCCCAGCCATGTGCCAGAACCTGCCATTGACTTGTCCTCAGTCCCTGATTCTCTACGGGCTACAGGGAAGACAGATACAGGCAGACTCTCTGTGCCCGCAGTCAAAGTGAATCTCCTGCTCGGAGCCAAACCTCCCTATCAAAAACAATCCCCCCTAAGCCCAGCACAGGAATATGCTATTTCCCAATCTGTGCAAGAGTTTCTGCAGGCAGGAGTAATTGTCCAGATCACCTCCCCTTGTAACACACCATTATACCCAATTAAGTAAAAGCTGTAAAAAAGGGAAACTGTCAGGGTATTTATATCGGCAGACATCTTGTGCTATGATAGAAACTAAAAGTGTATATTCTGAGTCACTCTGAACAGACCAGACTCCATTTTGTTATTTCAAGTTAACAGAAAGACACTATATTTCTATCTGTAAGCTAACCACTTTCCCAGAGCTGAGGAATGCATAGTATATACAACAAGTGATAAGGAAGGGGGTTGGACAGACTGTCTAATGCTAATGGAATATAATCAAATCTAAACCCAGACAATTGTGACAGAGAAGATTAAATAATAATATTTAACTGTCTATATATATAAGGTACCATTGTATGGAAAAGGGTAAACTTAGTTCATGATCTGTCATATCAGAAATTATGGCAGGAATTGCAGACGCTAAGTCTGGACAAAATTTAAGAAATCCTTTGAAATTTTAAATTATGGCGCTATAAAGATAACGCAAAATGACGTCAAAATAGCCACCAGGAAAAGTTAACTCTTTCCTGGATAGGTATGTTTAGTGGGACAAGACTGCCCTCTATAGACCAAATACCTAATTTGCGATCTGGAAGATAACCACACCTCTAGTGCTTCTATTGGGTTATCAACTGATGACGTACAGAGAGTCTGGCCCTTTAAAAGTTAAGACAAAGGGAAGATAGGAGAGGAGAGGAGGCAGATGCAAGATATGCAAAGGAGAGGAGAGAGGAATTGGAAGTTTGGGGACTCCAACTCGGACAACATCTGAGACTAACACTCTACTCCTAAAACTCTAACACTTAGAATTTACTGACTTTCTAACCAACACCTCCATGCAGAGAGACTACCAATCGGATGAAATATCTACTCAACTGGTAATTATACTGGTTTCATTTAATTAAATTAAATTAATTAAAATGTATTAATAGCATTATATATGACTGGATAAAGCACGGTCAGATTTCCATATTAAGAAATCTTAGTTAACTAAGAATATATAGTTATAAACATTCCATTCTGCAGGTGGAATTAAGAATAATTATATATTGATGTGATATTATCACGTGTTAGCATACCGCTGTTTTTATCCAGGTGTATTGATTTGCTCTAAATTAAGATAGATATCTTTTAGACAAATTAAAAATCTGCTTATATAATATGTTAGATTCTCTTATTGGATGGTTTTCAGAAAATGACTAATGAACTGGGTTAAATGTTATTTTATTTAAAAATTACATAAGAATAGATCTTAATTACCTAGGAGATCTAGCCAGCATTGAAAGGGTTATTCTAACTGTCTGCTAAACTTTACGACCTTACGCTGCACTCTGAGGAATTCTGTTCTTCTGTGAAAAGTTTTACTTTCAGTCTGTGTTAAAGATAGTAATAAATAAGTCTTGACAGATAATGCTGTTTTAGCCATTGAAACGTAATACCCATTTCTTTGTATTGCATATCATTTTATACTGAATATTCATTGATTAGTGTCATGCATGTTACATATATTATTATTAATTAATTTGTTATTAAAAATAAAATCTATTTTTATACATTGTGATATTATTTATATGAAATACATTCCACTTAACACGATAAACGTTCTTTGGGATCTGAGAATTGAATTAGTGGGCAATTCTCACTGTTACTATTATTATCCCATAAATATCCCCACAAAACCTGTGGTCTACCGTATGGTACATGATTTGAGGGCAATTAATTCTGTAACTGAACTCGTTGTCCCTAATGTTCCCAACCCACACACCTTGTTGGCACAAATACCACCTTCCTCTAAGGTATTTACTGTTATTGACTTGGCAAATGCATTTTTCAGTGTCCTCCTGGATCCCAACAGTCAGTATTTATTTGCATTTACACATTAACACAAGCAGTACACTTGGACAGTATTGCCACAGGGTGCACAAAACTCACCCACTATGTACAGCATGGCTATGGCACAGATTCTTAAAATGTGGAAAAGGCCAAATAACGTAATTTTATTGCAGTATATCGAGGACCTAATCCTATGTTGCGATAATATGGAGACTTGTATTGTAAACATTCTTTCCTTACTGAAATTCTTGGCAGAGGCAGACTGCAGTTCAAACTATTACACCCCCGCAGCCTAGACCAGCTATGATTCATACTGCCGACCTTGGCTTCTACAGCAATCTACATGCAGCCCTGATTGTCTCACCAACAAAAACAAACCCTTTAATTAACCCATGCAGCAGAAAATGCCACATCTGTCCTTACACAGGACCATGATGGTAAACAAAGACCAATAGCGTACTACTCCACCAGTTTGGACCCTGTTGCCAGGGGTGCCCCCTCATGTGTTAGGGCAGTGGGGCTGTTACTGCCCTCCTGGACAAAGCCACTGATATTGGCAATATGCCTTGCTCATGCCACCTAATGTTACTCTGAAAAGGTGTATGTGTTAAATCCATCTGCATTACTTCCCCTGGATTTAAAAAAAGGGCAATGGGGATAGTGGGAATGATGCTTGTACATCTGATCTTTTTGTAAATTCACATTCACCAGATGAGTTAGCTGACGCCCAGTTACCCCATGATTGTGCAGCACTAATGGCACAAGAAACAGCAGTTTTTTTGCATGTAATTGATTCTCCATTATCTAATGCAGATTTTGAGTTTTTTGTAGATGGTTCCAGATATGCTGATGAGAATGGTAATTTCCACAATGGATATGCTGTAGTCTCTGCACAAGAGGTAATAAAAGCTGAACCACTCGCTTCTCACTGCTCTGCACAGGAGGCAGAGCTGAAGGCACTCGCTGAAGCGTGTAAAATGACTTCTGGTAAGACTGCTAATAGTTATATAGACTCTCGCTATGCTTTCGGTATAGCCCATGATTTTGGCCCTATATGGCAGGCCTGTGATTTTCTCACCTCATCAGGATCTCCAATCAAGAACTCTGAAGCCGTGAGTGCACTTATGGACACTATCCTGCTACCCACTCAAGTAGGCATCATCAAGGTGGCAGCTCACGTGAAGATCACAGATGAAATCTCAAGAGGAAACCACAGAGCAGACGAAGCTGCCAAGCAAGCAGCAATTAAAGTTCATCCCTCTACAGGTAATACCTTCCTACAACTTGATCTTACAGATGACGCCGTTGACTACAATTTACTGTTGAGCTTACAAAGACATGTAAGCAAGGAAGAACATGACCTCTGGAGGAAACAAGATACAACCTGATAATGACAGAATGTGGAGGAAAGGCAAAATACTGTGTTTGCCACAAGTATTGTACCCCATGATGGCCCAGATTGCTTATGGACCTACACATCTATCCAAGATGCACATGAACAGCATAGTAAATACCCATTGGGAAGCACCCGGATTTATTGTTTTAGCAGCTAAACAAACCCAAGCTTGCATGATTTGTGCTAGAAACAATCCAGGACAGGCTGTCAAAATATCAAGTAAGCACACCAAGGCCACTTTACCTGTTTCAAAGACTGCAGATAGACTAATTTCAACTGCCTAAGGTAGGAGTGTGTGAATATGTGTTGGTGTGCATTGATCTCTTTTCAGGTTGGCCTGAGGCCTACCCAGTGTCGAAAGCCACAACGAAGGTAACAGCAAGTAAGCTTCTGAAGGAACTGGTATGTAGATATGGAGTGCCTGAAGGTAGCCATTTCACTGGGGAAATAATGCAAGAAATTATGAAAGCCTTAGGGATCAATCAGGCCTTCCACACCCCTATCACCCCCAGAGTAGTGGAAAAGTAGAAAGGGCAAATGGCACCCTAAAGAACAATATTGAAAAAGCCATGCAAGACACAGGGAAGCCCTGGACTTAATGCCTTCCCCTAGCACTCTTTTCTATGAGATTCAGACCCAATTCTAGACATGGCCTATCCCCTTTTGAGATACTGTTTGGATGTGCCCCAAAGACAGGCCTCTATTTTCCCCAGACCCTCCAGATGCAGCATGGTAGTATGACTGCCTATGTACAGGCCCTACACCAAAGATTAGGCAGGATGCATAAACAAGCCTTTGATTCTGTTCCAGATTCAGACTCTGATTCTGCAACTCACAAACTGCAGCCTGGTGATTGGGTGGTGAAAGGGGGAATGTGAGGAAAGGACTTGAACCATGCTTTGACGGTCCATTCCAAGTGCTCCTGACTACGGCTACTTCAGTGAAACTAGAAGGAAAAGCAACGTGGATACACGCCAGTCACTGTAAACAAGTTACTCCGACTGATCCACCAACATGAAGCTGTTCTTATCCTTTACCATTGTATGCTCTGTTCAGATATGCTACTCTGACTTGAGACCAGAAGATAATAATGCATAGCAGGGAAATATATAATTGCAGATAGCAAAGGCTTTTAATTAAACCTCCTTTTGCCTCAACCCTCTCCTCAGTACTGAAATCGCCATAGAATTTTGTCTTATAGCTGTCCCTACCCCCATCTCACTCTTGAGGAAGTACCTACATACCCAGAGACCCCATAAATATCTACCCGAGTAATTAATGCTGTAGCCTGTTCCCTTGTAAAGGGTTTAAATGCCACTTCACAGGCCCTAGAAGAGCTACTTATGGACAACCAGGCAAATAAGTAGGCAATCCTTGAGAATAGAGCAGCCATTGACTTTACTAATTAAAAATGTTTGTACTTTTTGCTATTAGCTATATTTGTTATTATGTCCATTTTTCTAACCTTTAGATTTTTCTCATGTCTACTAACCTCTTTATGTAAAAACAAACCTACTGTTGGTCGTACCTTAACTTACATTCCAGCTCTGACTTTGGAAAGGTTTTATGATGTTACCTCACCTAACAAATGAAGGAACTCTCCTCCGTTGATTCTGGTGGTCTCTCAGTCCAAGGAAACCGTGGTGAAGCAGTAAATGAAAGTCCCACAGGCTTTGGCTAGCAGGCCTGGAAAAACCTTGTGATAGAATTTATCTTGATTCCAAGGCTCAAGCTTATTGGTGTCATAATGATATCCTATATTTAAAATTGGCTAACTTGGACTCAGGAAATGCTTGATGCTTAACACAACACTTAAGACCATATATGTCTAGTTCCGGGAGCAGAGAGCCCCCACCTGAAATGTCTCTTCTCTAATCTTTTTGTTCCTTCTTACCTTGGAACTTATTTGTTATGTCTACATGACGTTCATTCCTTATCTGTACTCCCTTACTATTACTGTTCTAAGATTATTTGCACGTAAGCACTTACTTTTTAATGAATAAAACGTCAGAGGCTTATTTTGAATACCAACAGGTGTCTGGTGTCTAATTCTCGCTTCTCCAAGTGCACTTGTAATAATATTTTGGGCTTCCTCTGAATATAACAAAGATCATTATTTGGATCCACAACAGGGGTGACTAGTCACAGAGTGAGGGAAAGAGGGGTGACGATAAGGGGGGTGACTAGTGACAGTTAGGGAGGGGGTGACACAGTGACAGTGAGGGAAGGGGTGACATAGTGAGGGGTGACAAGTGACAGTGGGAGGGATAGGGTGACTAGTGAGAGTAAGGGAGGGAGTGACTGGTGACTGAGTGAGGGGTGAGGGAGGGAGGGGTGACTAGTGACAGAGTTAGGGGGTGACTAGTGAAAGTACGGGAGGGGCTGACTAGTGACAGTGAGGGATGGTGTGACTAGTGACAGAGTGAGGGGGTGGCTAGTGGTAGAGTGAGGGAAGGGGTGACTAGTGACAGAGTGAAGGAGAGGGTGACAGTGAGGGGGGTGACTAGTGACAGAGTAAGGGAGGGGGTGACTGGTGAAACGGGTGACAAGTGACAGACGGAGGGATAGGGTGACTAGTGAGAGTAAGGGAGGGGGTGACTGATGACAAAGTGAGGGATGACAAGTGACAGGGACAGAGGGAGGGAGGTGGTGACTAGTGGCAGAGTGAGGGATGACAAGTGACAGAGTGAGGCGTGACGAGTTACAGACGGAGGGATGGGGTGACTAGGGACAGAGTGACGGGGGTGACTAGGGACAGTGAGGGAGGAGGTGACTAGTGGCAGAGTGAGGGAGGGACTAGTGACAGAGGGAGGGAGGAGTGACTAGTGTGAGGAATGGGGTGAATAGTGGCAGAGTGAGGGAGGGAGGGGTGACTAGTGACGGAGGGAGGGGTGACTAGTGAGGGAGAGGGTGACTAGTGACAATGAGGGTGGGAGAGGTGACTAGTGACAGTGAGGGATAGAGGGGTGACAGTAAGGGAGGGGTGACAGAGTGAAGGAGTGACAAACTGACAGAGTGAGGGAAGGGGTAACACAGTGACATAGTGAGGGGTGACAAGTGACAGAGGGAGGGATAGGGTGACTAGTGAGAGTAAGGGAGGGAGTGACTGGTGACAGAGTGAGGGGTGACAAGTGACAGAGGGAGGGATGGGGTGACTCGGGACAGAGTGAGGGAAGGAGGGGGTGACTAGTGACAGTACGGGAGGGGGTGATTAATGACAGAGTGAGGGAGGGAGGGGGTGACTAATGACAGTGAGGGAGGGAGGGGATGAATAGGGACAGAGGGAGGGAGGGAGGGGTGACTAGTGACAGAGTAAGGGAGGGGATGACTTGGTGACAGTGTTATGGGCAAATATTACAAGTTTTAGATTGAAATTGAAGTGGAAATCAATATACTGATTATTTTTGTGTATCTGCCCCTGGCCAAATTAAGAAACAGTGCGTGCACGCTCCCTGAAGTAATTCACACCAGACACAGGTTTCAGGTTGATGAAAAACTTGAGGGATGTTTATTCAGAGGGGACGGCAGGTCCCTTTTAAAGCAAAATTACATCATAAGCATTGTCAGAGATTACATGAAATAATACTTTAATTGGTTAGGTGTTAAGTGGTTCTCTTAAAGGACCACTATAGTGCCAGGAAAACATACTCGTTTTCCTGGCACTATAGTGCCCTGAGGGTGCCCCCACCCTCAGGGACCCCCTCCCGCCCGGCTCTGGAAAGGGGAAAGGGTTAAAAACTTACCTTTTTCCAGTGCTGGGCAGAGAGCTCTCCTCCTTCTCTACTCCTCCGTTCCTCCTCCTGGGCTGAATGCGCACACGCGGCAAGAGCTGCGCGCGCGTTCAGCCCGTCGCATAGGAAAGCATTTACAATGCTTTCCTATGGACGCTTGCGTGCTCTCACTGTGAAAATCACAGTGAGAAGCACGCAAGCACCTCTAGTGGCTGTCAATGAGACAGCCACTAGAGGATTAGGGGGAAGGCTTAACCCATTCATAAACATAGCAGTTTCTCTGCTATGTTTATAAAAAAATGGGTTAACCCTAGAAGCACCTGGCACCCAGACCACTTCATTAAGCTGAAGTGGTCTGGGTGCCTAGAGTGGTCCTTTAATGCTCTGCCTACTAAGAGTGATGTCACTGAGACCACGAGGGTCTCCCCCGGATTCCAGCGCCATCTTGTTACACGAGGTAGGTAGTCGGTGTTAGAGTGAGGGGTTAGAAGCTTCTAGTGGCCATTTTGTCTAAACATGTGTTAATAGCTTATGCACTGATTTCGGTTAGATGAGTAAATAGACATTTTACTAACTAAAAATTATGTCAATATCCCATTTCCACAACAGTCCCCCCTTAAAATGGCTATTTACCATAACAACTGCTACTGTCCCTAATATGTCCCTAGCTGCTTGCAGCTCATCTGTCTCAACAAGCCTCGAACACTTCACTCCTTGGGTAACCCGCGGCGGCTAGTCCACCACATCTCCACACGTGAGACTCGCCTGTAGAGACACTCTTTCTCTATGCTATCCCTATAGAAATGCAGTTGTCTGTCTGAATTGGTGGGATTGGAGGGGTGGATGTGGTATGTCACATTCTAGGTCAGTGATGTCTTGGTGTAGAAAAGTAGGGGTTACATTGTCTATAGTCTTCCCTACTGTCTTCTGTAAATACTTTTGTATGCAAGGTAGTACACAACAAGTTAGGAACAGGAAGATGATGATCATTGTAAGGACTGCTGTCCCAACTTGGAATAGGGTTCTCTGCCAACCATTCATCCATCCAAACCATCTGTCCCATACATTAGTGACCCCTGAGTTCCTTTTTAGTTCATCTGAAAGGCTATCTAATTTCTCTATTACCATAGTTACTTTACCATTGGGCCCAGTATTATCTGGAATGAATGTACAGCATGTCATGGTCTCGGGGAGGATTTTACATATGCCCCCCTTTTCTGCTAAAATCATATTCAGAGCCATTCTATTTTGAAATGTAATTTGGGTAGTAGCTTGCAGCTGTTCTGCTAGGCCCTGTAGGGCATCTCTAGTGTAATTAACAAACCACTGCTGATTATAATAGATGTAATTAATCCAATTGACATTCTTATTAGCAGTAATCATTGGAATCAAAGACTCAAACCCGGCTGCTACCTCATCCCTTGCTTTAAATTCGTTGGGTACCCCCCTTGGCACGCCAATGGCATCAATATAAACATGTGGATCAAAGCTACCACGGATTGGGGCTTCCCTCTTGGCTCTGGAGTGTGTGTGCGTGGGATCAAACGCATTGTGATGGCCATCCGGGATAATATGGATGGGCATTATGGCCTTAGTTAGTGTGCATTCTCCCCACCGTAATCCCGTTAGTTGGGATCTTAATTGCTTATCACCACACAGCCAATAAATATCCCCAACTGTTTTTGCATGGTTCATTAACAGTGTCGTGGGTGGATTATGATAGGTAGAGCAATAACCAGATGGGAATTTGCCCATAAATGTACCTGTGTTCTTAGGTATTGAATAGCAAGTGTAGTTACCTGGGTATACAGTGACTCCATCAGGTGGTCTAAAGTGTCCCTGGATGATTGGGTAGACCTTTCCATGATTCACACATTGAAGAGTTAGTGGTAGATTGTGCATAAAGACTCAGGACACATGATTCAACATTGGGAGGTAGGTATAAAGGCACCGTGCCCAGGTGGGGCCTAGCTCCCCCACATACATAACAGTTAGTCTTATTATGTGAGTTAGCATTATATCTCTTCAAAAGTGGGATTAGCAATAGCAACGATGTCATGTAAGGTTTTAATGTGAGGTTTGAGTGGATTGTTAGTCATATGAGTGGTGCCTACCCAGTCAGGTGAGTTGAGCATGTCCTGCAAAAAGAATGTCCCCAGCTTATTATATGAGCCACCATCCTTCCAGTACATGCCCATTACATATTCCCCTGCATCCCCTGGACTGGGGTGCTCTATGTTCAAAGTGAGTTTAATTGGGGTTGACCCAATAGGTTTACTTAAAGTCATTCTAGAGAGTAAAGGTTTCCCATCTTTGTCAATTCACATTGGGGTTTATATCCCCATGGTCTACCAATATTCCACCCAGCCACCTTCCAGGAACTACAATGATGTCCCCAGGACCCTTCAGTCACACAAATGTATGGGTCCTTCTTGTCAGGTATGTCTTTATATATAGCAGCGTGTTGTGATTGTGGAAAAGTACAAGCAACAATATCACAGTAATCAAAGGTGAACGTAGCTACATCAGTGTTTGAGGAATTGTACCAAAAGGTGTAAACATGATTATCTTTAGTTATTGCTACTTGTTGGGCCTTTGTAAGGGCTAGCAGCAAATGAAAACACAGGAAGCACGGAAGACTCATGACTCAGAGGGGGCTGCTTCTTGCAATGTGAGGCGTGTATCCAAGAACTTTTCCCAGCCAACTTTACTGAGGTAGCTGTGATTAGCAGCACTTGGTAAGGACCTTCAAATCTCGGCTCAAGGGTATGTTTCCTGAGGAATTTCTTGACCATGACCCAGTCACCTGGAAGCAACTTGTGGGTACCTGTATTCGACTCAGGATCTGGAATAGAAGAAAACACTTGGGCATGGATTTTGGTCAAGGCATGAGAGAGAGCAGTTACATAATCTACCATAGCATCTGACTGAATCTGAAGCTGTTGAGGAAAATAACAACCTAACCTTGGTGCTGTACCAAACAAATTTTCATAGGGAGACAAGCTGTACTTTCCCCTGAGAGTGTATCGTACACTGAACAGTGCTAATGAGAGACTCTTGGGCCAGGGCATATTGGTTTCTTGGGACATTTTGAGCATTCTGGCTTTCAATGTGCCATTCATGCGCTTTATCTTACCACTACTCTGTGGGTGATATGGTGTGTGGAAGGCTAGGGTCACCCCCAGTGCTGCCCAGACTTCCCGTGTCAATGAAGTGGTGAAGGAAGTTCCTTGGTCACTCTCAATTACTTCTGGAACTCCATACCGGCAGACAATTTCTGTCAACAGATGCTTAGCTGTGGTCCTTGCAGTGAGGTTGGCCACTGGGAAGGCTTCTGGCCATCCTGAGAACATGTCTATTATGACTAGTGCGTATTCATAGCGTCCACTCTTTGGCATCTGGATGTGGTCAATCTGTAGCCTCTGGAAAGGGTATTGTGGTTTGGCCAAGTGGTTGGGCGCAGTTTTAACAATCTTCCCGGGGTTGCATTTAGCACAAATTGTACAGGATCTACAATAGTTCTGTGTCAGAGTAGTGATACCCGGTGCTTCAAAGTATTTGTCAATCAAAGAGTTCATCAGATGTTTTGACAGGTGGGCTGGCCCATGGGCCCATTGGACAATGGCTGGATACATATTCTTAGGTAGGCAGAATTTAAGATTGATGGTGTAAACATCATCTCGGAGAATAGCCCCTCTGTTCTTCCAACTTTGTTTCTCTTGAGGAGTGGCAGCAGCTTGTTGTTCCTTTAAGAGTTTAAGATCTGTAGGCAAGGTTTGCATGGTATAGATGGGAGTTGTCTCGGTGGTCTCGGTGGCCACTCTGTCCACTTTCCACCCCTGCCGTGCTGCTTCCTTGGCAGCTTGATCAGCTAAGTGGTTACCTCGCGCTTCTTCTGAATCCAGCCTCCCATGGGCTTTTACTTTTAGCACTGCTACTTCTGCTGGAAGTATTAAGGCATCCATCAAGCCTTCAATGGCTGCCCCATGTTTCACCGGAGTACCAGCGGCTGTGAGGAATCCTCTGGTTTTCCAAATTAGGCCAAAGTCATGTGCCACTCCCAGGGCATATCTTGAATCCGTGTAAATATTGACACGTAACCCTTCAGATAGTTTGCAGGCCGGTGTGAGGGCTGTAAGGTCGGCTTCTTGGGCTGACTTGGTAGGCGGAAGTGCAGCTGCCTGTAGTATCTGGCATTCTGTGGTAACTGCATATCCAATGTGATATTGCCCTTGTTCATCAGCAAATCTGGAACCATCCACAAACAGTATCCAATCTGGATTAGGTAAGGCGGTCTTGTATAGAATTGGCAGATGGGTGGTTTCCATCTTCATTTGTTCACAGCAATCATGGGGGGCTTCTGAGTCTTGTTCCTGAGAAGGGAGATCTTCACAAATCTCTGTATGGTATCGTGGGTAGCCAGCTGTATTGCAGTTGATAATTTTCTTGGTTACCCCCATTAGTTCAAGTTGTTCTTGAGTGGTTTTACTCCAGGACTTGGCCATTGGGCCTAGATCTTTCCATGAGAGATCAGGAAACTTGGTGAGGGATATATGTGAGACAGCTGTCTCCCAGTGACGGTAGAGATGAGATACCTCTGTTGGGAGGTGCACCAGCAGGACCATGTTGCCTTTGGAGTCCCATAGTAAATCTGTCAATGTGATGTGGATTTCCACAAGGTGGAACAGTTCTTCTTCATAATCTGCATCAGGACCTGGGGTGTCTTTGAACCACAGGGTACAGTGTAACAAGTGTTCTGGTTGCACATCATGTGGAGCTGCAAGAGTGGGTAGTTGAAATTCCATCTGAGCATCTGGGTTGATGTCCAAACTATACCAGTAGTGTGCCACTCCCCCCTTGGGAAGTGGCAGAAGAGTGGCCGGGTTCAAGGAGTAGCAGCGATGAAGGGTGACATTGTCAGGGAGCAACAATGAGGTTTGCAGACGTAAGTGCCGTTGAGAAGAGAGGTATTTAGGTTGAGTCTGTTGCAGTATTGCAGAAATATCGTGTGGAGCCAGGGCGGTTAGAGAATGTCCTAGAACAAAATCATTGCTCTTGTCCAACAAGGCACTTGCAGCAAACACTGCCCGCAGGCAGGAAGGACTGCCTCTAGCAACAGGATCAAGCATGCAGGTGAAATAGCCAATGGGTCTTTATCTGGAGCCATGAGCTTGAGTAAGAACCCCAGAGGCATGGCCCAACTTCTCAGAGACAAACAACTTGAAGGGTAACTGGTAGTTGGGTAGGCCCAAGGAGGGAGCAGAGGCAATTGCTTTCTTCAAGGCAGTGAAGCAGGCAAGGGCATGAGTTGAAAGTGAGAAAAGTTCACTCTTTAGAGCATCATATAGTGGTTGCATCAGATGAGAGGCTTCAGGAACCCAAGATCTGCAATAGGTGATGAGATCTAAGAAGGCATGTAGAGACTGATGAGCTGAAGATGTTGGGAGATTCAAGATGGCTAAGATCCTGTTCTTGGTAAGATGGCGGGTGACATGGGAAAGACAATGTCCCAAGAAGACCACAGAGGGCCGGCACCACTGGAGTTTCGATTTAGAGACCTTGCAGCCTTCGTCAGCTAGGAAACATAGCAGGTCTTCAGAGACACGCTCAGCAGTGTGAAGATCAGCAGCACAGAGGAGTAGGTCATCAACATACTGAAGTAAGACGACATCTGTGTGAGATTTTTGTCAGGGTTCGAGGACCATTGACATGGCCTGGGCAAACTGAGTGGGAGAATTTTGGGCCCCCTGAGGCATGACAGTCCATGTGTATTGCTGGCCTTCATGGGTGAAGGCAAAAAGGTATTGGCAGGATGGGTCCAGGGGAACACTGAAAAATGCATTAGCAAGATCCACTACCGTGAAAAATTAGGCTGTGGGTGGAACCTGTGACAGCAGAGTATATGGATTAGGAACAACAGCTGTATCCTTGACTGTAATATCATTAACAGCACGTAGATCTTGGACCATACAGTACTGATCAGGTTGACCCTTTTCTGTTTTCTTCTTAACAGGGAAGAGGGGAGTGTTGCATGACGATACACACTTGACAAGGGCCGCTTTGGCCAAGAGGCTGTCCACTTGCTTAGAAATGGCGAGGGCCTGGGCAGGTTTCAGTGGATATTGGGGTCTTCGTGGTGGCGCTGCTCCTGGTAGAAGTGTAACCACAACCGGAGGGACTCTGAGGCGGCCAATATCATCAGGGCCTGTAGACCAAAGCTTTGAAGGGATTTTGTCCAGAGCACTGGGGGCATGTGGGACCCTAGAGTCCTCTGCAGGGGAAGTGAGATGTAACAGTATGGGGAGGGAGCAAAGAACTGAAGTGTCTTTACGTGACAAAGGTGTGTTTAGTTGAACCTGGCCATCGGCAGTGAAGGTGATGGATGCCTGGAGGCGAGACAGGACATCAGCACCCAAAAGGTTAATGGGACACGTGGAGGAGACAACAAACTGGGAGAGGATATCAGAACCCACATGAAGGAGCTTAGTGAGTGGATTACTGCGGGGGGTACCATCAACACCAACACAAGAGACATCGGTGTCTGACAGGAAAGATTGGTCAGGCAGGTCTTGTTCTCTAAGAACACTGCGGGCTGCACCTGTGTCTACTAGGAAGGTAGTGGGATGACCCTCAATGGGTAAAACAACTGTGGCGAGGGGCCCTCCCCTATCCCCTGAAGACACTGCCATGGCAGGGGTGATAGACACAGGCTTGCCAATAACCTATTGCAATAGATCTAAATGGGCCTGATCAGGGCCAGTGTAGCGGCGTGTGGAGGTGGAGGTAAGGCTAGCCTGGGGAGCAGGCCGAGGATTACGGTTTGACCGAATCCCAGGGCGATCCTCCTCTCCCCCATCAGCAGGAGCCAGGGGGTAAGCACGTGTGTCAGGGGGAAGTGGCGGTGGTGGAACCTGAGAATATGCTGGTGGTGGGAAATGTGGTACCGGCGGAGGAGGAGGAGGAGGAGGAAAATAACCTGTAGGGAAATGACCAAAGGTATTAGAGTACTGGGGGAGCGGTCTATATGTTCTGGGAAGTGGGCAGTCCCTGCGAAAATGGCCAGTCTGGAAACAGTTATAACAAGCCCTGACAGCTGGGGGCCTATCTCTTGCAGGAGGCAAAGGAGCTTGTGGTACACTATAGATAGGGGTAGATTGGATGGGCCCCGTGACAGCAGCAGGGGCATTAAACATCAATGGGTTTGCTCTCCTCTGGACAGGTTGTGCCACAGACTCTAATCCCTTAGCTACCAATAAGAGTGTGTCTAGAGGAATGATTCGGTACTCAGGTCGGGATAAGATTAACCCCTTACGGATATGTTCCTTTAACCCAGCTACGAAAGAGGCTGACAACATCTGAGTATGTGCTTTATTGTACGTACTGAACCCTAGATCAGAGAAAGTCTGAGTTAGACGTGAATGGTATTTCTCAACAGATTCAAGCTTATCCTGGACAATATCATTGACACACATGGCCTGGTCTGCCAACTTGTCTTGTGCCCATGCACGGAGTTGTTCACAGAAGGTGATGCCAGACTGAAAGTCTGTGTCAGTGGTAAGTGGAGCATCAGTAAAGCTCTTTGCCATAATGGGCCAATAGGCATCACCTGCTTTGATTTCACATAGACTATAGAAATCTCGCCAGGCAGCAGAGTATGTTTTATGGATCTGGGCCATTCGGCGGTAAAAAGGCATGGGTTATTTTTCAGGATCTATGTTTCTATGTAATCTATGAAGGTAATGGGAGGAGCTGGGTGGGTTAGAGCAGAGAGGGCAGAGAGGAGGGGAGACAGCTCAGCAGGAAGAGATGAAGGAGAAAGGGGAGGGGGATCAGAGACAGCGTAAGGGTCGGGACATATAGGAGGCGGGACAGGATGATGGGAGGGGTCAAGAGCGGCAGAAAGGACCGAGAGGAGACCAAGCTGGCAGGGGAACCGGAAGCACTAGTAGCGGGACTGACAGAAGGGGTTGACAACACGGTTGCCAAGGTAGGGTTAGAGGGCATAGCGGATGTGACGGGGTTTGGAGTCAACGGGGCAGGGTCAGAACTGGGATGTAACGGACCGTTTCGCTCATCAGAGGTTAAAAACCGTTTAGGCGATAATCCCCTTCCAGACACACAAGCAGCTACAGCAAGCACCAATCTCCCGAACTGCAAACTACACGAATCTTCCAACTCCCGAATTGCACACACTTGAATTCCCCAATCTCACGAACTGGAAAAGCATATGAATCCTCTCAAGCATATGAATGCTGTAGACAGTTGAATAGGAACCATACAAATAGGTTTACTCTCCTAGCAGTCAAACTGGAACAGCATACAATAAATCCTTCCCCCAATAATGAGACGACACTTCACTTTGAGGGTTAAAACAGGAACTCACTGTACTGTCACATACAGTCTCTTTTATTCCCAATCCACAAACATAGTACAGCCCACAGGGCGTTACAAAACAACCAATCAATCCGTACAATACACCCAGACACTCCCACACAAAATCCTCCCCTCTGCATGTGATATGATTACTGAACACAATGGGTAATCTCATTATCACCGGCAGAGGAATACAGTTTTTACACAATATTTATAACTTCTAAAATATACATGTCACAAACATAAAACATACATTTTGATAATCAATCCATTCAGGGGAACAACATATTAAAAAATGGCACGAATCAGACCAGGGGTTCAAAAGTTAAGGGAAAGTCCTTTGTGACTGAATGAAGCATGGCTTTCCGGCCCAAACCAGTTTCAGAGTCTTCTATCCTGGAGATAAGTGAGAAGTAATTCAATTATCTCCCAGGACAGACACAAGACTCCATTAACCACATGGCAGAAAACAAACAGTAAAAGACATAAAAATTACCTACAGTTACATTCAGTACATAACATATACGTTCTACATATCCCCAGATAGCTGAGGTCTGAGCGCACATTATTAAGCGAATGGCGCTCAGACCACACGAATACAGTTTAATCACCATGGAGCCAAAGTCTTTACACAGTCAGTTTCATGCGAATGGGCTCCATGGGATTCCTATCTGGGGTACAACACACTCAAACAAATCTACCGAACACCCGGTAGAAAAGCACAAATAAGTCTTTTCTGCAGGGAAAAAGATGTCTATTAACATGGGGCCATAGTCCAAAGGCAGCAGGCGAGCAACCAGGCTTCTCCAGTGTACAGTGGCGAGGTTGGTTTCGCCACATGGGAGTAGGAAGAGCTGAAGGTGGAACGATGGGAAAAGGCGGGGACTACAGTGGGGGCGGCGGACAAGGGGGTGGCGGAGGAGAGACTGGGAGGGGACTGGGAGGAGGGACTATGGCGGAATCGGGTCAGGGGAGGTGGGGGACTGGAGGAGTGGCTGGGGCGTAGGAGCAAGGGGGAAGGAGTGTAATAATACTGGATAGTAATAGGTTACGTCAGCACCAAGCACGGGACATAAGGGGGTGGAGCCATGTCCTACGCCACTAGTGGGTGGCGTCTGGGTGTTGGCAGGGGATGCTGGTCGGGAGCTGCTCAACATGGTCTGGGCACATCATAGGGCGGTGGCCGGGGGTTTGTGGAAAGCACATCATCATTGCAAACATTTCGGTGATACACATAAATCGTTTGCCCCTCAAAATCTAGTTCTTCCTCTGTCCAACCCTCCTGCTTAAGACCTCTGGCGACCCAGTACCAAGCCTCTACAGCCTTTGTCAACACATTATTAAACAACAACCCTTCTTTGTCCACTAGTAACTTCCTACAAATCTCGGGTTGCAATCTACCGCTAGGTGACATTTGGAACCCACAGACCTTGGCAATTTTCTTAATCTTTAGCATTGCCTCCTCCCCTGCCCTTTCCTTCACAATATCACAAGCCAAAAACCCCTTAGCTGGTCTAGCATGGTCTTGCCCCATTTTAACCAAACAAGGGATGCCATGTGACAGAGACAGGGAGAGTGAGAAGAAAAAGTAGGAAAGTCTACAGTGCTCGACTGCCACGAGGGTTGGGGCCCCGTGCGTCTTCCCTAAACGTAGACTAGTCACAGTGGTCCGTGCACCCGAAATGGTGGCCACGGACCAGAGCGGGCGAGTATGGGTGACTAACACAGCTCTAGTCAGCAAACACAGGACAGATAAAGGACAAAGGAGAAGATGAATGTGGCAACACTAAGCAAAAGACATTTACAGAAATCACACATGTATAAATGAGTGTACACTCCGGAATCAAGGACAAGCCACAAGACACACACACACACCAAGAGTACCCACACTATAACAACAATTGAACAACACCCACAGTATGACAGAAAGCAATAAAGCCATGTACATATTAAAACTAGTGATGTACCGAACGGTTCGCTGGCGAACGGTTCCTGGCGAACATAGCATGTTCGCGTTCGCCACAGCGGGCGAACATATGCGCGGTTCGACCCGCCCCCTATTCGTCATCATTGAGTAAACTTTGACCCTGTACCTCACAGTCAGCAGACACATTCCAGCCAATTAGCAGCACAGCCTCCCTAGCAGACCCTCCCACCCACTGGACAGCATCCATTTTAGATTCATTCTCAAGCTGCATGCTTAGTAAGAGGAGGGAAAGTGTAGCTGCTGTTCATAAGATAGGGAAAAGCATAGCTAGGTTAGGGATAAGGGTATGCTTTTTTTGGATTTTTTTTTTCTATCTAATGTAAATGCATCTTAGTTGTCTGCCACTGCTGCCAGCTTCTGTGTCAGGCTCACAGTGCCCATTTCCCCAGTCAGTGCCACCAATTACATCTGGTGTCACAATAGCTTGGATTTAAAAACAAAAAACTTTTTTCACTGTTATAGATTGAATAGCAGTCAGTTGTCTGCCACTGCTGCCAGCTTCTGTGTCAGGCTCACAGTGCATACTGTGCCCATTTCCCCAGTCAGTGCCACCAAATACATCTGGTGTCACAATAGCTTGGATTTAAAAACAAAAAACTTTTTTCACTGTTATAGATTGAATAGCAGTCAGTTGTCTGCCACTGCTGCCAGCTTCTGTGTCAGGCTCACAGTGCATACTGTGCCCATTTCCCCAGTCAGTGCCACCAATTACATCTGGTGTCACAA
>OW240925.1:7181854-7196601 GCA_933207985.1 Pelobates cultripes
CACGAACGAGGACCGACCGCAAGGCCAAAACTTATGTAACTATTTTCGGCTAGTGTGCCTATTAGGTCGGTCAAAACTTTAAAGTCCCATAACTCCCGAACGCTTTCTCCGAATGGGATGATTTTTTAATATGTTGTTCCCCTACATGAGGGCTATCTGGGGATACTGAATTTAAGGGTGTACTTCAAGCCGTTACAGAGCCCTGGTCCTTAATGGTAATAAAATTGAAAAATGGCCTGGTTACGGGGTTAAAAACTATATATATTGAAACAACAATTTCCTACTTGTACTTATAACCCTATAACTTGCAAAAAAAAAAGCATGTAAACACTGGGTGTTTTTAAACTCAGGACAAAATGTTTAATATATTTAGCAGTTTTTTTCATTAACTTTTGTAGATAAGTAAAAGATTTTTCAAGTAAAAGTCCAAAAACATTTTGTAATGGTATTTATTAATTAATGACTTTACGTCATAAAGAAAGCATATTTAGTGTAATGCCTTGGAGACACCACTAGGGGCAGTGTGTAGCAAGACATGTGCTTCTGGCAGTGACATCACAGGCCAGCCTATTTAGGAATACACTGAATAAAAACCAGATGTAGGAGAAACTCTGTCTCTTTGCCTGTACCTGACTGAACCTAAGATGCAGTACCAGCTCTGACTTAACCCCAGCCAAAGGGCTGGGGCCTTGTAAGTAATATGAATCCATTGTAACATTTAGTAACTGATAGCCTTTGTATGCATGTTGTTGTTTTGTATTGTATAATTATTGTGGTAAATTGACATTCTGCTAGCATCTGTTTATGTATTATAGTTATATTAAATATACATTTAATATCACATTTTGTGTATTTTCTATCCACATATTCGACCATAATACCATGAACTATAAAAATATTAATGTTGTTCCGTATTGCTTAATTATTATGTATTAAGAGTTTAATATTCATATTTAAGTCACGACCACAACACATTTTATTTTCAATATTTTACCATAATTATTATTATTTTTTTAAGTAAAATATGACATGATACAAATAATGGTATGTAAAGAAAGACCTTCTTGTCCTGAAAAAAACCAATATATAATTTGTATGGAAACCGTAAATGAGAGAGCGGAAAATTACAGCTAAACACAAACACCATAAAAGTATCAAAACCGCTCTGGTCCTTAACCCCATTACAGCGGTCTACGCCGTCCCCATTATAATGGGCTTTAAAGCAGCATAGAACGCCGTAATGGCTAAAGCCCCCAGGAGCCAGGATTTATTTACCTCCGCTGCGATCCTCTTCAGGAGGACTGCCTGACAGCCCAGGCAGCCATCCACCAGCAAATCAGGCCCCGGGGGCCATGCGATCTCTCTCAAAAAACGATCACATGGCCCCCTGTAGCTGGCTGTGTCCAGGAATCCTACTGCAGGCTTTTCTGTCTGACCAGCTTCTTGCTTCTTTCATCGCCGCTGATCATGTCCTAGTGACTCACAAACCGTAAATTGACCTACCCGTTACGCCAGGCACAGTCCCACGGCATCACTCACTGGTCAGGTCCTCATTTTACGGTTACGTTCGGCTATTTAATACTAGAACTGCATATACAGTCTATCTGTCCGTTTTTCAGCCGTTCAGTTACATGGTCATTTCGTGCATATCTTACTCCATGCATTTCCTTGTTCAGTTTTATGATGTTATTTCTATGTATTTTCCGCCCGTGCACCTTACTGACAGCACATTCCTATAGATCTCTCCGTTCGTGCACTTCAACGCATGAACAGATAATATACACATGTCCCTTTCTCATTTAGGGTCGTGCGGTTCACACTGCACGAATGGGATACAATTCAAACTATTTTCATACTCATACATATTTTGTCCAATTCGTGCGGTTAACCACACAAACGGGCAGTTTTGGGTTAAACTCATTGCGCATTTTCAGCTACTTTCAGGGTACAGCGGGTGCCTTATTTTCTGCCTTTACATGCTCGCCCGTCACATACTAATCCCAAACTCAGGATTATACTGTATTACACACATCATGCAATTAAATTCCCATGCTTTGCTATGTATCTTGCCCGCAAGGGCTTCTTTCACACAAGTCTCGTTCGGATAAACTACTGGTATCATTATGTTATGACACTCCGTTCATGCGGTTTAACAGCACGAACGGAGTGTATGTGTTCCATCATACCACACATAAATCATTGTCGTATACTTACGAACGGACTACGTTTGTTTCATACCCATTTTCCACCGGGCATATACAGCCACCCGTACGGCAATGAAACACTGTTCACGCGGTCTACACCGCATGAACAAGAACAGACCTCAGGGTTACAATACCTGCCCAGTTGAATTTTTCTCCAGTATAGGTGCAGCAGGTCACGGTCCCATTTAACAAGCATGACGGGCACCCAGTTACATCCGACGGGATCCCCAGGCACTACCTACCTATCACTAATTACAGGCTACACTGATTACTTACATATATCACCTCCCATACATCAATTGCATGACATTGCTACATACACTACTTGTAGCGGATGGCATTGGGCTGTCCTCAAAATTATGTGTATTCGTATGCTTTCGGTTAATTTTTGCCATATGTATGTAAGTTGTATGCAGAATCCGCTGATTGTTCGGTAAAATCACTCCAGTTATTATGCGAGTGAAACTACCGAACAACCAGACCACCCCAGGAATAAGTGTGCCTCCAATTACAGTTTGCAACAATGTTGCAAATGGGTAATTGGCAATCAGTGCAGTGTGTGCTTTGTCCTCTGGGTGGCCGCCATCGAGTGTCTGGAACCCAAATCAGACACTCGGTTAGGCAAACACCGCTGAGACCTCCACACTGCCATCACTTCGTGTAGAAACTACCGAACGGCTCCCCTTTCGGTAGAAAGAACCCCACGAACAAGGGGGTTTATCCGAATCCTCCCCAGTCTCCATAACCCAAGCCGTTTGTGCATTTTGTTCCCTCTTTCTGTGACTGACCGCAGGGCCAAAATGCATGGAACCCATTTCGGCTGTTAACCCCAGCGCGGTCGGTCTTTTTACTACCTCCAGGAATTTCCCGAACCCCTGGTCCGATCTGGGTGATTTTTTAATATGTTTCTCACCCAGATCAGGGCTACCAGGGGAGGTAATATTTAAAGGGGTACCCCTATGTTTAGTGGTACATCCAGAAAACCAGGGGATATGTGTCCTGCATAATGGAATTATGAGTAATACTAAGGGGAGGGGATGTGTGGGTGGCAAGTCATGTATGATTGGTGTACTGTATAATTACTGTAAATCCCTCCCTTGCATGGGAGAAAGCTTTAAAAGAAGGTTGAGTGATTCAAATTTCAGTTCTGCTCCTGATGCTGTGTGTCATCCAGTCATTGGGATTTATATTGGGATATTATTGGATTGATTTGCCTGCTGTAATTATAGCCTTATGGATTTTTAATATTTGTTCCTGAGCCTCACTGGGATCTTGAGTGGAGATAACCTTTGGAATACCAGCTCTCCGCTACACTACTGACAACCAAACCTACTCTGCCACCTACAGGTCATTTACATAAATGCATAAAGGGTTTTCAAATACACTGACCCCTATAGGTCATACAAATATTTCAGGTATCACGCATTTATTCTATCACACACAAATCCTAACACTCAGGGGATACTTTATTATATATTTCATGTGACAAATTTTCTCCTTAAAAGCACTCAGTATGGGCTATATGACATGATTATGCAATGTTTAAATTATACATGTGTTATTCATAAAAATCACAATACACTTGACAACAGTGGTTTTACAGCCACTGCCACCTACAGGTCAGCAATTACATTGCTATTACGGAGATTATTTCTAACAGCATCTCCACTGATCTCTACAGGTCTACGATCATACGACACTATACGAAACAATCTATGCTAAAATATGCTTAATTTTTCATACGGTCGAATCTATTTTAGGTTCCAGGTACTACTGAACCTATACGGATTATCAGTTTCAAAATCATACTTTCAGCTTACACCTGCTTACAAAGTATATCTATATCTGATCTCCCATGGCATAGATATAACATACTGGCAGTAGGGTCATAGGAGCCAATAGTGCCCTCTTTTTCTCTGCATCAACTCCGATTAGTGGTCCCACGAAGCCAACCCCCCGGATCACACTCGGAATCATACACCCCTCGGGCCAATCGTGAGCTAGCCGCCTCACATTGTATCATAGAGAGGGCCTCACCTTTCACTCCCCTTCCTATTTTCTGTTTACAGCCACTGAGAGGCCAACATCATGCCACTACATTTGCTGGCCACAAAAAAATCCCCTCGTGCCAACGCATAGGTAGAGCCTCTCAAGCCACTTGGCAACTAACAGGGACTCACCAGTCACAAAATCATAAGCATAATGGTTTTGCCGCAAGGCATACCTAGCAAGCCAGTACTAAGCCAACCGGTTCAAATAATAATTGTATTTTTATTTTATTTAAGTATGTCTCAAGAAGGTGGCGAAGAGTTATCTCTCCCTAGCACCCCTGCAAGGGTTGAGACACCTTCACGGAGGGGAGATGCTGTCAGTCCAGCATCAATCAGGTCCTGGACAATCCCACGCATTACCACCGAGCTAAGGAGGCGACAAATCCCCTACCCTGCCACAGCAAGGAAAACGGAGCTATACAAACTGCTACACACAACAACCAACAACACGGGAGCAAGGGAAGGTTCCAGCAGCACCAACTCGGGTGATATCCAGACTATGCTGGCATCACTCATGACCTCAATGGGCAAGGTCAACGACAGACTGGCTAACCTCGAGGCGGTTACCATAATTCACACCAAGGCTGGCCTTCCCAACACCGTACAACTGGCACCTACTGAACCATGGGCTACTGGTAAGTTTAACTCAGCAGATACTCAGGACGTTGATCCTGCGCACACAATCCCAGCCCACATCAAAAGAGACATCCTGGAGGGCAAAGATGTCAACCTAGCATCCTTACTAATTGCCTCCCAGGATGTTGTAGAAAATAAGACTTACAGGTATGATGATGTATCTGTGGTGGTCAGATCCTACTACGCCAGGTTAAACTGGAAACTGACCATCCGGGAATTTGTGTTAGCATATGGCATATTTAGAGATGTCATCTGCAAGGTGTACCCTAATAGAAGGGAAGAATTCGATCGCTACATGCACAAGCTGGTGGACCTGAGAAACAAATATGGAGGGTCGACCTTTTACGACTACCATAGGTCATTTTCCACCAAAGTATCTGGCGCTCTCTCCCAGTATGCTGTCCGTATCAACTGGGGCAAGCTAGATACGGAAATCTTTCTCAGGTCTTAAAACACTGGCTTGTGCATCCTGTTCATCTACTACCCACACAATTAACTTTTCTTCCAGCACAGCAAACGATCACGACCAGGCACCTGGCACTAGCTACGCTGGCAAAACCGAGAAGTCCATGACTTAGAAGGATTTTTTACAAGCTCAGCTCTTTTTGAGATCTACACCATCGTAGCAGCTGCGGTAGCTTGGGCACATTTATGGTTCAGTTCGTTGTCACTCAGACAATCACGCCACATGCCACATCATTAACAAAGGCCATTCATCATCCCTAACAATCATAAGGTTTCTCAGGAAACTCACGTGGTTGGCAGCATGTCACAATTTCTACTTGGCTTGCTTTCATGTTCCAGGCATTAGTAACATAGCAGCTGACAGTCTGTCTCATTTGAACTTTCAGGCTTTTCGTTAAGCACTCCCGTCAGCCGCTCAAGCAGCCACAGCCGCTCCTCCCTTCCAACAGCTAACCGTGGACTAGAACTTATAATGCAACATAGCAGGGATCTGTCCAAACTGGCACTTTCTTCCAAATCTTGCAAGACATACAACAGAGCCTTCACACTATTAAAAAAATTCCTATCAGACCACGACATATCCAAGCCTTTTCTCATGACATCTATCACAGCCTTCACCTCTTTTTGCCACCTTAAATTACACTTATCTTACAACACCATCAAATTATACTTCACAGGCATTCAACATCACAAGCTAACTGTAAAGGATCCTTCTATTCGTGCGGTGCTGATCCTTGTAGCTTCTCCCGAAATCCAGCTGTAACAAAGTGATTATAGCTCCCAACTCCCCAAACATGAGTCGAGACTTCATGAAGGGGTAAAATGATCTGATTTAATGGGGGCTACCTGCCCGGTATTTATGCAGGTCTCCCACCTGGTGGACACTCCCCTAGGGGACCAGATGGAAGACTGGGACAAAAGAATTACAGTAGCCAATCGCAGTGGCTCCAACATAAGCACTCCCCTTTGCATAGGTAAATCCCTCCTCTCTATCCTGGAGATAATTAACTTAAGTTAGTAAAAGAAACCTTAATTATCTCCAGGTAGAGAAAAACATCTCTTTTTATATATTCCCAAAACAGTATTAAAATCTATAACTTATATTTTACCGAACATAAACTTTAAATCCCACATACCCCCAGATAGCTTGTATCTGAGCGCACATTATAGTCGAATAGCGCTCAGATCCCACGAACACAGTCTTCAATATCGTCTAATGAAGTTTGGACTTCACTGGTGGTTCGCGTGTTGGTATCCGAGAAAGAGTTCCATAAATGTAGCCATCTAGGGTCGGTCTATTTCGCATTGCAATAAAGTCCCGAATGGTAAAATGTTCCCGGCATTCATGTGTTTCCAGCCATATGAACGGGGACCTTGGCAGGCACCAGCGGTGTTCGGCGGAATAAGTGTCCGAAAAGAGTTCCAGGGCATCGCCGCCATTTACCGCTGAGTGTTCGGCGATTTAAAATGGCGACCGCCACGTGTTCGGCAGATGAACGTGGACCACCAAGCTGTTCCCCAATTACTCTGTGGTTAACCACAAGGTCTGGGCGGTTAATGAGCGCCACACGACCACAATAGGAGGTCGGGTGATTCGGCAGTTTGTTCGTTTTATTGGTATTTGCACGAAATCACCACACACACGCACAAATAACCAAAAAGGCTGTTTCTCATAGTCTGTTTAACACAGGATTTCGTTACACAGCTCCCCCTTAGTCCCATGGAACGGCATACCTGCTTAGATCCTAACGGGTCAGATAAGGGATGTCCAGACAATCTAGTTACTTTTCTAGTTCCGTCTGCCGAGATAGGCCATCCGCATTGGCATTCTGCTTCCCGGGGCGATACTGCATCGTGAAATTATAGGTTTGCAGTGCCAAGCTCCATCTGAGTAGTCTGGGGTTATCGCCAGCTACTCTGTTAAGCCAAATTAAAGGGTTGTGGTCAGTCATCACTGTGAAGAAACGTCCATACAGGTACGGTTGCAGCTTTTTAAGTGCCCAAACTAATGCCAGACACTCTTTTTCAAAGGTGGCATAGCTGACTTCGCGTGGTAATTTCCTGCTCAGATACACCGGGTGGTCCATGCCATCGTCTCCCACCTGGCTTAATACTGCTCCCAGTCCAAACATTGAGGCATCTGTGCGAACAAGAAACCTTTTAGTATGATCAGGTGCCGCCAACACAGGAGATTCCCTTAATGCAGCTTTAAGTTTCTGGAAAGCTTTCTCGCACTGAGGGGACCAGGCTACTGTCACGGTAGGGACTTTTTGGTGAGGTCTGTCAGTGGTTTGGCTAGGGCACTGTATTCACCTACAAATTTCCTATAATAACCTGTGGAGCCTAAGAACGCCATGACCTGTGTTTTAGTCTGGGGTTGGGGCCACTGGGTGATGACCTCAATCTTGGCTGGTTCCGGCCTCTGTTTCCCTGACCCTACTCTGTGTCCTAAATACTGGACTTCAGCCATGCCTACGTTGCATTTCTCAGGCTTCAAGGTGAGCACTGCATTCTGAATTCGATTGAGCACTACTGAGATGTGTTCCAGGTGGGCTTCCCAAGTGCCACTGAAGATAGCTATATCGTGCAGGTAAGCACAAGCGAAGCCCTAAAATCCCTCTAGGAGCCGGTCAGCCATCCTGTAAAGAACGTAGCTGGGGCATTCTTCACCCCAAATGACATAACCTTAAACTGGTATAGGCCAAATGGGGTGTCAAACGCCGATTTTGGAATGGCCTCAGGCTCCAAGGGGATTTGCCAATATCCCTTACACAAATAAATAGTGGTCAAATAATTCCCCCCAGCCATGCGGTCAAGCAGCTCGTGTACTCTGGGCATGGGGTATGCGTCTGTGACTGTCCTATCGTTTAGTTTGCGGTAATTCACGCAGAACCTTGTGGTACTGTCTTTTTTAGGAACCAGGACCACTGGGGAAGCCCACGGGCTTTGAGACGGATCTATTACTCCCAGTTCTAACATGTCCTGGATTTCTTTTAACACAGTGGTAGTCAACCTTTTTCCACTTACCGCCCACTAATGCATCTTTCTTGATGGAAAAATTTCCTTACCACCCACCAGTTTTCGTGCAAGCGCGGAATATTTTTTAGAAAGGAGAGTGTTCTAAAAAAATAAAAATAAATGTACGTACATTTATCTTTTTATTTCTTTTTTATGCATGTTTATAATGTTTTTAACTTTATAAAGTTTTAATGAGGAAGCAATAAAGTAAATTGAAATTACCTTTACTAGTGATTAATGAGATCCTTGAGGTTGATGCTGCGAGACTAAATATTTGATATCTGGTTCGATTTTGGTAAGGAACAAACTAAGGTCTCCTCTTTCGGTGATATTCAGAAGACTTCTCTGTTTGCTCATAAAATGATTTCTCATCTGTGCGTCAGCTCCCCTCCTCTCCCTCCTCAATTCCCCTCCCCACCTTTTTTTCTTCCTTTTTTCTATTTTTTAACCTTCCTTATAGCAATACCCAGTAGGAAGGCTTAGCTAGGTAGCCCACTTACTATTATGAGTCAACAACAATTCTCTCCTTTTCTTTCTTTCTCCTTTTTTACAAGTACTCTACTCCTTCTTTTTCCTATTCTACAAGTACTCTGCACCTTCTTTCTCCTTTTTACAAATACTCTGCTCCTTCTTACTTCTATTCTACAAGTACTCTGCTCACAGACAAACACACTCACACATACATTTACAGACACACACACTCACAGACAAACACTCACACATACACTTACAGACACACACTCACATAGAAACACATACATACAAACATACACATTGTAACGGACCGTTTTGCAAAAAGGGGAAAAAACCATTTAGGCGATCGGCCCCCTTTCCAGAGATACAGGCACAGCTACTGCAGAACACCAGACTCCCAAACTGGATACAAAATAGCACTCCAACTCCCGAACTGGAACCTCACGAATAGCTGCCAGCAGACGAACAGGAAAAGCTCCCAAGCGGCTTACACTCCTGGCAATCAGTCTCCAACAGCATACAGTGAATCCCCCCAAGAACGAGACAAGGCTCTGTGTTGAGGGTCAATCAGTGGTCTGAGGTGCTGGCACACCCAGCCTGGTTTTTATTACAGTCTTGCAAATACAGGACCACCCACAGGGAGGTATAAAACAACCAATCATATCACAGTTACATCCCACATATTCCCTCCCCTTATCCTGAGAGGAAACTCAATTATACAAACAGTTAAAACATACTTTCTACCCAACTTTCATAAATCCAAAACCATACATCACATTCACATAAAATTACATATTCTCAATCAATCCATTCAGGGGAACAACATATTCAAAAATGGCACAAATCAGACAAGGGGTTCAAAAGTTAGTAAAAAGTCCTTTGTGACTAAATGAAGCATGGCTTTCTGGCCCAAACCAGTTTCAGAGTCTTCTATCCTGAGATAAGTAATTCAATTATCTCCCAGGATAGACACAAGACTCCATTAAGCACATGGTTGCAAAAAGACACAAAACACTTTAAAATACATAAAGTCACCTTTTATACATAAAACACAGACATTTCACATATCCCCAGATAGCTCAGGTCTGAGCGCACATTATTAAGTGAATGGCGCTCAGACCACACGAATACAGTGTAATCGCCATGGAGCCAAAGTCTTTACAGTCAGTTTCATACGAATGGGCTCCATGGGATTCCTATCTGGGGTATAAAACATTCAAACAAATCTACCGAACCCCAGGCAGAAAAGCACGAATTAAGCTTTTCTGCAGGTAAAAAAGATGTCTTTTAACATGGGGCCATAGTCCAAAGGCAGCAGGCGAGCAACCAGGCTTCTCCAATGCAATGTGGCGAGATTGCTCTCGTCACATCTCTCCCTTTTTCCAAACAGACTAACAGGGTATCTGACCTCCTGCCGGTCAGTGCCCTTGTTAGTCCAGCAGCCCACCCACAAAACATAATCAACAGCACAGCCCACCCACAATAAATGGTTACTACACCTGGGTAAAGGAGAAGCTTGTCCATGTCCAGGTGCCTCACCACAGCTGTGCTGGGTACGGGTACGCTGACTGGGTGGGTTGCTGCGCGGGCAGAGACCAGCGGCTCTCTGCCCTGTTGCCAGCGCTACTGGGAGGGTAGCCTGGTTGAAGCCTGGTTGTTGGAGGGGGAGACCGACTGTCTCCCCTTTAACTACACCGTTTTGCTGCTGGAGACCGACTGTCTCCCCTTTTGTTGCACAGCTCTGCTGCCGGAGGGGGAGACCGACTGTCTCCCCTTTGGATACTCTAAGCTGTCGCTGGGGAGAGGGGGTAACAGGCTCCTCTCCCGATAGAACACTCTGCCGCTGGGGAAAGGAGACTGAGCTCTCTATTCCCTGCCCATTAATGATCTGCCGCTGGGGAGAGGTGGTAGCAAGCTCCTCTCCCATACATACTTTCATCCTCTGTGGAGGGAGACCGACTGTCTCTGCTCCCAATACAGTGTCCTGCTGCTGGTGAAAGGAGACTGGGCTCTCTATTCCCGGTAGGACACTCTGCCGCTGGGGAATGGAGACTGGGCTCCCAATTCCCTGCTGTATCTCCCGCTGGGGAATGGAGACTGGGCTCCCAATTCCCAAAAAATCATGCTGCTGCTGGGGGGCAGGAACAACTACCTCTGCCCCTGTAGCCCAGCCTGCCGCTGGGGAGGGAGGACGCTGCTCTCCTCTCCCTGCACTTTACACTGCCTTCCTGGCATATCACTCTGCTGCTGGGGGGCAGGAACAACTACCTCTGCCCCCTGTAACTCAGCCTGCTGCTGGGGAGGGAGGACGCTGCTCTCCTCTCCCTGCACTTCACACTGCCTTCCCGGCATATCACTCTGCTGCTGGGGGGCAGGAACAACTACCTCTGCCCCCTGTAACTCAGCCTGCCGCTGGGGAGGGAGGACGCTGCTCTCCTCTCCCTGCACTTTACACTGCCGCTGGAGAATGGAGACTGGGCTCCCAATTCCCGGCATATCACACTGTCGCTGGGGAATGGAGACTGGGCTCCCAATTCCCTGCATATCACACTGCCGCTGGGGAATGGAGACTGGGCTCCCAATTCCCTGCATATCACACTGCCGCTGGGGAATGGAGACTGGGCTCCAAATTCCCGGCATATCACACTGCCGCTGGGGAGAGGAGACTGGGCTCTCTCTGTCCCGCAACTGTAGCTGCCGGTGGAGGTCCACCCACCGTGGCAGCTGACCGTCACCCTCTGCCTGGTACAGCAGAGTCTTGAATACTAGACTCCTCACGAACTTCACGGATTTCTCAGCTGGATTAGGCCCATAGAAGTTCAGCCGCAACCACATCATACGGTCAAATTCCTGTACAGAGTATCTGTACTCCACTGCTGGTTCCATTCTGTTGCTGTCAGGGTCGCTGTACTGAGACATGCGTTGCCCTCAAATTGTAAAATCCACGGAATGGTGTCTCCTGTAGCTGTCCTTCTGGTTGTAGGAACGATCCCGCCGCTTGCCACCAATTGTAACGGACCGTTTTGCACACAAGGGGTAAAAACCGTTTAGACGATCGGCCCCCTTTCCAGAGATACAGGCACAGCTGCTGCAGAACACCAAACTCCCGAACTGGATACAAAATAGCACTCCAACTCCCAAACTGGAACCTCCCAAATAGCTGTTAGCAGACGAACAGGAAAAGCAGACAATCAGCTTACACTCCTGGCAATCAGTCTCTAACAGCATACAGTGAATCCCCCCAAGAACGAGACAAGGCTCTGTGTTGAGGGTCAAGCAGTGGTCTGAGGTGCTGGCACACCCAACCTGGTTTTTATTACAGTCTTGCAAATACAGGACCGCCCACAGGGAGGTATAAAACAACCAATCATATCACAGTTACATCCCACATATTCCCTCCCCTTATCCTGAGAGGAAACTCAATTATACATACAGTTAAAACATACTTTCTACCCAACTTTCATAACTCTAAAACCATACATCACATTCACATAAAATTACATATTCACAATCAATCCATTCAGGGGAACAACATATTAAAAAATGGCACGAATCAGACCAGGGGTTCAAAAGTTAAGGGAAAGTCCTTTGTGACTAAATGAAGCATGGCTTTCCGGCCCAAACCAGTTTCAGAGTCTTCTATCCTGGAGATAAGTAATTCAATTATCTCCCAGGACAGACACAAGACTCCATTAAGCACATGGTTGCAAAAAGACACAAAACACTTTAAAATACATAAAGTCACCTTTATACATAAAACACAGACATTTCACATATCCCCAGATAGCTCAGGTCTGAGCGCACATTATTAAGTGAATGGCGCTCAGACCACACGAATACAGTTTAATCACCATGGAGCCAAAGTCTTTACAGTCAGTTTCATACAAATGGGCTCCATGGGATTCCTATCTGGGGTATAACACATTCAAACAAATCTACCGAACCCCAGGCAGAAAAGCACGAATTAAACTTTTCTGCAGGTAAAAAAGATGTCTTTTAACAGGGGGCCATAGTCCAAAGGCAGCAGGCGAGTAACCATGCTTCTCCAATGCAATGTGGCGAGATTGGTCTCGTCACACACATACTCACACATACACTAACAGACACACAGATACAGACACACACATACTTACAGACACAAACAAACATATACTTACATACACACACACATATACTTACAGACACACACACATATACTTACTGACACACACACATATACTTACTGACACACACACACATACACTTACAGACTTACAGACACACACATATACACACAAATTATTAATATTAAATGTCCACCCAACCTCCCTACCTGGAGAGCTGGTGAGGATCTGTCCCTGGGGTCCAGTGGGGCTTCACTTTGGCGGGCGGCTGTGTGCTAATCCGAGGCGGCGAGGGAGCTCTAACCTCTCTGCACTGCTCCCTCGCGGGCTGTCTACTGATGCCGGGAGCCAGAATATGACGTCATATTCCGGCTCCCGCAGCATCAGCAAATATCGTGCGAGAGAGCAGTGCAGAGAGGTTAGAGCTCCCTCACCGCCTCAGATTACAACTCTGCCGCACCTGGGGGTCCGGAAGGTGGCCTGACAGGAGGGAGCACTTCCTCCTGCCGGTCTCTGAAAACTTGCGCCCGCAGAGCCGCTCGCGCCCACCCAAAAGGAGAAATCCTCTTAAAAAGAGGATTTAGCCGCTGAAATCCTACCGCCCACCTGGAATCCTGAAACGCCCACTAGTGGGCGGTAAGGACCAGGTTGACAACCCATGTTTTAACATGCTTTCCCGTACTGCTTCGGGGATTCGGTAGAGCTGCTGCCGCAGAGGTAACTGGCCTGAGGTCTCCACTCTGTGGACTGCCAGGGTCGTATACCCTGGGGCTGCCAAAAACATGCCCCCAAACCCCTCTAACAATTGGGAAGCCTGAGCTTGCTCCTCTGGACTTAATTCGGGGGCCCAACTGTACCTGTTCTACCCCTGTAGGTTCTTGAGGAAGCATATCAGGTAAAGGGATACCCTCACTATCCTCATACGCTGGAGCGCATACCGCGGAGACCGCCTCTGTTCTCTCGAGATATGGCTTGAGCATATTTACATGGAAGGATCGTCAGATCCTTCCATCAGAACAGTCTGCCACAATGTACGTGGTATCACTGATCCGATCTATCACAGTGTAGGGACCCTGCCAGGATGATTGTAACTTATCGGTCTTAATGGGCTTAAGCACTAGGACCTTTTGTCCTACTTCCAATTTACGGTCTCTAGCTCCCTTATCGTACCAGTACTTCTGCCGTTGTTGAGCTGCCTGCAGGTTCTCCTCAACCGTTTCGGTTAGAGCCTGCAGATGGTCCCTCAGCTCTAGTACAAACGTGACTATAGGGTTACCTATGTGTTCCATATCACCTTCCCAATGTTCCCGTACTAGGTCTAGTGGTCCCCGGACCCGTCTCCCGTATAGTAGTTCAAACGGGGAGAATCCGGTGGACTCCTGGGGAACTTCCCTATAGGCAAAGAGCAAATGGGGAAGGAACTTTTCCCAATTCCGACAGGTCTCTGTGAACGTGATGAGCATTTGCTTAAGGGTGTGTCAGGGTATTTATATCGGCAGACATCTTGTGCTATGATAGAAAATAAAAGTGTATATTCTGAGTCACTCTGAACAGAGCAGACTCCATTTTGTTATTTCCAAGTTAACAAAAAGACACAAGATTTCTATCTGTAAAACTAACCACTTTCCCAGAGCTAAGGAATGCATAGTATATACAAACCAAGTGGTAATAGAATATAATCAATTCTAAACCCAGACAATTGTGACAGAGAAGATTAAATAATTTAATTTTACTGTCTATATATATATATATATAAGGTACCATTGTATGGAAAAGGTTAAACTTAGTTCATGATC
>OW240925.1:7197912-7218199 GCA_933207985.1 Pelobates cultripes
TTATTTATATGAAATACTTTCACTTACGATAAACGTTCTTTGGATCTGAGAATTGAATTAGTGGGCAATTCTCACTGTTACTATTATTATCCCATAAATATCCCCACAGGTGCCGTTAAAACGCTCACAGAGGCCATTGGTCTGGGGATGATATGGGGAACTTAATATGGGTTTTACCCCACAGCTCTGCCAGAGCTGTTAGGTAACCACCGCTGTGAATTGGGTTCCCTGATCTGACACTATCACCCTAGGGAATCCCACCCTAGTGAACACAGGAACCAGTGCTTCCACCACCGTTTCTGCATGTATATTTGACAGAGCTATTGCTTCTGGATAGCGGGTAGTGTAGTCCACCACAGTAAGAATGTATTTCTTACCGGATGGATTGGGTTTGATGAGTGGCCCGACTAGATCGACAGCCACCCGGAAAAATGGTTCCTTGATGATGGGTAGGGGACGTAGTTTTGCCCGGGGGTGATCCCCTCTCTTTCCTACCTTTTGGCATACGTCGCAGGTCCGACAGTAATCCTGTAATTCCCTAGTGACCCCCGGCCAGAAATATGACTGGGTGAGTCGGTCTCTAGTCTTTTTTATGCCTAAGTGACCTGCTAGGGGAATATCATGGCTAATCCGCAATAATTCCGCCCGATACTTACGGGGTACGATTAACTGTCGTTTTTCTACCTGGCCTGCTCCTTTCCCTGTCCCCCCGGTCACCCGGTATAGTAAACCCTTTTCCCAGGTAAATCTTGCCTGATCTCCGTCTCCCTGGGGTTTGTCTGCCTCCCTCCGATACCCTCTTAGTGTGGGGTCTTCCCGCTGGGCTTGCTCAAAGTCTTGAGGGGTACCCCAGTAGGAGGTATGGTCAGGATTAACTGTCAGGGGGTTATTGCTTACCTGGTCATTGGTTGAGGGGGAAGCCTCCATAGCTCTGGATTGCTGCCGGGTGGTGACAGGTAGTGCTCCCTCTGAACTGATGGCTGCCAATTGCGACGTCAAGCATCATAGATCATTTCCCAACAATACTTCCGCTGATAAATCTGGCATGATGCCCACTTCCACAGCCTTGGCCCCAGTACCCCAATCAATGTGTACCCAAGCTGTTGGCAGTTTATGAATTGCCCCTCCGGCCACCCTTACAGCAATGGTGCCTCCTGTGTGCTGTGACGGGATGACCCAGTGCGGCTGAACCAGGGTAATAGTAGCCCCACTGTCTCTTAGTCCCTTAGCTTCTTGCCCATTTAACTTTACCGACTGGCGATGGTGTGCCCGGTTATCCCCAGCAGCTTGTACGGGGTTCACCTCATGTAACGTGGACCAATTTTCGCTGTTGTTACTGAGTGCCCCTTGAGCCCTAGAGTCGTAATCTTCTTGTACACAGTGTGCTGCTGTTACGATTGCCCCCGGTCTAGCAGGAGGGTTGATCGCTTGGATGTCCTGGTTCCCACTGCAGAGAGTTGAACAGAGGTCTTTCGGTAGCAAGCTGCATGTGTAGAATATTCCCAAGAACGAAATGAGCATCAATATCCCGGATTCCTACAACATGAGTCGAGGCTGCAAGTTGAGGGTCAAAACGAACTGGCTTTACTGGTACATAGCATGGCAATTTATGTGATTCCTCAGGTCCAAGGACAGCCCCCTGTGGACCTGATGGAATACAGGTACAGTACAAACAGGTAACCAATCACAGTACACTGTATCATTTGAATTAGTACCCGCCCAGCTTGGAGATAATGAGGCCAACGGTTTTTACAATCTAATTATCTCTAAGCGCACAAAAGACCACGTTTTATTATGTCCTAGCAAACTACATGAAAATCCATAACTTGTACATTATTACAGTAACACCACTCATTCTACCATTCATCTGAAGGCTCGCGTTCGTGTATATAAAACAGGCGAATGGCGCTCTAATCCCACGAACAAAATGTAATGTTTCTGCCGTATAAAGTCCGTTCGACATTTTGAGATTGTTAGTCTTTGTTGGCGGCCATGTTTTCTGCTGGTTTAGCGAGCAGCGGGACTTCGTGTCTAACTCGTGGAACTAAACTCGGTATCAGTTCATGCGAAGTCCCGCTGTCTGTCTGGTAGTGGGCTCGTTTGGTAAGAGAATGAGGACCACCTGGGAGCAGGGTACTTGACCTGCGGTTAACCGCAGAAACCACAAGTTAACGAGCGCCACGCGACCCGCTGTAGGGGGTCGTCGTTCGGTTGATAGTTCGGTATTTTCCCTTCAGTACTTTGGGTGCGAACGTTGATGCCCCCAGGCCTACCAATTACGTTGTGGTTAACCGCAAACCGCAGGCACCTGGGTGGTTAATGGCTGCCACACTCCGAGGGCCGGATGGTCGACCGTTCAGTAGTTTGCGGGGTGACGGGGTTAAGTGGCGGCACATGCCAGTTTCTGGGGGGTCCCCCGTTCGTACCACGAATGGAGCCTTCATAAGGGTTCGCGTAATCCATTCGTGTGGTTTTCTGCTTAACTTATGCAGTGGCAAACAGTATCAATCGGTGAGTTAAAACAGCAACATAGTGATTTCCAGTCTTTTGTAACAGCTGCTGCTTTGGTCGATGGCACCGGTGTCCGCCCCCAGCGGTCTGTAGTACGTTGTATGCAATTGGGTTTGATGTGTCCCACCTGTTTGCACCCATAACACATCGGAGCGGTCTTTTGATATCCCGTACTTGTATTATTGCTCCCCGGTGGAGTTACCCTCTGTGGCGTAGTTGGAGGACCAGATGAAGGCCGCTGCCCAGGGAACCCTCGATTTCCATCCAGCCGTCTGCTCTCCTTGGAATTCATCTGCCAACCTTGCTGCCTCCTCCACCGTCTGAGGCTTTCTGTCTCTGACCCAGTCTCTAACCTCCGCTGGCATGTAATCAAAGAACTGCTCCAGTAATATCAATTGTACGGCATCCTCTAAGGTAGTTGCCTGATTCCCCTGCATCCAGTTACTGGCAGCGCGTTGCATACGAAATGCCCACTTGGTGTATGAATCCTTGCCTTGTCTCCTGAGGGCCCAGCATTTCCTTCTATGGGCTTCAGGAGTTACAGCGTACCGAGCTAACAAAATCTCTTTTATTTTTTCATAGTTTTGTATATCCCCATCTGGCATGGCTCTCAATGCTTCTGCTGCTCTGCCTAATAATTTGCTGCTTAATACCGCAGCCCAGTTAGCACTTTCTAAATCTTCTAACATACATTGTCTCTCAAAATCTTGTAAATAATTATCGATATCCATCTCACCTTCCACGAAGCTTTTAAATGCAGCGTAGTTGATTTTTCGCTGTCGCCCCATTGTAGATCCAGATAGCGACAATATATCCACAGGAGGTGATCTGTCCCTGGCTTCTCGGGCTTCCCTGGCATTCTGGGTCTCCGTAGCTTGTGCCAAGATCTGTACCACGATCTCCGGTGCAGGGTTAGGTCCTACCAGGCTGAGTCTCCATCTCACATTCCTTTGGAACTTTGTTTCCTCTGCATTCACCATTTGTTGTTCGCCGGTTTGATCGTTCTCCGGTAATTTGGCTATTAGCGTGGCTTTCGGTTTATTGCTTGCCACTATGCCTCGAGCTTCCAGCAGTTCCTTCAATGTTGTTCGTTTCAAGCGTTTGTATCTATGCACCATTCACCACTTGTTTCGGTTTGGTACATCCGTTCGGGAGAAAATCCTGCCGCTTGCCACCAGTGTAAAGGATCCTTCTAGTCGTGCAGTGCTGATCCTTGTAGCTTCTCCCGAAATCCAGCTTTAACAAAGTGATTATAGCTCCCAATTCCCCAAACATGAGTCGAGACTTCATGAAGGGGTAAAACGATCTGATTTAATGGGGGCTACCTGCCCGGTATTTATGCAGGTCTCCCAGCTGGTGGACACTCCCCTAGGGGACCAGATGGAAGACTGGGACAAAATAATTTGTGGGGATATTTATGGGATGATAATATTAAACAGTCGAGAATCGCCCACTATTTCAATTCTCTTAAATCTTAGAAATCGTTTATCAAATAAGTGAAATGTATTCCATACAATTAAGATCACAATGTGTTATAAAAATAGATTTAATTTATTGTGACATATAACATAACAATAATATTAGGTAGCATGCATGATAATAATCAGTGAGTATTTAGTATAACATAAGTATGCAATACAATGGAATGGCTATACACGTTCCAATGGCTAACAGCATCATCTGTCACTTAAGATTTATGAGGGTAAGCTTCACACAGCGAAAAGCCATAAAACCTTGGCTAACAGTTAAATCATCTGAGTAACCCTTTCAATGCTGGCTAGATCCTCCTAGGCATATAGTATCCTATTCTCCTGTAATTTTCAATTAAAATAACATTCAAACCAACTCATTAGTCATTTCCTAGAACCATCCAATAAGAATAATCTACCAGATTTTTTTACAAAAGCCAAATTTTAATTTGCCTAAAAAGATATCTTTATTTTAGAGCAAATCAATACACCTGGATAAAAACAACGGTATGCTAACACGTGATAATATCACATTAATATATAATTATTCTTAATTCCACCTGCAGAATGGAATGTTTATAACTATATATTCTTTAGTTAACTAAGATTTCTAAATATTGAAATCTGACCGTGAGTTATCCAGTCATATATTCTGCTATTAGTAAATTTTAATTACCGCAAGGTCTGGGCGGTTAATGAGCACCACACGACCTCAATAGGAGGTCGGGTGATTCGGGAGTTTGTTCATTTTATTGGTATTTGCACGAAATCACCACACACACGCATAAATAAATGAAAAGGCTGTTTCTCATAGTCTGTTTAACACGGGATTTCGTTACACTAACCCTACGGCCTAATACACATAGCTTCATGTCAGCTTAACAGGTAAAGAACATACTACGAGGCATTCAGAAAACCATGCCTCCACGTTCCCCGCCACGATTACCTATAGACAGTACACTATTTAATGCATTATCTGATCTATTAGACTCCAAACCTTTTCCCTCTTTCAATAACACAGTCGTTAAAACTGTACATAGCCTTCTATTGGTTCTTCAGGCTAAGAGAATTCACCACTATCACCACCACCCAGACAGACAGATGCCTCCTACGTACACACCTTCGCAAACATACTGGCAATACCCCAGACAAAAACAAGCCAACACGCACCTACAGTGGAAATCACTTATTACCCTACTCACAACAAATGGTGTCCGGTGGTGGCTCTGGATTCCTACCTGTTACTGCATCACTACCATCACCACATTTATTTGCACTACAAGGCTCTGTACTCACTACCACTACTTCTATAACACACATCCAATCTCTACTAACCATGCTAGGTTTTAACCCTGCTCATTACTCAGGTCACTCCTTCCGCATAGGCGGCCTCCATCACTTCCAGCGCTAACATACCAGTGCACATCATCAAGTCACTGGGACGCTGGAAATCATCCACCTATACATCCTACATCCCTAAGTCGAAACAATAATTAAGAAATGCATTCAAAGAGATGTCTGGATAAATTGTATATATTGTGGACTGAATTAAATCTTTTGGTTATTCATTTTGCACTCTTTATTTACAGGCCTACCGTATCGTCGTTCTCGGCACACCACAACCGACTTGCTCTTTTATACTATCCTACGTCCTTACTTATATCTTACTCCATATATGGCTATGTTGCCCCTTACACAAATAGCAAGGCCCTTTGGCCTGTAATTGTGGGAGTGGCTTAAGTTAATCCACTCCCCTATATAAGGTAAACCCCTTACCTGACTCCATACCGATCACGGGCAAATTCTGAATGACCCTCCCACCCACTACTCAATTTTATACTTTCTCTTTTCTTTCACCTTACATTACTTTTCTTATTCCTTGGTGGGCCCTCTTTATTTACAGGCCTACTGTATCGTTGTTCTCGGCACACCACAACCGACTTGCTCATTTATACTGTCCTACGTCCTTACTTATATCTTACTCCATATACGGCCATGTTGCCCCTTACACAAAAATATATATATATATGTGTGTGTGTGTGTGTAACGTCATACGTAGTGTATTTTGATGTTAATAGAAGTACATATATTAGTATTAAAATACACTTAGAATGATGTTACATATATATATATATATATATGTTTATATATATATATATATACACGTATAATTACAATAATAAATAAAATAATAAAAAATATATTTTTTTAAATTAAAATAAATTATACATACATATGTAATTTCTTTCTAACTGTATTTTGTTTATATATATATATATATATATATATTGGTAACAAAATACACTTAAAATGACATTCTATATATATCTATCTATATATAAAATACAAATAACGGCAAATATATATATACAGAGAGATATATATAATTACATGAATAACTACATAAGTGTACACGTAGAATTTAAATACATATATATATTAAAATACTAAGTGTATATTTAAGTAATCTTTTAACATAATTATGTGATTTAAGTAATTAAAATTTGATTGACGTGCCTGACAACCAGGTAGAAAGTACCATTACCATTTGCAAAAGTAAACAACCAAAGGTATTGCAAATGGGGTATGTCCAGTCATTTTTAGTAACCACTTAGTCAAAAACACTGGCCAAATATTTGTTTTTTGTTTTTTTCACACAAAAACAAATATGAACGCTAACTTTGGCCAGTGTTTGTGACTAAGTGGCTACTAAAAAACACTGGTCATACCCCACTTGCAATACCTTGGGTTGTCTACTTATACAAATGGTATGCCATCATGGGGGTAAATCTCATTCCTGGGCTACCACACGGTCTCAAAGGTAACATTACTAATCGGGCAAATTTTAGTTTGAAAAAACTGAAAAATGGAATGTGCGATATTTGACCCTTTAACTTTCCATAACACTGTAAAAACTGTTAATGGGGGGTACTGTTGTACTCGTGAGACTTTGCTGAATCCAAATATTTGTTTTTTTTGCAGTTAAAGCTAACAGTATTATGACATTTACAGCTAAAATGTCTACAATTTTTTGTTTTAAATCTTAATTTCTCACAGTTTTTTTTTATTTTATTCATAATGAGTTATGTTTAATATATGAATAGTTCATGAGAAATTAAAGCTCAGTTTCTCCTGAACAAACTGATATATAATAAGTGTGGGAGCATATAATATGAAAGAGGTGAATTACGGTTGAACAGACATATAGCGCAAATTCCAGTTTTTGTTTACATTTTGTTTTGATCAGTATGTGCACTATTGACTCCGTCCTGAAGGGGATAACGGGTTAACCATTTTGTTGCCTGCAGTAGAGATGACCTTTAAACTCCACCACAGATAAAGCAGCAAATGAAAAAAAATAATGTAACACAAATCCCTATAAACAAAAACCTAGCTCGGTCTGAGCACTTACTAACATCAAGTTCCCCATCTCTCAGGGGTTTAAACTATAACAGAACAATAATTGGTTTCACCAACCTAGTGCCTCTCTGCACTCCACACTCAGGTAGCATGTGGCTTCCATTCCTTCTAGAAAGAAACAAACATTCTCTCTCCTTTTACCTGCCCAGCGTGTGTACATTTGGCTCCGTCCTTAAGGGGTTAATTCAGCGTATTTATCTCTCATGATTAGCCGTAACATTAGACCCCAGTGTAATGACAGTGTGTGACAGAGGAGAAGTGATTGTGAGAAAGCAAGGGCTACAGTACAGCGTTACGGAGTTTGCCGGCGCTATATAAATAATATAATAATAATAATAATAGTGTTTGTTAAAGGGAAATACAGTGTGTGTCGGAGATAATCAGTGTGTGAATTTGGGCAGCGTGCATTATTAACCCCTTCCCGACCCAGGACGGTTCAGGACCGTCATCGGGATTTTCCCATTGCGGACCGATGACGGTCCTGAACCGTCCTAACGGTTTCCGTTACTTACCTGATCGCCGTCGTTCCCCCGGCGGCGATCAGTGTTGCTCCGGTTGTGGGGAGACTGCCTGCAGCCCAGACAGTCTCCCCACACTGAATTAGGACCCCTGTGGCCATGTGATCGCTTAACACAGCGATCACATGGTCACAATAGGTGTCCATAGTGTCTGCCTGCAGGGGGACTGTCTGTGCTGACAGGCAGTCTCCCTGCTAGTGTAAAATCATTAAAAAAAATAAAGTTAGTGTTAATTAAAAAAAAAAAAATTATATATGTGTATATATGATATATAGACATATATTATATTTATATAATATATGGCTATATATCATATATATAATGTCATACTAAGTGTATTTTTATATTAATATGTACTTATATTAATATAAAAATACACTTATAATTAAATTACACACGTATATATATAATATATATAATAACTATATATTTTGTATATATATATTATAAAATATAAATAAGTAATTTAAATTAAATACATTTTTTTTAAATAATAAAAAATTTAAAAAAATTATACAGCTATATGAAATTTTATTCTAACTGTATTTTAAAATTAATATATATATTTATATCAAAATACACTTAGAATGAATTTGTATATATATCTATGTATATAAAAATAAATAAAAATAATACGAAATATACATATGTCCATATACAAAATTACATAAACAATTATATAAATATACACGTAGACTTCAAATATATAAATATGCATATATATTTAAATTCTACGTGCGTATTTATGTAATATTTTTACATAATTCAGTAATTTTATTGATTGCAATTTGAGGGACCTGCCTGCCAACCCAGGCCGAAATTCAAGAGAATTTAATTTGCTAGCACTGTATTTTACCCTGTAACGTTCTACGACACCCTAAAACCTGTACATGGGGGGTACTGTTTTACTCGGGAGACTTCGCTGAACACAAATATTAGTGATTCAAAACAGTAAAACATATCACAGCGATGATATTGTCAGTGAAAGTTACTTTTTTTGCATTTTTCACACACAAACAGCACTTTTACAGCACTTTTACTGATGACATTTGTTGTGATACGTTTTCTAGTTTTTAAACACTAATATTTGTGTTCAGCGATGTCTCCCGAGTAAAACAGTACCCCCCATGTACAGGTTTTATAGCATTTTTGAAAGTTACAAGGTCAAATATATGGGTCAAATATTTTACATTGAAAATGGCCAGGTTGGTCACGTTGCCTTTGAGAGCGTATGGTAGCCCAGGAATGAGAATTACCCCCATGATGGCATACCATTTGCAAAAGAAGACAACCCAAGGTATTGCAAATGGGGTATGTCCAGTCTTTTTAGTAACCACTTGGTCACAAACACTGGCCAAAATTAGCGTTCAATTTAGTTTTTTTACTTTTTCACACACAAACAAATATGAATGCTTACTTTGGCCAGTGTTTTCGACTAAGTGGCTACTAAAAAAGACTGGACATACCCCATATTGAATACCCTGGGTTGTCTACTTTAAAAAATATATGTACATGTGGGGTGTTATTCAGAGATTTATGACAGATAATAGTGTTACAATGTCACTATTGATAAATTTAAAAAATGTATGTTTTGAAACTGCAATATCCTACTTGTACCTATAGCCCTATAACATGCAAAAAAAAGCAAAAAAGCACGTAAACACTAGGTATTTTTAAACTCAGGACAAAATTTTGAATCTATTTAGCAGTTTTTTTCATTCGCTTTTGTAGATGAGTAAAAGATTTTTCAAGTAAAAGTCAAAAAACATGTATTTTTTCAATTTTTCATCATATTTTTTTTAAATTAAAATACATGAGATTATATAAATAATGGTATGTAAAGAAAGCCCCTTTTGTCCTGAAAAAAACAATATATAATTTGTATGGGAACAGTAAATCAGAGAGCGGAAAATTACAGCCAAACACAAACACCACAAAAGTGTAAAAATATGCCTGGTCGCAAATGTACAACATCGCAAAAACAGTCCAGTCCTTAAGGGGTTAAACTTCTTAATGTATTTCTAAGTTAGTTTGAACTGCTCTTGGCTTAGCCCCCCCCCAGCAGCCCATACAGGATCCATAGACACAATCTAATGGTGTAAAATAAAATGTCAATCATTCAGTTGTTTTAGCCAGTTCCATTAGTAGGAATACACACAGGGTCTGCCAGCTTCATCCAGCTACTCTGAGGACTCAGATCCCCTCTGTGAGCACACTGTCAGTCTCCATGCTTGCTGACTGTGAGCCCAGCTTCACTTCCTACTCACACACAGCGGTGACGTCATCCCCCCTCCCCCCTGTGCAGAGATTGAGCACAGTGTATTCTCACTGAACGGAGTGTGAGTGCTCACTGAACGGAGTCTGTGTCTCCAGGCAGGCAAGTTTTATACACTACAACTGGGGGGGAGGGGGACTGAGGCAGGGGGGAGCATGAAGTGGGGGAGGGAGGAGAGAGAAGGAGAGGGGGGCATTTAGTGAATATTCCCCTATATAACACTGTTTGTTATTTAGTCAATATTCCCCTATATAACATTGTTTGGCATTTAGTGAATATTCCCCTGTGTAACAATGTTTGGTATTTAGTGAATATTCCCCTATATAACAATGTTTGGCATTTAGTGAATATTCCCCCAAATAACAATGTTTGGTATTTAGTGAATATTCCCCTATATAACAATGTTTGGTATTTAGTGAATATTCCCCCTATATAACACTTGTAAGGAAATCAAGTATAGCTGAACCACTTTGATAATTCCTCCTGCAATGCCAGCGTCTAAGGTAGTTCTAAGCAATGAAGTCCATAAGAAATATAACAGCTTCCCAAGATAATCCCCTTGGTAAAGCATACGAATTCCCAAATAACAGTCAGAGTCCAGAATCAGGATACAAGTAGATCTGAGGTCTGGAATCTCCAGCCTGCTTTTTATTAGGGTTACAGACAAGAAATACACACCCAGGGGGAGGCATTAAATCACCAATCAGGTATAGGTTACAGCCCCTACCTCCCTCCCCTCTGATAAACAGTTAACTTCATTAAAACGTGCACTATTTTACCCCAGTTCTGGATGTACCCCAAAAACAGGGGGTACACCTTTAAATTGGGCACCGCTGGATAGTTCTCATTTGTGGGGACAACATGTCAAAAAATCAGTCCATTCGGATGAATGGTTCGGGAGTTATGGAGCACTAAAGTTTTGACCGACCGCACGGATCATCTAGCCGAAAATAGTTCCATAAGTTTTGGCCCTGCGGTCGGTCTCCGTTTAGGCGAATAAAAGAGACGAAAGCCCTGCCATCCGTTCGCATCTTCGTGGTCGTTGAAATCCCCATACGAAGTTGCATGTAACTACCGAACGGCCGGTGATTCGGTCTTTCCCGTGCGAAGTTCTGGATGTATGGAGGTCTCAGCGGTGTTCGCCTGTTTGCGTATCCGATTTTAGTTCCACGCGTTGACGGGCAAACACCGCTGTTCGCACGTAAAATGGCCGCGGCCACGTGTAAAGTGCCGAAATGGCGGCCACCTAGATTTTACACGGGGAATTCGCCTGAATCCATCCGAAGGGTAGAAATTAAAGCTATATGCCGAATTCCAGCTGAATTGGGTGAATTAACTGTACAACAAAGGTAGAAATCCTGATGAACGGAGTCATTTCTTCACACTGCTCCCCTATAAGTCCATAGGTCGGCATACCCGCCTAGACCCTGTCGGGTTGGCTTGGGGATGTCCGATGAAAGTACGTTTTTAGGTGTCCAGTTCGGTCTGGCGGGACAGTCCATCCGCATTCCCATTTTGTTTACCCGGACGGTACTGCATGGTAAAATTGTATGGTTGGAGAGCTAAGCTCCACCGGAGTAGCCTGGGGTTGTCACCAGCTACCCGGTTGAGCCATACCAGGGGGTTGTGGTCGGTCATAAGGGTAAACGCTCGCCCATACAGATAGGGCTGAAGTTTCTTGAGGGCCCACACGAGGGCCAAGCACTCTTTTTCTACGGTGGCATAGCTGACTTCTCGGGGCAAAAGTTTACGGCTGAGGTATGCCACCGGGTGTTCCATGCCATCCGCCCCCACCTGGCTTAGCACGGCTCCCAGCCCAAACATGGAGGCATCTGTGTGGACAAGAAATTGTTTAGTGTAATCGGGTGCTGCCAACACAGGGGCCTCACTCAATGCCGCTTTGAGCTTCTGGAAAGCGTCCGTGCACTCTGGGGTCCAGGAGACCTGTTTGGGAAGGGCCTTTTTGGTAAGGTCCGTGAGGGGCTTGGCCAGGGCGCTATATTCTGGGACGAACTTTCTATAATACCCGGCCGTCCCTAAGAAAGCCAGTACCTGGGTTTTGGTCCGGGGTTGGGGCCAGTTAGCTATGGCCTCTACCTTAGCGGGCTCTGGGCGTTGTCTACCGGAGCCGACCCGGTGGCCTAGATACTGGACCTCGGCTAGGCCTACGTGACATTTGTCGGGTTTCAGTGTGAGCCCTGCGAGGTGAATTCGTTCGAGTACCCTGGACACATGACCCAGATGGTCTCCCCATGTGCTGCTATAGATGGCAATATCATCTAGATACGCACATGCGAAGTCCTGAAACCCCTCCAGGAGCCTATCCGCCATCCGCTGAAACGTAGCCGGGGCGTTCTTCATCCCAAAGGGCATAACCTTGAATTGGTATAGCCCAAAAGGGGTGACGAACGCCGACTTGGGGATGGCCGCAGGCTCCAGGGGGATCTGCCAATAACCCTTGCACAGGTCCAGGGTAGTCAAGTAGTTCCCCCCCGCCATACGGTCTAAGAGCTCATCTATTCTAGGCATGGGGTAGGCATCGGTTATGGTACGGTCGTTAAGCCTCCGGTAATCTACACAGAAGCGCGTAGTGCCGTCGCGCTTCGGTACTAGTACCACCGGGGAGGCCCAAGGACTTTGGGAGGGTTCTATTACCCCTAGCCGTAACATATCCCTTAACTCGGTGAGCATACTCTCACGTACTGCTTCCGGGATCCGATATGGCTGTTGCCGTAGGGGCGTCTCTCCCTGGGTTTCCACACGGTGTACCGCAGCGGAGGTATAGCCGGGGGTAGCGGAAAACATCTCTCGGTATCCCTGCAGCAGTTGAGTCGCCTCACCTTTCTCCAGGAGGTCTAAATTTTGACCCAAGCTTACTTGGTCAATAGTACAGGGGGTGGTATCCAGTAAGTCAGGAAGGGGTAGCCCTTCACTATCCTCTGTGGCGGGGGCGCACACGGCGCCCACCTCCTCTGTTCTTTCAAAATATGGTTTGAGCATGTTCACATGGAAGGCTTTGGTCAGCCTTTCATCTGAGCATTTGCTCACGATGTAGGTAGTCTCGCTAACCTGTTCCACTACCTTAAAGGGTCCCTGCCAGGCTGCTTGCAGCTTGTCCTTTTTAACTGGCCTCAGAGCCAGTACCTTCTGCCCTAAGTCCAGCACTCTATCCTGGGCCCTCCTATCGTACCACTTTTTCTGGTCCTCCTGGGCCGCCTGCAGGTTCTCCCGAACTGATTCGGTGAGGGCCCGCAGACGGTCCCGGAACTCCAGGACATACTGGACGATAGGGACTCCCCCCTCATCTGTATTGCCCTCCCAGTGTTCCCGTACGAGCTCCAGTGGGCCCCGAACTTTTCTCCCGTACAGGAGTTCGAAGGGGGAAAACCCAGTGGAGGCCTGGGGCACCTCACGGTAGGCAAACAGAAGGTGGGGAAGGAATTTTTCCCAATTCTTGTGGGACTCTGTAAAAGTTTTTAGCATCTGTTTTAGAGTGCCATTGAAACGTTCACAGAGCCCGTTAGTCTGGGGATGATACGGGGCGCTGAACAGGGGCTGCACTCCACAGCTCTGCCACAGTTGTTGCGTCAGGGTAGCTGTGAACTGCGTCCCCCGATCGGAGAGTATCTCCTGCGGGAAACCTACTCGGGTGAATATCTGAATAAGGGCCTCTGCCACGGTCTCGGCCTCTATATTGGTGAGGGCGACTGCCTCCGGGTATCTAGTGGCGTAGTCAACCACCGTTAGGATAAACTTTTTGCCCGACGGGCTGGGGCGACTGAGGGGTCCTATTAAATCCACCGCTACTCGGTGGAAGGGCTGTTCGATGATGGGTAGGGGGTGAAGCTTAGCCTTCCGAAGGTCTCCCCTTTTCCCTACCCTTTGGCATACATCACATGTCCTACAATAGTATTTTAGGTCCTGGGTGGCTCTGGGCCAGAAGAAGGTTTGAGTTAACCTGTCTCTGGTCTTTTTGACCCCTAAATGTCCTGCTAGGGGAATGTCATGACTGAGTTTTAACAACTCAGCCCGAAATTTACGGGGCACAACTAACTGTCTTTTTATGACCTGGGTAGCCCCCTGTCCCACCCCCTCGGTTACCCTATATAGCAACCCCTTATACCACTCAAATTTTTCGTGCGGGTTGTTCTCGGGGGTAGCGGCCGCGGCCTTCCTATAGCCTTCTAATGTGGGGTCAGTACGCTGTTCCTGTTCAAACCCCTGGGGGGTATCCCAGAAGGGTACGGGGGGATCGGGTAAGGGAGGTATTTCGAATCTTACCTGGTTTTCCTCAGAGTGCAGCGGAGCTTCCAGTCTGGCTTGAGCTCGGGTGGTAACCGGGTAGGCCTCGGCAGGGGGGTCTCGGGCTAGTTGAGAGGTTAGGCATCCCACATCATTTCCCAACAAAACCTCGGCGGGCAGTTCTTGCATAATCCCCACCTCCAGTTGTTTAGACCCGGAACCCCAATCAACAAGCATATTAGCGGTGGGCAGTTTGTGAATAGCGCCCCCAGCCACCCTTACAGCGACTGTGCGTCCGGTGCGAGCTTGTGCTCTGACCGTGTGGGGCTGTACCACAGTCAAAGTAGCCCCAGAGTCTCTCAGCGCCCGGGCCCCCACGCCATCGACGGTAATCCATTGGCGGTGGTGGTCCCGGTTGTCCCCCCCAGCTTGTACTGGATTGACCTCATGTAATACACTCCACTGTTCTTCGTGGTTAAGGGCAGGGCCTGTGTGTTCCTGTTGCACACAGTGAGCAGCTGCCCTGGGTTGTTGTGGGGCTGGCCGTTCCCAGCTTCCCCGGTTTAAGCGAGGGCACTGATACTTGTAATGTCCTGGTTGCTTGCAGTAGTGACACACTGCAGGAGGTCGAGGTGTGTTTGCTGGGTTCGGTGGGGGGGTTACCTATGGCAGGTCTAGGTGGAGCCGGGTTTGTTGGAGCTGTGTACTGAGGCTTAAATGGTGGTCTGATCGCCCCTGGCTCCTTCCTCCTGTTATCCTGGTACTCGTCCGCTAGCCTAGCGGCCTCCTCCACGGTTTTTGGTTTCCTATCTTTTACCCAGTCTTTTATGTCCTCTGCAGTATGATTAAAAAATTGCTCCAGTATCACTAGTTGCAAAGCTTCTTCTAGGGTGGTTGCCTGGCAGCCCTTCATCCAATTGCGGGCTGCCCGCTGCAGGCGAAAAGCCCATTCCGTATGGGAATCTCTCCCAGTCTTTCTCAGGTCTCTAAACTTTTTCCGGTATGCCTCCGGAGTTACCGCATATCTGGCCAACAAAATGTCTTTTATTTTCTCATAATTATGTATGTCCCCCTCAGGTACTGCTCGCAGCGCCTCGGCTGCTCTACCTGACAATTTACTGCTGAAGACTGCAGCCCATTTGGTGGAGTCTAATCCCTCCAGTGCACACTGACGTTCAAAGTCTTGCAAGTAACTGTCAATTTCCATTTCATTGTCAACAAATGATTTAAACGCTGCATAATTTACCTTCTTTGGTATTTCCCCAATACTTCTCGGGGAGTGTAGTAAATCCCCCTGTGACGATCTGTCCCGGTCATCTCGCTCTTTTTGCGCTTGTCTGGCTTGTGCTACGACCTGCAGTATCGCCTCTGAGGATGGATTGGGTCCCAATAAACTGAGTGTCCATCGGATGTCCTTTTGCATCACGGTTTCTTCCTCTTGATCCATCTCTGTATTACTGGTATTATCGCTCTGCATTAACTCCGCAATTAACGTGGCTTTTGTTTTGTTACTTGCCACTCTGCCTCGAGCTTCCAGTAAGTCCTTTAGCGTGGTTCTTTTAAGTAGCTGGTACTGCTGAGCCATTCATTCCTTTGCTTGTTTTGAAATGTCCATTTGGGGTTCGAATCCCTCCGCTTGCCACCAGTTGTAAGGAAATCAAGTATAGCTGAACCACTTTGATAATTCCTCCTGCAATGCCAGCGTCTAAGGTAGTTCTAAGCAATGAAGTCCATAAGAAATATAACAGCTTCCCAAGATAATCCCCTTGGTAAAGCATACGAATTCCCAAATAACAGTCAGAGTCCAGAATCAGGATACAAGTAGATCTGAGGTCTGGAATCTCCAGCCTGCTTTTTATTAGGGTTACAGACAAGAAATACACACCCAGGGGGAGGCATTAAATCACCAATCAGGTATAGGTTACAGCCCCTACCTCCCTCCCCTCTGATAAACAGTTAACTTCATTAAAACGTGCACTATTTTACCCCAGTTCTGGATGTACCCCAAAAACAGGGGGTACACCTTTAAATTGGGCACCGCTGGATAGTTCTCATTTGTGGGGACAACATGTCAAAAAATCAGTCCATTCGGATGAATGGTTCGGGAGTTATGGAGCACTAAAGTTTTGACCGACCGCACGGATCATCTAGCCGAAAATAGTTCCATAAGTTTTGGCCCTGCGGTCGGTCTCCGTTTAGGCGAATAAAAGAGACGAAAGCCCTGCCATCCGTTCGCATCTTCGTGGTCGTTGAAATCCCCATACGAAGTTGCATGTAACTACCGAACGGCCGGTGATTCGGTCTTTCCCGTGCGAAGTTCTGGATGTATGGAGGTCTCAGCGGTGTTCGCCTGTTTGCGTATCCGATTTTAGTTCCACGCGTTGACGGGCAAACACCTCTGTTCGCACGTAAAATGGCCGCGGCCACGTGTAAAGTGCCGAAATGGCGGCCACCTAGATTTTACACGGGGAATTCGCCTGAATCCATCCGAAGGGTAGAAATTAAGGTAGAAATCCTGATGAACGGAGTCATTTCTTCACAACACTGTTTGGTATTTAGTGACTATTCCCCTATATAACAATGTTTGTCATTTAGTGAATATTCCCTTATAACACTGTTTGGCATTTAGTGAATATTCCCCTATATAACAATGTTTGGCATTTAGTGACTATTCCCCTATATAACAATGTTTGGCATTTAGTGAATATTCCCCTGTATAAGACTGTTTGGTATTTAGTGAATATTCCCCTATATAACACAGTTTGGTATTTAGTGAATATTCCCCTATATAACACTGTTTGTTATTTAGTCAATATTCCCCTATATAACAGTGTTTGGTATTTAGTGAATATTCCCCTATATAACAATGTTTGACATTTAGTGAATATTCCCCCTATATAACAATGTTTGGCATTTAGTGAATATTCCCCTATATAACACAGTTTGGTATTTAGTGAATATTCCCCTATATAACACTGTTTGGCATTTAGTGAATATTCCCCTATATAACAATGTTTGGCATTTAGTGAATATTCCTCTATATAACAATGTTTGGCATTTAGTGAATATTCCCCTATATAACAATGTTTGGCATTTAGTGACTATTCCCCTATATAACAATGTTTGGCATTTAGTGAATATTCCTCTATATAACAATGTTTGGTATTTAGTGAATATTCCCCTATATAACAATGTTTGGTATTTAGTGACTATTCCCCTATATAACAATGTTTGGCATTTAGTGAATATTCCCCCTATATAACAATGTTTGGTATTTAGTGAATATTCCCCTATATAACACTGTTTGGCATTTAGTGAATATTCCCCTGTATAAGAATGTTTGGTAAGGGATTGAGTGAGAGAGAGCAGGGAACACTGACAGCTTTATACAGGGATTGAGTGAGAGAGATCAGGATTCATGTAATATATAGTATGTAGCATTCACGTAATATATAGAGTATACATCATTCATGTAATATATAGTATATATCATTCATGTAATATAGAATATACAGCATTCATGTAATATATAGTATATAGCATTTATGTATTATGTAGTATATAGCATTTCTGCAATAAATAGCATTTATGTAACATATAGTATACAGCATTCATGTACTATATAGTATATAGCATTCACGTACCAAATAGAGTATACAGCATTCATGTAATACATGAATGCTGTATACTCTATGTAGTACATGAATGCTATATACTATATATTACATTAATACTTCATTCATGTACTATATCGAGTATACATCATTTATGTAATAAAAAGCATTTATGTAATATAGAGTACATTGCAGTTATGTAGTATATAGTATATAGCATTCATGTAATATATACAGTATACAGCTACCATGTAATATATACAGTATACAGCATCCATGTACTATATAGTATATAGCATTCCTGTACTATATAGAGTATATAGCAGTCATGTAATAGAGTATACTCTACATAGTACATGAATGCTATATATTATATATTACATGAATGCTTCATTCATGAACTATGTAGAGTATACAGCATTCATGTAATAGCATTTATGTAATATATAGTATATAGCATTCATGTAATATAGAGTATAGCATTCATGTAATACATGAATGATGCATACTCTATATAGTACATGAATGCTGTATACTCTATATAGTACATGCATGTTATACTATAGAGTATACAGAATTCCTGTAGTAAATAAATGAGAGAGAGAGCAGGGAGCAGGACAGCTTTATACAGGGACTGAGTGAGAGCAGGGAACACTGACAGCTTTATACAGGGACTGAGTGAGATCAGGGAACACTGACAGCTTTAAACAGGGACCTAGTGAAAGCAGGTAACAATGACAGCTTTATACAGGGACTGAGTGAGTGAGAGCATGGAACAATGACAGCTTTATACAGGGACTGAGTGAGATCAGGTAACACTGACAGCTTTATACAGGGACTGAGTGAGAGCAGGGAACACTGACAGCTTTATACAGGGACTGAGTGAGATCAGGGAACACTGACAGCTTTATACAGGGACTGAGTGAGAGCAGGGAACACTGACAGCTTTATACAGGGACTGAGTGAGAGCAGGGAACACTGACAGCTTTATACAGGGACTGAGTGAGAGCAGGGAACACTGACAGCTTTATACAGGGACTGAGTGAGAGCAGGGAACACTGACAGCTTTATACAGGGACTGAGTGAGAGCAGGGAACACTGACAGCTTTATACAGGGACTGAGTGAGTGAGAGCATGGAACACTGACAGCTTTATACAGGGACTGAGTGAGAGCAGGGAACACTGACAGCTTTATACAGGGACTGAGTGAGATCAGGGAACACTGACAGCTTTATACAGGGACTGAGTGAGATCAGGGAACACTGACAGCTTTATACAGGGACTGAGTGAGAGCAGGGAACACTGACAGCTTTATACAGGGACTGAGTGAGAGCAGGGAACACTGACAGCTTTATACAGGGACTGAGTGAGAGTAGGAAACACTGACAGCTTTATACAGGGACTGAGTGAAAGCAGGTAACAATGACAGCTTTATACAGGGACTGAGTGAGTGAGAGCATGGAACAATGACAGCTTTATACAGGGACTGAGTGAGATCAGGTAACACTGACAGCTTTATATAGGGACTGAGTGAGATCAGGGAACACTGACAGCTTTATACAGGGACTGAATGAAAGCAGGGAACACTGACAGCTTTATACAGGGACTGAGTGAGAGCAGGGAACACTGACAGCTTTATACAGGGACTGAGTGAGAGCAGGGAACACTGACAGCTTTATACAGGGACTGAGTGACAGCAGGGAACACTGACAGCTTTATACAGGGAATGAGTGAGAGCAGGGAACACTGACAGCTTTATACAGGGACTGAGTGAGTGAGAGCATGGAACAATGACAGCTTTATACAGGGACTGAGTGAGAGCAGGGAACACTGACAGCTTTATACAGGGACTGAGTGAGATCAGGGAACACTGACAGCTTTATACAGGGACTGAGTGAGATCAGGGAACACTGACAACTTTATACAGGGAATGAGTGAGAGCAGGGAACACTGACAGCTTTATACAGGGAATGAGTGAGAGCAGGGAACACTGACAACTTTATACAGGGATTGAGTGAGTGAGAGCAGGGAACACTGACAGCTTTATACAGGGATTGAGTGAGTGAGAGCCGGGAACACTGACAGCTTTATACAGGGATTGAGTGAATGAGATCAGGGAAAACTGACAGCTTTATACAGGGACTGAGTGAGAGCAGGGAACACTGACAGCTTTTATACAGGGACTGAGTGAGAATAGGGAACACTGACAGCTTTATACAGGGATTGCGTGAGAGCAGG
>OW240925.1:7230433-7273899 GCA_933207985.1 Pelobates cultripes
AGCAAAAAACAAAATGAGACATTTAGATTTTAACATCTGTATACAATGTAATTATGAATGGTTTGTTATTTAAACTGGTTATTTGTGTTGCACCTCTATCCTGACGAAAGTTCTGATACAGAACTAAAACGTTGATCCCCTGTGGCAGGTGTTTTTTCAACTTTATTAGAAAGTCCTTGGAGTGCTATCTTTCTACAAGACTGCTATAAGTTTTGCTGATAAGCACTGAGGCATCTCTCCCCAGACCTGGACTAACGCATCTGCCAACTCCTGGACAGTCTGTGGTGCAACGTGACGTTGGTGGATGGAGCGAGACATGATGTCCCAGATGTGCTCAATTGGATTCAGGTGGGCCAGTCCATAGCATCAATGCCTTCGTCTTACTGGAACTGCTGACACACTCCAGCCACATGAGGTCTAGCATTGTCTTGTGTGACGAGACCAATCTCGCCACTGTGCATTGGATAAGCCTGGTTGCCTGCCTGCTGCCTTTTGACTATGGACCGACATTTAAATACTTTATTTTCCTATGCAGAAAGGTCTATTCATGTATTTCTGCCCTGGCGTTCGGTAAATTCTCGGATTTACTGAATGAACTCATTTAACCCAGGGAATTAGGTAGCAAACTTAAGAAAAGGACCTCCAAGGTGGTATTCTCTGAGATATTACCTGTGCCACGTGCTACAGTGGAAAGGCAGCGGGAGATTAGAGAGGTCAATGCGTGGCTTAAGTCTTGGTGCAGGAAGGAGGGTTTTGGGTTTTTAGAGCACTGGGCCGACTTTGCGATTGGGTACAACCTTTATAGTGGTGATGGATTGCACCTAAACGGGAGAGGGTCTGCAGTGCTGGGGGATAGGATGGCTAGAAGGTTGGAGGAGATTTTAAACTAGTAGTAGGGGGGGAGGGTCATAGCAATCTACAAAATGGAGATAGGACAGAAAGGAGATGGGCTTTAGCACAGTATAAGGGGGGTGGAAACGGGGGGAGGGGCAAGCTCAGAACAGAGAAGCTGTGTAATGTTGAAAATTCACAAAATATACAAGTGATGCATAATATTAAATGTATGCTTACTAATGCAAGGAGCCTAAATAACAAAATGGGGGAACTAGAGGCATTAGCATACACTAAACAATATGATATAATAGGCATAACTGAAACATGGTGGGATGAGACACATGACTGGGCAGCTAACTTAAATGGGTACACGTTATTTAGGAAGGATAGGAAAAACAAGAAGGGTGGTGGGGTATGTTTGTATGTCAAACATGATTTAAAGCCAAATGTTAAGCAAATGGAATGCAAGGAGGATAATGTGGAAGCTTTATGGGTAAATATCTGCTTGGGGGAAAAGAAGGGAAACCAACTATTGGTTGGGATATGTTATAAACCACCTAATGTTAATATTGACGAGGAACAACAGCTGTTTGAGCAAATTGAGAAAGCTGCAAATCTGGGTAACACTTTAATTATTGGAGATTTTAATTACCCGGATATAAATTGGGACAGAGGGACTAGTGCCTCAGCAAAGGGAATTAGGTTTTTAAACTTGTTAAATGACACCTTCATGTCACAACTTGTACAAGCACCAACTAGAATGGATGCTTGTCTGGACCTGGTTTTAACAAACAACGTTGATCTTTTGACCAACATTCAAGTAGGTGAGCACTTGGGAAATAGTGATCACAATATAGTGTCCTTTGAAATAAACTCAAAAAAACAAAAGCACATGGGGAATACTAAAACATATAATTTTAAAAAGGCCAATTTCAATAAGTTAAGGGAAGCTTTACAATATATTGACTGGCATAAACTCTTTAGTGAAAAGAACACTGAGGATAAATGGATCATCTTCCAACAAATATTACAAAGGTACATTTCTCAGTATGTACCGTTGGGAAATAAATATAAAAGAAACAAATTAAAACCAATGTGGCTTAGTAGAGAAGTAAAACAAGAGATTACAACTAAGAGAAGGGCATTTAAAGCATTTAAATCGGACAAATCAGATGCATCTTATAAAAGATATAAGGATGCAAATAATGCGTGCAAAAAGGCAATTAGACTTGCTAAACTTCAAAATGAAATAATGATAGCTGAAGAGAGCAAAACCAACCCTAAAGCATTTTTTAAGTACATAAATTCTAAAAAAAAACAAAATGAAAGTGTAGGTACACTAAAAACTGAAACGGGGGTGTTAATTAATGAAGACCAGAAAAAGGCAGGAATTTTAAATAACTTTTTCTCCTCCGTATATATTAAGGAAGAACCCATGGCAATAGATGTGCAAATGATTGCTACTAAAAACTTGCAGAATAATTGTAATTGGTTAACTCAAGACAAGGTGCTGCAGCAACTAAAGAAAGTTAATATAAACAAAGCTCCAAGGCCTGACGGTATCCATCCACGTGTACTTAAGGAACTAAGTGCAGAAATAAGTGAACCTCTGTTTTTAATCTTTCAAGATTCTTTTCTTTCAGGAAGTGTTCCGGAGGATTGGAGGAAGGCAGATGTGGTTCCCATATTCAAAAAGGGTTCAAAATCCTTGCCTTGAAATTATAGACCTGTGAGCTTAGCTTCTGTGGCTGGTAAAATATTTGAAAGGTTATTAAGGGATAATATTCAAGAATTCCTTGAGAAGAACATGGTTATCAGCAAAAATCAGCATGGTTTCATGAAGCACAGGTCATGTCAAACTAACTTGATTGCGTTCTACGAAGAAGTAAGTAGAAGTATAGATCAGGGTGTTGCCATGGATGTGATCTTTTTGGATTTTGCCAAGGCATTTGATACAGTTCCACACAATAGATTAGTGTTCAAACTCAAGGAAATAGGTCTAGATGAAAATGCTTGTTCTTGGGTAGAACATTGGCTTAAAAACAGAGTACAAAGAGTTGTCATTAATGGTAAATTTTCAAGCTGGACAGAGGTGGCAAGTGGTGTCCCTCAGGGGTCTGTTCTGGGACCCCTTCTGTTTAACATGTTTATAAATGATCTTGAAGACAGCATTGAAAGTCATGTTTCAGTGTTTGCAGATGACACAAAACTTTGTAAAATAATACAATGTGAGCAAGATATTACTTTGCTGCAGAGGGATTTAGATAGACTGGGGACTGGGCACTCAAATGGCAGATGAAATTTAATGTTGAAAAATGCAAAGTTATGCACTTCGGCGTAAAGAATACACAAGCAACGTATACCCTTAATGGAGGCGAATTAGGGATAACAACACATGAAAAGGACTTGGGAATTGTTATAGACAACAAACTATGCAACAATGTGCAATGTCAATCAGCAGTGGCCAAGGCCAGTAAGGTATTGTCATGCATGAAAAAGGGCATTCATTCTCGGGACAAGAATATAATTTTGCCTCTTTTATAAATCACTGGTAAGACCACATATTGAATATGCTGTGCAATTTTGGGCACCTGTTCTAAAGAAGGATATTATGGCACTAGAAAAAAGTGCAGAGGCGGGCTACAAAATTAATAAAAGGAATGGAACATATCAGCTATGAAGAAAGGTTAACTAATTAAACCTATTTAGTTTAGAAAAACGTTGCCTGAGAGGGGATATGATAACATTATACAAATATATTCGTGGCCAATACAAACCATTGTGTGGAAATCTATTCACAAACCGGACTTTACATAGGACACGAGGCCATGAGTTTAGACTGGAAGAATGAAGATTTCGTCTAAGGCAAAGGAAAGGTTTTTTTACTGTAAGAACAATCAGAATGTGTAATTCTCTGCCTGAGGAAGTGGTTTTATCAGAGTCCATACAGATGTTCAAGCGGCTACTAGATGCATACTTGCAAGAACAGAATATTCAAGGATATAATCTTTCAATGTAGGGTAATAACTGCTTGATCCAAGGATAAATCTGACTGCCATTCTGAGGTCAAGAAGGAATTTTTTTCCTAGTTTGTTGCAAAATTGTGCTTCAAACTGGGTTTTTTTGCCTTCTTTTGGATCAACAGCAAAAAACAAATGTGAGGTAGGCTGAACTTGATGGACGCAAGTCTCTTTTCGGCTATGTAACTATGTAACTATGTAACTATGTAACTATGTAACCCAGATAGCTATGCCATGGAGCCTATTCGTGTAATAAAAGACTTTGGCTCCATGGCAATTGAACTGTATGTGTGTGGTCTGAGTGCCATTCGGTAATAATGTGCGCTCAGACCTAAGCTATCTGGGGATATGTTGCATGTCTGTATTTTATGTAATAAATGTAACCTTGTGTATTTTATTGTATTTTACTGTCTTTTTACTGCCATGTGCGTAATGGTGTTTTGCCTCTGTCCTTGGAGATAATTGGATTAATTCCTAATTATCTCCAGGATAGAAGACTCTGTGGAACTGGTTTTGGGCAGAAAAGCCATGCTTCTGTTGGTCACAAATGACTTCTAACTATCTTTTGAACCAATGGACCAATTTGGATGATTTTGACATATGTTTGTATTTGGAGTATGCTGATTCTGATACATCTAATACGTCAGCTTGTGAATGTAACCTTGAAACGTGAAGCGAGTGTTCAAAGTTGTAACTTTATTACACTATGTTGTATTTCATATTTCCATTTTAGTGGTATAATCTGGATCCCTGATCGGTTTGTATTCTTTAAGCTGACATGGCAGAACATCTTGTTTTTTTTCATTTTAGGCACCTTGTGGCATATTTTACCATTATTCAAGTATTGGTTTTATCCCACAATATGTATGTATTTCTTTTCCTACACAAAATATCTGACCATATAATCCTTTTGCACTGATGTCTAGGTCTGTGGGTATTGTCAACCGAGAGCCAATTGTAGACTCTATGGTCTATGTCAGTGATGGCGAACCTTTTTGAGCCCGAGTGCCCAAACCGCAATACATGCCAACTTTTTTTCCTCAAAGTGCCAACACAGCAATTAAACCTGAATACTGAGGTTTAAGTTTAGAAAAAAACAACTCATACAGTTGTCCGAACTAATTCTCCTCTTTTCCAACCCAGCATCTTTCCTCCTCTACCCACAGCATGTCCCCTTCTCCCCCCAGCATCTCCTCCTCTTCCTCTTCTCCCCCTCCTCTCCCCCAGATTCTCATCTTTCCCCTTCTCCCCCCAGCATTTCCTCCTCTCCCCTTCCTTCTCTCCCATTCTCCCCCCAGAATTTCCTCTTCTCCTCCAGATTCTCCTCTTCCACTCCCCCAGATTATCCTATTCCCCTCTCCCCCACAGTCTCCTCTTCTGTTCCACCAGATTATCCTCTTCCTCTCCCCTTCTCCCCCCTGCATCTCCTCTTCCTCCTCTTCTTCCCGTCCTCTCCCCCAGATTCTCCTCCTCCTCTCCCCTAGATTCTCTCCTCCTCCTCTCCCTGAGATTCTCATCTTCCTCTCCCTGAGATTCTTTATCTTTCCTTTCCCCTTCTCCCCTCTAGCATCTCCTCCTTCTCTCCCATTCTCCCCAGGATCTCCTCTTTTCTCCCCTCTATATTCTCTTTCTTTCCTCTCTCCCCAGCATTCTCCTCCTCCTCTCCCCTACAGTTTCCTTCTTCCTTTTCCGCCAGATTCTTCCCTTTTCCCCAGCATCTTCCTTCCCCAGATTCTCCTCTTTCTCTCCCCAGCATTCTCTCTTTCTCTCTCTCCCCCCAGCAGCTCCTATTCTCCCCCCACAGCATCTCCTATTTTCTCCACACAGCATCTCCTCTTCTCTCACCCAGATTTTCCTCTTCTCTCCCATCAGCATCTTTCCCTTACTACCCCAGCATACCCCCCTTCCCCCAGTATATCCCCCTCTCCCTACCTTGCTCAGAGTGCCTAGAAAGAAATTAGCTATGCCTCACTGATGATGCCTAACAAGGCTGAAACGATCGTCTGGGGTTGCTGTATCTCTAGTGCAGAGAGAACTTGCTGGCATTTCGGATCTGGACTGCCCGGATGGGTGGGACCAGTCTGATATGCTTCAGATATGTTCTCTCTGAAATGGCACAAGATGAGCTAAAACCAGCTTGAGTTCTGAGTGGGGACCCACCGGAGGGCACGCTATTTTAGCTGCTGTCCGTTCTCAGAATACTCTTGCGTTTTTTGCTCTATATTTATTAGTCCAACAAATGCAATACACACATAAAATACATACACACAGACTGCTGAACACATTCACAGACTGCTGAATACATACACACCGACAGACACAGTCTGCTGAATACATACACACAGTCTGCTGAATACATACACAGAAACACACACAGACACATGTGAGGGGTGCAGTGTATGTGTTTGTGTGTACGGGTGCTGTTTTTGTGAGGGGTGCAGTGTATGTGTTTGTGTGTACGGGTGCTGTGTTTGTGAGAGGTGCTGTTTGTGTGTGTGTGAGGGGTTCTGTATGTGTGAGGGGTTCTGTATGTGTGAGGGAGTGCTGTGTGTGTGAGGGTGTGATGTGTGTGAGAGGGTGTGCGTGGGGATGTGCTGTGTGTGTGTGGGGGGATGCTGTGTGTGTATGCGTGGGGGTTGTGTGTGTGGGGGGATGATGTGTGTGTGTGTGCGGGGTGGTTGTATGTGTGTGTGAATGGGGTGCTGTGTGTGAGAGGGCTGTGCTGTGTGTGTGGGGTGTTGTGTGTGGTGTGGTGTACGTTTGTGGGGTACTTTGTGGGGGTGCTGTGTGTATGTGTGAATGGGGGGGTGCTGTGTGTGTGTGGGGGAAGTGGGGTGCTGTGTGTGTGAGGGGTGCTTTTTGTGTGTGTGTGTGAAGGGTTCTGTGTGTGTGAGAGGGTGATGTGGGTTTAGTCCGTTCCATGTCTGTACTGAAACGTGGGCCATTGTCCTAATTTTATCACCAATGGCCTTCCCTTCATCATCAATTTCAAGGCAACAATTAGACAGGTTAAACTTTCCGCACACACCCCCTTCTGTGGCTAACAAATAATGTAAGGCTAGGCAGTTCTGATAGATAGCAGACCACATTCTGGTATTCTGTTCGGTCACAATTTCAACTACAGCCCATGTAACAGGATCAATAATTATTAATTATTCGTTCAGGGGGCCACCCATTATCCTTGCATTGACCTATCGTCAGTGCCCTTTGTGGCCTTAAGAGTTATTCATAGACCAAGGATCCAGGTGTAGCGTTACTTACCTTAACCGGGGGCCGGTCGCGGTCCTCTCTTCAAGCCGCGCGCGGTCCTGCGGCTGCAGGAGCCGCGCGCGGCTCATCCGACTGCTTTAGATGGAAGGCGGGCAGTGACCGCGTGAAGCGGTCACGTGTCCCGCCTGAAACTAAGAGCGCGCCGCGAGTCTCGGGCGCGCTCTTAAAGAGACAGTGGGAGCCTAATTGCCAAAAGGCTCCCATTGGCTCCTGTCATACCACACTCCCTATACAATTACCTTTTGGGGGTGTGGAAGTGACAGGAGCCAATCACTTTCGTTTAAAAGCTATTTAAACTTACCTTTTTCCCTTAGCTCGTTGCCCTATCGTGGTTTCTGTTTCAGTTCCCTTTAGCGCTTGTGGTGTTCAGTTGTGTTTTCTCGTATTGACTTTGGCTTCGTATTCTGACTTCGTTTTCGCTTTATCCTTATCTGTACTGTTTGCCGGCTTGCTGTTTTCCGTGTACCAGACCCCGGCTTGTCCTAGTTTACGCTGTCTCTCTGTGCCCTTGACCTCGGTTTGTTCCTGGCTCTGTCTCCTCTCATATACGTCGAGTCCGGCCATTCTAAGGTCCGGTAGACGTATCTCTCCTCTGTATTTGCCTCTGTTTAGCTGGATCCTGCGTGTAGGGGTATATTCTCGCTACATTACGATAGGGCCATGGACCCCGCAGATTTAGCTCAACAGATGGCGTCCCATGAGGCAAGATTTGTAGAGCAGGATCACCGTATGGATCAGATAGCCCAGGCTCTCCAGACGCTCCTAGCTAGAACCGTTCCAGCAACCACACCTAACCCTCCTACGCCCCTTCTCCCTGAAGTATCTACTTTGCCTAATACTTCGGCCCATTTAACACCTCCTCCTAGGTATGGAGGGGACTCTAAGACTTGCAGAGGGTTTATTAATCAAATTGAATTCCACTTCGAAATGTATCCACGTTCATTTCCCACAGAGAGGTCTAAGATTGGGTTCTTTATGCACCAACTTACCGATAAGGCACTTGAGTGGGCAAATCCTATTTGGGAAGCTAATGGACCTATGGTACATGATTTCAACAGTTTTCTTACGGCTTTTCGTAGAACTTTTGACACAATGAAAAGGTCAAAGAAAGCCGCGAGAGCATTAATGAGAATTAAACAGGGTTCTAGGTCTGTGGCTGATTATGCTATTCAGTTTCGCACTCTTGCTTCGCAGGTAGATTGGACCAACAATGGGTTAACTACTGCCTTCATGGAAGGTTTGTCAGATACGATATTGGATGAGGTAGCAGCTAAGGAGCTTCCTATTGCCTTAGAGGACCTTATTAATTACCTCATTGATATAGATAATAGAATTCGTGACAGGCTCTATACCAAGAACAGGAATAGACGTTTTGTTACACCCATTAACCCCAGAGTTAATATACCAGAGAGTGTTAAAGTGTCTGAGGAGGAACCTATGCAATTAGGGGTTGCCAAACTCTCTGATACTGAGAAATGACATAGGAGAAGGGAGGGACTCTGCCTATACTGTGGTAGGAGAGACCATATGGTAAAGGAATGTCCTTTACTCCCGGAAAACTCTCGCACCTAAGACCTTATAGGGGACTGGCCTTGGGTGTGATATCTAAGTCTCCTAAATTGCCTCCTAACCGCTTGTTTCTCCCGGTTTCTTTATATATGGGAGAGATTTGTATAGTTGACAACATATATGCTCTGGTTGACTCTGGGGCAGCTGAAAATTTTATAGACTCTGGCTTTATAAGGAGAAACAACATTCCCATCAGAGAGAAGGAGATACCCTTGGCCGTTGAGGCCATAGATGGTAGACCATTAAGTTCTCCAGTTGTTACTCATGAGACTGTACCATTACACATGTACACAGGGGTTTTGCACTATGAAACCATTCGATTCCAGGTCATCACCTCTCCCTCTTCACAGTTAGTATTAGGGTATCCATGGTTACGTGCTCACAATCCCATTTTTGACTGGGAGACAGGGCAAATAAAATCATGGAGTGAGGCCTGCCACGAGTCTTGTACGTTTGAAGTTACACCCTTTGAATTCTATTAAGGTACCTACCAGTCCTCCTTTGTCTACGGCTATACCCCCTCAGTATTTATCTCTAAAGACTGTTTTCGATAAAAGGGAGGCTGAGAAATTACCGCCTCACAGACCCTATGATTGTGCTATTGACTTGTTGCCTGGCACTATACCTCCAAAGGGCAGGGTGTACCCCTTATCGGTTCAAGAAAACCGTGTCATGGAGGAGTATATTAAGGAATCACTAAAAAAGGGGTTTATTAGGAGATCCTCTTCTCCAGCTGGAGCAGGGTTCTTCTTTGTATCGAAGAAAGAAGGTGATTTAAGACCGTGTATAGATTATAGAGGTCTAAACAAAATCACTATCAAAAATGCATACCCTATACCTTTAATTACAGAATTATTTGACAGGCTGAAACATGCCACTGTGTTCACTAAATTAGACCTTAGGAGTGCATACAATTTGATACGTATAAAGGAAAATCACGAATGGAAGACTGCATTCAACACTAGATCCGGTCATTATGAATATACTGTTATGCCATTTGGGCTTTGCAATGCCCCAGCAGTATTCCAAGAATTTATTAATGATGTCTTAAGAGATTTTATTCACACATTTGTTATCGTATACTTGGACGACATTTTAATATATTCTACAGACATACACACTCATCACAGACATGTTACGACAGTTTTGAAGACCCTTCTTGCTAATGGTCTTTATTGCAAGCTAGAAAAATGTCTGTTTGACCAAACCGAAGTCCAGTTCTTGGGGTATTTGATTTCAGCTAAAGGTTTTCGTATGGATCCCCAGAAGCTTGCTGCTGTAATAGAATGGCCTCTACCGCAAGGTCTGAAAGCTATTCAGCGTTTTCTTGGGTTCTCCAATTATTATAGGCGTTTTATCAAAGGTTTCTCGTCCATTGTAGCACCTATCACTCGTATGACTAAAAAGGATGGCAATACTCGTGTTTGGTCTACCGAGGCACTTCAGGCTTTTGAATTTCTTAAAACTACGTTCGCCTCTGCACCTATTTTACAGCATCCTGTCCCCTCACTGCCCTATATTCTTGAAGTTGATGCTTCGGATATTGGGGTAGGTTCTGTCTTTTCCCAAAGAGAGTCGCCTGAAAAGCCATTGCATCCATGCGGCTTCTTTTCTAAACAAATGTCCAAAGCAGAGAAAAATTATGATGTGGGTAATCGCGAACTCCTTGCTATTATTTTAGCACTTAAAGAGTGGAGACATTTGTTAGAAGGAACTAAGGATCCTATCCTCATTTTTACGGATCACAAGAACCTATCCTACCTTAGCGAAGCTAAAAGATTGTCTTCCAGGCAGGCTAGGTGGTCACTATTTTTGTCCCGTTTCAATTATATTATCACCTATAGGCCAGGTGATCGCAACACTAAAGCAGACGCTCTGTCCAGACAGTTTGAAACTACTGACAAACAGGAGATTGATGTTACTCCTGTCATTCCCCCAGACAGGATAATAGCTACTACTATTTTGTCTATTTCCTCGTCCCTCTTGCAGGCCATACAAGCGAATCAAAGCATGGCACCTAGCGAGAGGCCTAATGATAAACTGTTCGTTGATGTTCCTGAGAGACGGGATATTATGTCATTATATCATGATACTAAGACCGCTGGACATCCTGGTATTTCCAAAGCGGTGTCAGCTGTTTCTCGGTATTTTTGGTGGGATTCCTTACGAAAGGATGTCACTGACTATATAAGTGCTTGTACTACTTGTGCCTGTATGAAATCCTCCCGTAGAGTTCCTTGTGGGCTGTTGCAGTTCCCGAGAGACCTTGGTCTAACCTGTCCATGGATTTTATTGTTGAATTACCCCCTTCAAATGGTAACACAGTAATCCTGATGATAGTGGATCGGTTTTCCAAGATGGCTCACTTCGTGTCTCTTCACAAGTTGCCCACATCCAAGGAACTGGCTCATATCTTCGCTAGAGAAGTATTTCGATTACATGGTATTCCCGTATCTATTGTATCCGATAGGGGTAGCCAATTTATTTCCAGGTTCTGGAGGGCCTTTTGTTCAGAAATGGGTATTTCTCTCTCATTTTCTTCCGCTTATCATCCCCAGTCTAATGGGGCTGCTGAACGTGCCAACCAGTCTCTGGAGCAATACCTCCGTTGTTTTGTGTCTCACCATCAGGACAATTGGTCTGACCTGCTTCCTTGGGCTGAATTTGCTCGGAATAACGCCACTCATGATTCTTCCGGCAAGACCCCTTTTTACGTTGTCTATGGCCAGCATCCCGTTGTTCTTCTGGCTGCATTCTCCTCACAGGGCATGCCAGTTCTGGATGAGCATTTGGCTGGTTTGCGTAATACTTGGGAGCAGGTTCAGCGTTCTTTGGTGGACTCTGCTACTCGCCAGAAGGCTCAGGCTGACAAGCATCGCAGAGCAGCTCCGTCCTATGTTGTGGGGGACAGGGTTTTGCTTTCCACGTGGAATATTCGTCTCCGGGTGCCTTCTATGAAATTGGCTCCCCGCTTCATTGGGCCTTATCGTATTATACATATGGTTAATCCTGTTTCTTATGCCTTAGGCCTGCCTAAGAATCTACGTATTCCTAATGTCTTTCACACCTCATTGTTGAAACCTTACGTACGCAACCGCTATACCCGGCATACTCCTCCTCCCCCTCCTATCTCAGTGGAGGGTCATGAGGAGTTCGAAGTGTCTGCTGTTCTTGACTCTCGTTTCCTTAGGGGTCGACTTCAGTACTTGGTACATTGGAAGGGTTATGGGCCTGAGGAGCACAGTTGGATTTCGGCTGATGCTGTTCATGCTCCCCGTCTTGTGCGCTCTTTCCATTCTCGTTTTCCTGCCAGGCCTGGTCCTACCCACCCGGAGGGCGTGTCCTCAGGGGGGGGTACTGTAGCGTTACTTACCTTAACCGGGGGCCGTTCGCGGTCCTCTCTTCAAGCCGCGCGCGGTCCTGCGGCTGCATGAGCCGCGCGCGGCTCATCCGACTGCTTTAGATGGAAGGCGGGCAGTGACCGCGTGAAGCGGTCACGTGTCCCGCCTGAAACTAAGAGCGCGCCGCGAGTCTCGGGCGCGCTCTTAAAGAGACAGTGGGAGCCTAATTGCCAAAAGGCTCCCATTGGCTCCTGTCATACCACACTCCCTATACAATTACCTTTTGGGGGTGTGGAAGTGACAGGAGCCAATCACTTTCGTTTAAAAGCTATTTAAACTTACCTTTTTCCCTTAGCTCGTTGCCCTATCGTGGTTTCTGTTTCAGTTCCCTTTAGCGCTTGTGGTGTTCAGTTGTGTTTTCTCGTATTGACTTTGGCTTCGTATTCTGACTTCGTTTTCGCTTTATCCTTATCTGTACTGTTTGCCGGCTTGCTGTTTTCCGTGTACCAGACCCCGGCTTGTCCTAGTTTACGCTGTCTCTCTGTGCCCTTGACCTCGGTTTGTTCCTGGCTCTGTCTCCTCTCATATACATCGAGTCCGGCCATTCTAAGGTCCGGTAGACGTATCTCTCCTCTGTATTGGCTTCTGTTTAGCTGGATCCTGCGTGTAGGGGTATATTCTCGTTACACCAGGTATCTCGCTCTCCCTTAAGGGAAGCAAGAAGAAGGAAGGTTTCAAAGTTCCTAGAACACAGGCTCAATCTCTGGGGAGTTCAGAGTTAAGGCCACAAATGCTATCCAGGTGGACCTAGCAGACAAATCGGTCCATACATCTTTTAGATGTGGGCAGTTACCAAAGGGGACTAGGGGGTGGTTCAATTGCATTGGTTTCGAATCACCAGGAGGTAGTCCTATCAGACGAATTCGCTGCACCAGACACGTGAGAGTACATACAAAAAGTCTCAAATTCTGGACTATATCCACTCATTCTCAATTAGGGGGTTCTTTAACAACCCTTCGGATTTAAAACAAAAGATTGAAAAACCTAGTGGGTGTCATTATTTAAGACTTCAATTTCAATATTCAAATATAGTATGGTTCCCGGGCTATATATCTGCAAACCATGGAAGGTGTCCCATTTGTACAGGAATACCAGGGGATTAAACAGTGTCAGATTCAAGGGGTTACAAGTGTCGGGACCACAACTAGATTGGCTGGTATTGTCTGCAGACACGCAAGTAGGGTATCTGATCCAATAGTTATACCCACCATTTATGCAATCCCTATTCTTAGGGCACACTTACTTATTGTTTATCGTACAAGTCCTGTCCCATGCTACCTCAGTACAGGTGGACTCAGATCATTTAATGAATGCGGCAGCGGGGCTCATCTTCCTGTCCGCCCGCACCTCCCATTCCTCACCCTTCTGTTACCCTACATTGGCTTCCTATAAAATATAGAGCTCAATTTAAAATTCTGGTTCTTGCTTTCAAATCTCTACATAATGATGCTACCACCTATCTACCCTCCCTTATACACAAGTATGTCCCGTCTAGGCCCTTACGATCTGCTGAAGACATACGTCTTATCTTCTTTCCGTACTCCCACCTCTGATGCTCGCCTTCAAGATTTCTCGAGGGCTGCACCGTTCCTGTGGAACTCGCTTCCCTCCTCCGTTAGATGCTCATCCAGTCTCCACTCCTTCAAAAAATTGTTAAAAACCCACTTCTTCATAAAAGTGTATCAATTAAACTGTTAATAGCTCCTGACTGATTCCTCTTCTGCAACTGTCACTAGTCTAATACTATCCTTACCTTTTTGTGTCATTTTACCCCACTCCCTCTAGCATGTAAGCTCATTGAGCAGGGCCCTCAACCCCTCTGTTCCTGTGTGTCCAACTTGTCTGGTTACAACTACATGTCTGTTCGTCCACCCATTGTAAAGCGCTTCGGAATTTGATGGCACTATATAAATACTGTAACGGAGCTCCCCGTACTCCAACCGAGTACCCTCCGTGATGGACGCTTCCTAGCTTGCGCCGAGGACCACAAGCACCGCACCGGACACCACAACCACCACAGACTCCACAACCACCGTAGCTTAACTGAGGCCTAGCCATCTTCCGTCCACCCTGGATCAGCTTCTGTCCTCCAGGACCGTGTTGGAAAGACCTCTTCCTTCCACCCTTTATGAACCTTCAGCATCCAGGACTGTGTGGGGAAGACCTCTCCTCCAAGGAGAGTGTGTCAGGAACAAGCTCTTAAAAGAGCTTAGTGATTCAAGCTCAGGGGAGTATGCAGAGCATTGCAATCCCCAGTGTGATTATAACAGCTCCAATAACGAGACAAGGCTACGTTTAGAGGGATCAGGAAGAACTGTCTAAACCTTTATTTTACTTGGGACTAGCCCATATGTTCATTACATTAACAATGCTGTGAAAACTCAATAAAATTACAAACAGCTAAATCATAGCAGGCAACATACAGTGACTTATAACACAATGGCATATTTTTAAAGGGGTGGGGAGACAATATTTAACAGAAAATATCTCACGTGCCTGCAGAATTAGCAATATGCAAATCTACCCGAATATGCAAATGAACCAGTCTTGCTATTCAGGTAGTGCATATTGCTGTTGCTACCAAGAGAGGGCACTAGACAAGCTCCATAGCCAAATCCACCTAGTTGGTAGCAAACCTCAGCAGTACAGGAGAGCAGGCAATACATTTCACAGTACACACACACTCTATAAACAATTACATTACACACACCCTGCACCTATAATGGGTACAGGGTGACTAAAACATAAGAGAAATAAAGCAACCTACATAAATAGTCTGTCTGAAGGTAGAATAGGGGCTTTAAAGCCAAATACATCAAAGAGTCATAGTCACAGGGGAGGAGGCTGGCAAGCAGGCCTCTCCAGGGCATAGTCACAAATACCATAATAATAATAATAATAATAATAATAATAATAATAATAATAATAATAATAATAATTTATTCAATATTAATATCACCACAAACTCAAAATGAGCAGATGATCCTGAAGAAGCTTTGACCGTGTGTTGGCACCTCAGCTTCCGAAAGGGAGGGCTTCTGATTCTCCTTGGCATTCCATCGATGGCAGGTGGTCAGGCATTATTATGGCCATCAAAACACCTACTTGTTGATATTTTCTCCAACAAGTATCTTTATTCTCTTAAAATGGAGTTTCAAAGGGTTGTCAAGATCAACAAACGTTACTTCCCATGGAGCAGAAGCAGGCTTGATTCTGGAGTGGTGCATCCACGGGGTGATCTCAGCAACTTTCACAGTGTACTACTTGGTGTGTGATCTCTCCTCCTCCTGATGTGTGATCTCTCCTCCCTTTAAGGCCTAGGAAATCAATGATGATCAACCGAACATGATTTAGAAGTGGAGAGAAACCAATGAGTTTTTGTGGGGGCGCTCCTGATCTGGGACAAGGCAATAAGGAGCCAGGCATTCCACTTCAGGTTGGTTTCTTGGCTCATTTTAGCCAGATGTAGCTTCAGTGTTCGGTTAATTCGCTCAATTCTTCCTGTGCTTTGAGGCCTATAGACAATGTGCAATTTCCATTTAAGACTGAGGCTGGTGGCTAATTCCTGCAGGCACTTATGTACAAAAGCTAAGCCATTGTCAGAACAACCATTATCAGGATTCCATATCTTGACATTATTTCAGTAAGCAGGAAATGGACCATTTTTTTTTTCTTTTATTGTTTCTTCTTTTTCGGTTCAGGTGGGCCGGGCTTCTACCCAGCCAGACTAAGAGCATACGTTGACAAGGATATAGCGGAATTTACCAAATTCTGACATGACAGTAAAGTCAATGAGCAAATCAGATATAGGTAATGCTCCAAGAGTTTGATTCCCTGGTAGTTGGCTTGGTCCTTGTTGGGGCTATTTTTGGCACATTCCATGCATCCTCTGACCACTGCTTGTGTTACTGTAGACGGGCCATGTTTGCAGCCAATGACGTGGATATGACTCTATTCCCATCTTCTAATTGGTACCACTTGTTATTCAAGGAATGGCCTGGTTCTGTTTTCCAGCCATTTTGTTCAGCTAGGCTATATAGGGGTTGTGGCAAACATAGCCACTTGGATGAGACTGTGCCTTTAAGGGTTGCCTGTATGGTTGTGGGATATGTGCTTTACTATGTATAATGTATGCTGGTTGTAATTAACGTGTATGTGCTGTATTGGCTATCCGCCGAATGCAGATAGCTGTATGTACTGTATTTTCTTTCATTTCACAAACAGCACCTTTTGCGAGCCGTTCATGAACCGAAAATACCCTCATGTAGTAGCCAACACACTTAGAGGCGTGTGGCACTTGTTAACAGATTGCAACAATGTTGCAATCGGTAATTAGAGGCTCTCCTAGGTGGCCCCCGTTCGACTACCGACCATGCGGTGGTCGGCCATCTTGGATCCTTTGTTCCCTCAGCGGTGTTTGGTCGTTGAGCGCATGGTACTAAAAATGGCTACTCGACGGCGTGAACACCGCTGAGCTTCCAGGCCGTTCGGGAGTTCCGGGCCGTTCGGTATTTTGTTCCCTGGAAGGCAATCGGTATTTTGAACCTGTATTTTAGTGAATGTGTTTTTCTTGCAGCGTTCGGTTGGTTTAGCTGGGATCTGAGCGGTAATCTCACGAATGATGTGCTCAGACCCCAGCTATCTACCGAACGTCCATTCGTTTAAATGAACTGCATATTCAAAAGTTATGGATTTTAATGTAAATTGTTGGTTCTGCTGCACGGAGGGATAATCCACTTAACGGTACATTCCTGTGGGAGGATCACTCTCGTGCAGCAGTGCCTGATGGGAGAAATGTCTTGTACAGTAAGTCCCCCATGTAGTCCCCTCTGGGAATGCCCCTGGGAGGGGACTCAGGAAACCCCTTGCATGGGGACTTGTATAAATTGTGGAGCTGAAAATAAAGACCTCAGTTGACTCTCAGAACTGTGTTTCTTCCGGTTACTGGGAGGTTTGGGATATTGCCTTGCTTTTTCCAGCGCTTGACTGTGGATTACTTCCTGAACCAGCGGAATTTGTGGATTTAATATTGGCGTTCCGCTACAGGGGTGACATGTCAGACGTGGGTACCAGGAACAGCAGGGCAAGGGTTGAATGAGATACAGAGTCTTTCATAGCAACAGGTTTTTCTGTGCCGTCAGCCAGCCTGTTTCTAATAGTCACATGGGCTTCGCCCTTCTGGTGGGCTTGGCAATGGACGATGCTAACTTGGACAAGAGCCCAGACCACTTCGAGTAGTGCCAACATTTCAGATGAATGCTTGATGTCTTTTTTTCTCCAGAGTTGAGTAGGCCCCATTCCTAAATTACACCTACATTTCACAGGCATGAGTTGTAAGGCATGCATACTTGTCAGTGTAGATGTTGACACGTAGGCCCATGACCAGTTGCAAGGCCCTGCTCAGGTTCTGGGAGCAAAGTGGCTAGGTTCAGTGAGTTGACAGTTTCAAAGTGGTTCCTTGGGTTCTCACGTAGCATGGCTTGGTACTGTGTGGTTGGATGGCATATGGAACCCGATTATAGAGTTCTTGTCCTAGGTTCAATTTATCAGCTTCTGTAATGAAGAGAGAATCCACAGGCATGGTTCTCAGACAAGCGAATAGACCTTGGGCCACTGGAAACACTTGTTTGGACAGGTAGGCAACAGGCCGCTGCCATGAGCCAAGTACTGGTTGAGAACATCAACAGCAGATTTCCTCTTCTCCTGGACATACAGGTAAAACACTCTTTGGTGATCAGGAAATCCAAGTACTGGGGCTTGGATCAAGGCCTCCTTCAGGTTTCTGAAAGCCATCTTTCTTTCTTGTCCCCATAGAAATAGGTCATGTTCAGGGCCGTTGCATTGATACCGAGATTAGATATCGACCTGCGTCAGAATCCGGCAGCACCCAATCAATCACGCTTTTACCGATGACTGGTGGGTATGTGGATGCGGCACACGGCTTCTTTGTGTTCTGGACCAAGATTACGGCTTTCCTCTGAGATGTGTATTTGACTGCTGTGCAGCATATTTGGGCTTTTCTTCTGGACAACTTGTATCCTGCTTTTTATAAGATTCGTAACAGTTGGTTAGTAGCTTGCACTGCAGGCATTCGTCTTGAAGGGTGGCAGCAATAGGGAGGTCATCCCTATACTGCAGTAACATACAGTGACCTGACTCAGGCGTGAAATCTCACAGATTGTGACTGAGTACTTCTCCAGACAGGTTGGAGGATTTATTTGAAGCCATGAGGCAGGTTTATCCTGGTAACAGTCTCTTAATTCTGGTGCTAGAATCTTAAAACTGTAAAGCGAATATCCGTTGGCTCTGCAGTTCAAGGTGTATATAGAAAAAGGTGTCCTTCAAGGCTAGGGTGGTGAAATGGGTGGCTCTTCCAGGTATAAGAGCCAACAGGTTATAGGTTAGGAACCACCAGGTGAATTGTCATGACTTCCTTATTGACTGTCCTGAGGTCCTGAACAGGTTGGTACTCTGCCATGCCCACAAAGTCATCTCATCTACTGGCTCAGTCATAAATCTGATCAAGGGTGGCAAATCTCTCATGTTGGTTGTTTGCCAACTATCTTATGACTTCAGATTGTCTTCCACTTCTGCCTTCATATTGTCTTTCTCCTCTTCACTTCACATTGTCTTTCTCTTCTTCACTTCACATTGTCTTCCTTCTTTACTTCACATTGTCTTTCTCTTCTGGTACTGGCTCTAGCAGACATGGGACAAGCCTGGTTTCAGTTCAATGTGGACTAGAGGCCTGTTTAGGGCAAGAACAAGGGGTTATGTGCAGCCCATATACCTGGGGTGTCTACGATTCCTGGAGGGTAATGAGGGTGCATCCATGAGGGCCTTAACAACAAATAACTTCCATTCTACCTCTACCTTTTGGGACAGATGCGGACATGATTCAGAGGCTATGTGGGAGGTCAAGAACTGTGCTACCGTATGAAGGAAATTTGATTTTTGCTTGGAAATTGGAGAGGACATATCTCCCTAGGACAGTCTGGCATGTACAGGAACTGGTGTTGAATGACATGGCCTCCCAAATTGCGGGTTCTTTCTCGTAGCAATAGTCTGGTGACAAGCTTACCAGTGGCCCCTACTATAGTTACAGTCTGTCCAGATGCGGGGCAATGGGTTTAGTCATGACAGAGTGCTGGGCCCTAGTTTTGACCATGAAGCAACTTTTCTTTCCCCTAATGGACTGAGTACAGGTGGTGTGGGTATAATGGATGGGGTACACTCAGGGTGTTTAGAAGGTGTATCTGAGGCAGGCAAGTCCTCTGGCAGGTCCTCCAGGGGAGGAGGAGGCAAGGGCAGGTTGACCAGGTCAGGGTATATAGGGGAATAGCAATGGTTGATGGATCAGGGGAACAGAGTAGGCCGACGGGCCCTGCAGACCCATGTTAAGGAGGGTGTAGAGAAGGCCTACACTATACTTCAGCAATGGTAGCCATCTTGTCTCAACACTGGCACCATTTTCTCACCTAAAATAACTTACAAAATACATACATGCTACCTACATCACATGCATTTTTTCAAACCTTGGTTTTATCCTACTACAACCCCCCCCCTTTTTTTTTTTAAATATAGTCAAAACATATTTATGCCCAGACTTTGCAACATATAATAATTCATTTTCAGTCATGATATTAAAATCTCATTCTCATAAATTATATCAAAGATGTTTAAATCAACCCCAGCTCTATTCTGCTTTGAGTGCAGTTACTTTCTAAGATGGGACTGGTCAGCTGGTATCACTTCTTCTGCACTGTGCCTAAAAAAACCCTCAAGCCATGGTAAGCCCTTCAGTGCTGGACTACCGCCAAATTCACATAGAACAGTGGTTCCCAACCTTTTTTCACTTGAGTACCCCTTGACAGACAATTTCCATAAATTGTACCCCTCGTAGTAGCGAAATGTTTGCAGTTACTAGAATTGCTGTTATTTTAAATGTATACATTTTTCTTTGCCCTGTCTCTCCTTTTTCTCTGCCCTAGACTCCCCTGCTTTTCCTCTGTCCCAGTTATACGTATGTATCTGCATGTGTGTCAGTGTTTGTATATTTGATTTGATTTCTCTTCTGTAACTGTCACTAGTCTAATACTATCCTTACCTTTTTGTGTAATTTGACCCCACTCCCTCTAGCATGTAAGCTCATTGAGCAGGGCCTTCAAGCCCTCTGTTCCTGTGTGTCCAACTTGTCTGGTTACAACTACGTGTCTGTTCATCCACCCATTGTAAAGCACTGTGGAATTTTGATGGCGCTATATAAATACCATAATAATAATAATAATATATGTGTCTGTGTATCTACATGTGTGTCAGTGTGTATCTGTATGTCTGTGTGTCATTGTTTGAAACTGTGGATTCGCATGGTGCCAGTGTTTGTATCTGAGTGTATGTACATATGTGGCAATGTTTGTATATCTGCCAGTGTTTGTATCTCTGTGTCTTTGTGCATGTCTGCATCTGTATGTATATATATATATATATGTATATATATATATATATATATGTCAGTGTTTCTATATGTGCGTCTGTGCATCCACATAGGTGTCTGTATATCTGTGTATATCTGCATGAATGTCAGAGTGTTTGTCTGTGCATCCGAATGTGTCAATGACACACACACTGACACACATTCAGATTCACAGACACACACACTGCCACACATGCACAGACACACATATACAAACATTGCCACACATGAAAATACACATATACAAACAATAACACTCACAGATACATAGACACACACACACATACTGCCACACATGTAGATATACTGACACACATGTAGATACACTGACACACATGCAGTTGCACAGGCACACTGATACACATGCTGACACACATACAGCTACACAGATACAAACACTGACACGCATGCAGATACAGAGACACCAATACACACACAGACATGCATACAGATGTACAGACACCGATAAACACTTCCTCATATACAGTTACATACTCATTGATACATACACTGCCACACATGCAGATACAGACACACAGCTAGGAACACTGCCACACATACAGTTGTACAGACACATTGCCACACATAAAGATACAGAAACATTGCCACACATACAGACAGATACTGACAGATACCAACTGACACACATAAAAAAATACAGATACACAAATACATACACTGCTACACATGCAGATATGCAGATACACAGATACAAATGCTGATACATATACAGTTGCACAGACAAACTGGCACACATACAGATACACAGATACAAAACAGTGCCACACATGCAGATAAAGACATACATATAGATACACACACTAACACATACAGATACACTGCCATACATGCAGATACACAAAGCCACGCATACATATTTACAGATACACAAGTACAAACACTGCCACATATGCAGATACACACTGTAATGGATCACCTGGCACCCCGACTGGGTACCTCTGTTGAAGGATGCTCCTAGCGCTTCCTGAGGACTCCAAGCACTGCAGCAGACACCACAACCACTGAACCAGAGAAGCATACGAATGCTCTTAAGCATATGAATGCTATAAGCAGCTGAACAGGAAAAGCATACAATCAGCTTACACTCCTGGCAATCAGCATACAATCCAATTCCCCCAATAACGAGACGACACTTCGTTTTGAGGTCAAGCAGAACTGACTGTACTGGCACATACAGCCTCTTTTATTCCCAATCCACAAATTTAGTACTGCCCACAGGGTTTTACAGAACAACCAATAACACACGTACATTACAGAAAACACTCCCAGTAATTATACACAAAATCCTCCCTTGTGCCTGTGATATAATTATGGTACACAATGGGTTAACATAATTATCACAAGCAGGAAAAATACAGTTTTTCCACATTATTCATAACTTGAAAAGTATGCATCACATTCACATAAACTTAAATTTTCAGAATCAGCATACTCCAAATACAAACATATGTCAAAATCATCCACATTGGTCCATTGGTTCAAAAGATAGATTTAAGTCCTTTGTGACCAAATGAAGCATGGCTTTTCTGCCCAAAACCAGTTCCACAGAGTCTTCTATCCTGGAGGTAATTGGGAAGTAATCCAATTATCTCCAAGGACAGAGGCAAAACTCCATTGAACACATGGCAGCAAAAGACAGTAAAATACATAAAAATATATAACTGTGCAGCCATTGCATAAAACAGGTACATTCAACATATCCCCAGATAGCTCAGATCTGAGCGCACATTATTACTGAATGGCGCTCAGAGCACACACATACAGTTCAATTGCCATGGATTCAAAGTCTTTCCCATAGTCTTTCATTATGGCATAGCTATCTGGGGTATCACTGCTCAAACAGGGCCAGCACCAAATGACCCGGCTTTCGTGTCTTTGCAGGGGAAAATCCAGCATTTCAACATGGGGCCATAGTCACAGGGCAGGAGGCTGGCAATCAGTCTTCTCCAATGCCCAGTGGTGAGGTCGGTTTCGCCACACACACACTGACACACATGCAGATACATAGATTCACAAAGGCACACACTGCCACATACAGATACACACTGCCACACTTACAGATGTACAAATACAAACACTGCCACACATGCAGATACACATTGATGTGTACACTGACATGCACATAGATAAAATGACACACAGAAACATACAAATATGAATATTACATACATACAAAACCACACATACAAGTAAACATTTTAGCCAACCCCCAGTTTTCAAACTTTTTGGTGCAAGTGGGAGGCTTCTGCTGGCTTGGGCTGTTTGGAGTTGTCTGCTCTCTCTTATGTGTTTTTCACTTCCTCCCAGCACCCCCTTAAGATCAGAATGGGCCTGGTCAAGTTGTTAGCAGTAACAATGTGGGGGAAGGTGACAGTGTGCGTCAATGCTGGGGGAGCAGTCTGTAGGAGAGCGACAGTGGAGACTGTGAATGTTTGTTCGGGCAGTGTGGTGGTGAGAGTGACAGTGTGATGGGGCAGTGTGGTGGAAAGTGACAGTGTATTGGAGAATGACAGTCTCACCACACTGTAGGGATGGTGGCAGAGTGGATGTGTGACAGGTTGGGAGAGGGCATTGTGTGGGAGAATGACAGTGTGATAGGTGTCACAACTGTCATCGTGCCTTCAACATTTATTGTGTATGTGATTCGAACCTGGGTCTCCTGCATTCCAGCCATATACCTTATCCTGGGCTCCACGCATCTTTGGCTACTTCTCCTGGTTCCTGATATCTAGTAGCCTGAACCTGTATGCCTGGACTTTACTCACCTGTTCCTGATGCCTGCTGATTCCAGCCTTTATAAACCCCACCGTGGCTATTGATCCTTGTCAGATTGTTTGTTCCTGTTGGTTCCTGTTTTGCTATTCATCTGACTCCTGTTTTGATCTTCTGCTTGTCCTTTGTTCTTGCCTGTCTGCTGCCTGTCCTGACCCTTGGTTCCGTCCCTGACTACGTTTATTGGATATCCCTTGTCTGTACCTCGTTCTTGGAAGCACTGGTGATTATCAGCCCCAGTGCACTGATTCACAGCCTTGGGGATTTCTCCCTTGAGTCCCCTTGGTCTGTATATAATTGCTAAATTTAACTTTGCGTATTGACTCCACTCTCATGGTAAGATCCCTGACAATAGGGCAGTATGTGGGAGGGTGACAGTGTATGGGAGAGTGACAGTGGGAATGGTAACTGTCTTGGATGGTAACAGCATGGTGTCGGAGAGTGAAAGTGTGGTAGGGCAGTGTGTGGGAGAGTGATAGTGGGGATGGCGACAGTGTGGGAGAGTGACAGTGTGCAGATGTATGGCAGTGGGAAAGTGACAGTGTGTGGATGTGTGGCAGAGTGTGGATATGTGGCAGTGGGGAGGACTGCAATGTGTGTATGTGTGACAGTGGGGAGGGTGGCGGAGGGTGGCAGAGTGTGGATATGTGGCAGTGGGGAGGACTGCATTGTGTGGATGTGTGACAGTGGGGAGGGTGGGAGAGTGTGGATGTGTGGGAAGGGTGGCAGTGTGTGGGAGGGTTCCAGTGTGTGGATGTGTGGGTAGGGTTTCAGTGTGTGGATGTGTGACAATGGGGAGGGTGGCAGAGTGTGGATGTGTGGCAGTGTGGATAGTGGAAGAGTGTGGATGCGTTGCAGTGGGGATGGTGGCAGAGTGTGGATGTGTGGCAGTGGGGATGGTGGCAGAGTGTAGATGTGTGACAGAATGTGGATGTGTGGCAGCAGGGCTGGACTGGGGAAAATATTCGGCCAGAGCATTTTTCAATCACAGCGGCTCCCTGAGAAAGGGGCAGGGCCAGAGTGGTTGTGTTTTGTCATCTCAAAATGAGCATGTTAGTTCAATGTGCAGAGCCCTGCTGAAGAGCTCTAGCATGGGAAAAAGGCCCTGTATTTGTTCTGCGCAGCGCAAGCAAATTTAATAACATGCTTGCGCTGTGTTTGCTTTTAACTTGTCTCTGGTGTCTCCATAAGTACCAGAGGACAAAAGGGCCAGAAAAGCGTATGGTGCATGTGTTTGGAGCCTGCTTGTGGGATTGCGTGTGTGTTGAGTAAGCTGATTGTGGTGTAGTATTGTGTAAATAGGTCAATTTAATTTGTGTTTGTGGTGTAATCATGTGTGGCTAGGGGCTGTAGCGAGTGTTTATAGGTGGCATAGTGTATATAGGGGGTGTAGTGAGTGTGTGCATATGAGCTGTAGTGTGTCTAGGGGTTGTAGAGAGTGTGTGTTTAGAGAATGTAGTATGTGTTTGCCTACAAGGAATGTAGTGTGTGCATAGGGGATCCAGAGTTTGTATGTCAAGAATGTAGTGTGTGTAGGGGATCTTGTGTGTAAAGGACCCAGAGTGTGTATAGGAGTGTGTATAGGAGATTGTGTGTGTGTATAGAGGATTCAGAGTGTATATAGGGTAAGGGATCTAGCGTGTATCTGGAGCGTAATGTGTGTAGTGGTGCTATAGTATCTAATATTGTAAAGCACTACGGAATCTGTTGGCGCTATATAAATGGCATGCACCCTTCACAAATACACACAGCACACACAACACACTGCGCCCTTCACACATACAATACATCCATATATATATGTGTGTGTGTGTGTGTGTGTGTATATATATATATATATATTTGGACGTGTGGTGTGTGTGAAGGGTGCAGCATGTGTGTGACGACTGCAGTGTGTGTGTAAGAGGGTTGCTGTGTGTGTGTGTGAGGGTGTTCTTATCTACTGTCACATTCTATGTTTCTAATTTATTTGTCTGTTAACTTACTGAGGGTTATTTGATATCTTATACATACGTGTGTGCTGTGTGTGTCTGTCTGAGGGTGCTGGGTGCTGTGTGTGTGTGTGTGAGGGTGATGTTAGTATGAGTGTATATAGCACAGTGTTTGAATAAATATGTTTTGTTTTTTTATATTTAAAAAAACTAAAAACTATGTATCCCCCTCCTCCCTTCTTACCTTTAGCCTGGGAGGGGGTGGGAAGCCGGGATTCCATTGGGGGGTGCCGTGCTGCCATGGAGGGTGCTTCCTTACCTGGTGGTCCAGTGGTAACCGCAGCAATGCTCAGACCTCGCAAGAGGACCTCTCCTCCCTCCCTCACTCCCCAGCCGGCGGCCGCATCTCAGTGCCTCTGGGCCGGTGAGGGAGATCTTTGATTTCCCCACTGGCCCATGGAGGCACACAGCAGGGCTGGCGCTCGGATAGCGCTGGCCCTGCAGGGGCTGGCAGGGGAGATCCTGTAATCTCCCCTGCTGGCCTCGGCCCCACAGCCATCGCAGCCCACCGGGCATTTGCCAGTATGCCCGATGGCCAGTCCGGGCCTGTGTGGCAGTAGGGAGGGTGGCAGAGTGTGGATGTGTGGCAGTGGGGATGGTGGCAGAGTGTGGATCTGTGGCAGTAGGGATGGTGGCAGAGTGGATGTGTGACAATGGGGGAGGTGGCAGAGTGTGGATGTGTGGCAGTGGCGATGGTGGCAAAGTGTGGATGTGTGACAATGGGGAGGGTGTCAGAGTGTGGATGTGTTGCAGTAGGGAGGGTGGCAGAGTGGATGTGTGACAATGTGGAGGTGGCAGAGTGTGGATGTGTGGCAATGGGGAGGGTGGCAGAGTGTGGATGTGTGGCAGTGGGGAGGGTGGCAGAGTGGATGTGTGACAATGGGGGAGGTGGCAGAGTGTGGATGTGTGGCAGTGGCGATGGTGGCAGAGTGTGGATGTGTGACAATGGGGAGGGTGTCAGAGTGTGGATGTGTCGCAGTAGGGAGGGTGGCAGAGTGGATGTGTGACAATGTGGAGGTGGCAGAGTGTGGATGTGTGGCAATGGGGAGGGTGGCAGAGTGGATGTGTGACAATGGGGAGGTGGCAGAGTGTGGATGTGTGGCAGTGGGGAGGGTGGCAGAGTGTGGATGTGTGACAGTGGGGAGGGTGACAGAGTGTTAATGTGTGGCAGTGGGGATGGTGGCAGAGTGTGGATGTGTGACAATGGGGAGGTGGCAGAGTGTGGATGTGTGACAATGTGGAGGGTGGCAGAGTGTGGATGTGTGGGGAGTGGGGATGGTGGCAGAGTGTGGATGTGTGGCAGTAGGGAGGGTGGCAGAGTGGATGTGTGGCAGTAGGGAGGGTGGCAGAGGGGATGGGTGGCAATGGGGAGGTGGCATAGTGTGGATGTGTGGCAGTAGGGATGGTGGCAGAGTGGATGTGTGACAATGGGGAGGGTGGCAGAGTGTCGATGTGTGGCAGTAGGGAGGGTGGCAGAGTGGATGTGTGACAATGGTGAGGTGGCAGAGTGTGGATGTGTGGCAGTGGGGAGGGTGGCAGAGTGTGGTTGTGTGGCAGTGGGGAGGGTGGCAGAGTGGATGTGTGACAATGGGGAGGGTGACAGTGTGTGGATGTGTGGCAGTGGGGGGGTGACATTGTGTGGATGTGTTGCAGTGGGGATGGTGGTAGTGTGTGGATGTGTTGCAGTGGGGATGGTGGCAGAGTGTGGATGTGTGACAATGGGGTGGGTGGCAGAGTGTGGATGTGTGGCAGTGGGGAGGGTGGCAGTGTGTTGGTGTGGCAGTGGCGATGGTGGCAGAGTGTGGATGTGTGACAATGGGGAGGGTGGCAGAGTGTCGATGTGTGGTAGTGGGTATGGTGGCAGAGTGTGTATATGTGGCAGTAGGGAGGGTGGTAGAGTGTGAATGTGTGACAATGATGAGGTGGCAGAGTGTGGATGCGTTGCAGTGGGTAGTGTGGCAGAGTGTGGATGTTTGTCAGTGGGGAGGGTGGCAGAGTGTTGTTTTGTGGCAGTGGGGAGGGTGGCAGAGTGGATGTGTGACAATGGGGAGGGTGGCAGAGTGTCGATGTGTGGCAGTAGGGAGGGTGGTAGAGTGCGGATGTGTGGCAGTAGGGAGGGTGGCAGAGTGGATGTGTGACAATGGTGAGGTGGCAGAGTGGATGTGTGACAATGGTGAGGTGGCAGAGTGTGGATGTGTGACAATGGGGAGTGTGGCAGAGTGTGGATGTGTGTCAGTGGGGTTGGTGGCAGTGGGGAGGGTGGCAGCGTGGATATGTGACAATGGGGAGGGTGACGGTGTGTGGATGTGTGGCAGTGGGGGGTGACAGTCTGTGGATATGTGGCAGTGGGGATGGTGGCAGTGTGTGGATGTGTTGCTGTGGGGATGGTGGCAGTGTGTGGATGTGTGACAATGAGGTGGGTGGCAGAGTGCGGATGTGTGACAGTGGGGATTGTGGCAGTGTGTGGATGTGTTGCAGTGGGGATGGTGGCAGAGTGTGGATGTGTGACAATGGGGTATGTGGCAGAGTGTGGATGTGTGACAGTGGGGATGGTGGCTGAGTGTGTATGTGTGACAATGGGGAGGGTGGCAGAGTGTGGATGTATGGCAGTAGGGAGGGTGGCAGAGTGGATGTGTGACAATGTGGAGGTGGCAGAGTGTAGATGTGTGGCAATGGGGAGGTGGGAGAGGGTGGATGTATGGCAGTAGGGAAGGTGGCAGAGTGGATGTGTGACAGTGGGGATCGTGGCAGTGTGTGTGGCTGTGTGTTGCAGTGGGATGGTGGCAGAGTGTGGATGTGTGACAGTGGGGATGGTGGCAGTGTGTGGATATGTTGCAGTGGGGATGGTGGCTGAGTGTGGATGTGTGACAATGGGGAGGGTGGCAGAGTGTGGCAGTGGGGATGGTGGCAGAGTGTGGATGTATGGCAGTAGGGAGGGTGGCAGAGTGGATGTGTGGCAATGGGGAGGTGGCAGAGTGTAGATGTGTGGCAATGGGGAGGTGGCAGAGTGTGGATGTGTGGCAGTGGAGAGGGTGGCAGAGTGTGGATGTGTGGCAGTAGGGAAGGTGGCAGAGTGGATGTGTGACAATGGGGAGGGTGACAGTGTGTGAATGTGTGGCAGTGGGCTGTGACAGTGTGTGGATTTGTGGCAGTGGGGAAGGTGGCAGTGTGTGGATGTGTTGCAGTGGGGATGGTGGCAGAGTGTGGATGTGTGACAATGGTGAGGTGGCAGAGTGTGGATGTGTGTGAAGGTGGCAGAGTGTGGATGTGTGACAATGGGGAGGGTGTCAGAGTGTGAATGTGTGGCAGTAGGGAGGGTGGCAGAAAATCTAAAATATCCACATTCTTATCTAGTTTTTGTAAATCATCCCCTGTTAATTTTAATTAACCCCTTAAGGACGCAGCTTCTGAAATAAAAGGGAATCATGACAGAATATTTCCGTCATGTGTCCTTAAGGGGTTAATGACATGATTTAATAAACCATATGTCCATCAGCATCAAGGACAGGCTCTGAGGGGACGTTAGAAAGCCTTTGCTGACAAGGAATTATCCATGCTATGCAAGGCACTGGATACAGGATACTGTCTGGTTAGGTCCAGAGGCAGACTATATGGGGGTAACCGAAGGGGGCGACAAAAAGGTTGTATCAAGGGTCTTGCATGGTGTATCCAGCAATTAGGAGGAAGCTTCACAGTTATTCAAGTCCGGATATAACCGGGCAGCAGAGGAACAAAGGGGTCCCCTATAGGGGCAGGATCAACAAGTATGAGCTGTTTGGTGGGGGGCCAATTTAGGGACTGAAACCAGTGTGGAAAGCATCAAACGGCTTTCCTCTTCTGTAAACGTAACCACTCTGGCTGCTTTTTGACTACTTGCTGCCAGGCTTCAAAGTAAGGGAACTGATCAAATTAGAGCGTGAACCTGAACAATTAAATCTAAGGCCAAACTGCCTTCAGATTATCAACCAGATCAAATACACAAAATAACTGTTTAGGATACATTTTAACCCCATAATCAGCTCAATAACCTTTCTGAAAGTTATTGACCATACAACATAGGGGCCGGAATTATTTAGATCCCCCATCACCGATAATGCCAGACAATAAAAGCACTGGGCACACAGAGCAAACAAATTGCCCTTCACAATATAACCCATTTTACATTCAGACAAATGCCTTAATGTCTGGGTGAGTCAAACTCCCTCCCTCTGAAGCAGGAGACAGAGCTAGCAGCTCTTGCAGCTATCCTCTTATCAGCACAGTGCTCAATCAAGAACAAAGAGCATTCCAGGCATTTCCTTGATTTGCAGCCAAACACACACATACAGACTCTACACCAACTCACACTCAGCCACACATATATAAACAAATCCCCGACCAGAACCAAGTAACCCAATATCTGAACCAAGTAATCAAAAACCAGAACCAAGTGCTATACAAATAACGAAGGGTGATCAAGCCTCCCTTCCCCTTCAAATGGAAGAGGGCAAAGTGTACATGCATGTACTTACCAATAACAAGACTAGTCTTACCATGAATCAGACGTTTGCGTGTTCTGCAACCCGGGAAAACAGTCTCTGCAGTGTCCCCGTTCCTTTTGGGCCCGACAGAGCAGGATCAGGGTAAACAAAGAACCTTTTCTGGACAATGTGTCCAGATGGCACCAAATGCACTTTGAAATAACCCCCTGTAGCGGATGGCACTGAGCTGTCCTGGGAATTGCATATGTTTTAAATGTATTCGTGTAAACGGCAGGATTATATGTGTACAAATGTGTTGTATTCGTCTGATTGTTCGGTAGTATCATTCTAACAATTAAGGGAATTAAACTACCGAACAGTCAGACCTCCCCTGTGTGAAGTGTGCCTTCAATTACCCATTGTAACAATGTTGCGAACGGGTAATTGACAAGCTGGGCAGTAAGTCCTTTGTTCTCGGGGGTGGCCGCCGTTCGGGAAACGAACACGGCCATTTTAAAACTCCCGAACAGCGGTGTTTTGCCGTCGAGTGTCTGGAACCCAAATCGGACACTCGACTAGTCGAACACCGCTGAGACCTCCATAAGCCCGATCCGTTCGCTTCCAAACTACCGAACGGCCCCTCGTTCGGTAGACAGAAACAACCAAACGTCTCTGTAACTAGAGGCTTTCGTGCAATTTGTTCCCTTATGCCAGGACCGACCGCAAGGCCCCATCGCATGGAACCCAATTCGGCTGTTCCCTTCAGCGCGGTCGGTCTTTTTATTTCCTCCATAAATTTCCCGAACCCCTGGTCCGATTAGGGTGATTTTGGGATATGTTGTTCACCCAGATCAGGGCTACCAGGGGATGTGCTATTTAAAGAGGTACCCCTAGGTTTAGGGGTACATCCAGAAACGGGGGGAATTGGTGTCCTGGATAAGGGGATTATGAGTCAGGCTGAGGGGAGGAGATGTGTGGGAGGTTACGAGAACAGGATTGGCTACTGTACTGATTAATGGAAATCCCTCCCTTGCATGGGAGCATGCTTTATAAGGCCACTGTGTGAATAAAGATTTAGTTCTGCTCCTGATGCTGTGTGTCGTCATTGGGATCTGTATGGGGATATTCTTGGATTGCTTTGCTCATTGGAATTACTGCTTCATGGAATTTTCTGTTCCTGAGCCTCACTGGGATCTTGGTGGAGTAATCTGTGGAATACCAGATCTCCGCTACACCCCCCTTCTGCTCCAGCATGGCTCACCAACTGGGTCCCAGTTCTTTTCCTTTTCCGGCCAACGCACCATATGTGGTAACCCACTCAGGTTAGATATGTAACGAGGACACTTCAGACACACACACACACGTCGTTGAAAAACAAAGGCTCTTTATTAGTTTGCAGCTGCAAAGTCCCAGCACCTTTATTATAAAGAACACAATGTACTGGGCACTGGTCAGTTTCCAAACAGAGAATGTATACTGTAAATGACGTATTCCATACGTATACACAAAATACAGAAATGACACCTACATTTCTATGGTTACATCCAATTACTAAACTGAAACTCATCTCTTATACATGTTATCTAATAGTGGGCGTTCCTGACATTCCACACATGCGCCCTGGTCCAAGATAGTTGCACAGTAGTTTTAACCAAGTGAGTACTGAACTTTAATTATTTCAGATGACTTAAAGGTAGGCAGACATTGTAATAGAGCAGCAGGAAAGGCTAGCAGAATGCTTGGTTGTATAGGGAGAGGTATTAGCAGTAGAAAGAGGGAAGTGCTCATGCCATTGTACGGAACACCAGTGAGACCTCACTAGGAGTATTGTACGCAGTACTGGAGACCGTATCTTCAGAAGGATATTGATACTTTAGAGAGAGTTCAGAGAAGGGCAACTAAACTAGTCCATGGATTGCAGGATAAAAATAAAACTTACAATGAAAGGTTAAAGGATCTTAACATGTATAGCTTGGAGGAAAGACGAGACAGGGGGGATATGATAGAAACATTTATATACATAAAGGGAATCAACACAGTAAAGGAGGAGACTATATTTAAAAGAAGAAAAACTACCACAACAAGAGGACATAGTCTTAAATTAGAGGGGACAAAGGTTTAAAAATAATATCAGGAAGTATTACTTTACTGAGAGGGTAGTGGATGCATGGAATAGCCTTCCAGCTGAAGTGGTAGAGGTTAACACAGTAAAGGAGTTTAAGCATGCGTGGGATAGGCATAAGGCTATCCTAACTATAAGATAAGGCTAGGGACTAATGAAAGTATTTAGAAAATTGGGCAGACTAGATGGGCCGAATGGTTCTTATCTGCCGTCACATTCTATGTTTCTAGCACTCCAAGGACTTTGAAATAGATTTGAAAAAAACTTAGCTTTTTATTCAGCAACTGCCACAGTGAATCAACGTTTCAGTTCTGTGTCAGAACTTTTGTCATGATAAAAGTGCAATACAATAACCAGTGTTTAAATAACAAACCATTCTAATTATTTACATTATATACTGGTATCACTTATCCTTTGCCCTCTGTAATTGTTCAAGCTGATCGCAAAAAATCGCTGGTAAATTTGAGCCGGTTTTGGATATTCTGCAGCTGTCAGGTATGCTACTGTGACCCGTGTGCGTTCCAGCGGTTGCTGTGGATATCAGCTGGAATGCAAGAGGGCATCGTTTGAGAGGGTTGCTGTTTAAGAGGGAGTTGTTTGAGAGGGCATTGTTTGAGAGGGTTGCTGTTTAAGAGGGAGTTGTTTGAGAGGGCATTGTTTGAGAGGGTTGATGTTTAAGAGGGAGTTGTTTGAGAGGGCATTGTTTGAGAGGGCATTGTTTTCCTGGCACTGCATGTACCCACTCCCTCCCACCTCCCAATCCCCGGTTGCTGAAGGGGTGAAAACCCCTTCAGTCACTTACCAGAGACCCCCGCTGATGTCCCTCGGTGGTGGTTTTGGGTCGCCGCCGCTCCTCCTCTGCATTATGTCTGCCAGTGGGCGAGACTGATCCCGCCCGCAAGTGAGACCTAATGTGCATGCGCGGACATTGCCGCGCGTGCGCATCAGAGCTCCCCATAGGAAAGCATTGAATTGCTTTTCAATGCTTTCTTATGGGGAATTGAGCGATGCTGGAGGTCCTCACACAGTGTGAGGATGTCCGGCAACGCTCTAGCACACACACAATTCTGTGCTAGAGACACAGAAGTGCCCTCTAGTGGCTGTCTAGTAGAGTTAACCCTGCAAGGTAACCCTGCAAGGTGGAGTTAACCCTGCAAGGTAATTATTGCAGTTTATAAAAAACTGCAATTATTACCTTGCAGGGTTAACGGTAGTGGGAGTTGGCACCCAGACCACTCCAATGGGCAGAAGTGGTCTGGGTGCGTGGAGTGTCCCTTTAATGACTGATAGAAAGTCTTACTTCACATATTGCTCTTACATCTGGCATATGTATCAGATTTCAGAGTGTCACAGAGTGATAATGGTAGGGGTTAGGATATGAATATGTACCTATTCTTGATGATCGTTTTTTTGTTTTTTTTAAGTCATAAATAAACTGGGAGTTGTGGAAAAACTTGTATTTATGCCTGGAATGGGGAGTTTGTAGTATACAAACTAGGAACCGAGTTTAGGACCGTCCTATTGTTGTATAGATATAATCATACTAATGTGGTATTGTAGTATACATAAGTTATGTGTATCATTTTTATGTGTAGCCACGAGATGCAATGTCTATACCTAAAGCGATCATCCTGGCCTAAGGGCTAATATCGAGGTGTAAGAGAGGCAGTAAAAGGGGGCAGAGGGGTTAGTAGATACCGGCCACCTCTCCTCCTACACTGCGACACCAAATACTCCAAAACACTCCAGGGGTGTCTTGGGGCTTGACCCCTAATTCAAGGTGCCCCCTTTGATTACCAGGACTAAAGATATTGACGGAAATTTAAATAGTGGATAAAAGTTGGGAGGTATATATACAAAAATAGATAGGTAGTCTGTGTGTCAGGGATAGCATGCAAGACTATTAAATACTTATAGACCTATGTTCAAACAGGCTATACAAATATAGAAAGAATCAATATAGAGAATTATATATATTTAGTTTGTATTTTGATGCTGGATTACCAATTATAAATTCACAGATTAGGTGAACCGTTTCAAACGTGAGGCGTATAATTTGATCACAAAGGGGAGATGTCATAATGTCATAGTGTAACTGTCTGGTGGTTTACAACAGTCATTTTTTTTTCCATTTGGTTACCAACAAAAATAGCCTCAAGCTGATTTTTTATTTTTATCTTTGAAAGGCAACAGACCATTGTCAGTTTTCTTTAGACTGCAGGCTGCCAAACTTTGTATACATTTCAATATCTTAAAGGGGTACTCCAGGCACCCAGACCGCCTCTCCCCAGTGGAGTGGTCTGGGTGCCAACTGCAATATTTACCTTGCAGGGTTAAGTCCTCCTCTACTGGCTGTCTAGAGGGACTTCTGTGTTCTTAGAACACAAAAAGTGTTTTAACCCCTTAAGGACGCAGGGCAGAAAATTTCCTTCCGAAACTAAAATTAACACCAGATTGCCAATCGTGGGGTTAATGTTCCTGTAGTGTGTCTCCTTGTTGGAGGCACACTACTGTGGGCAGTTTCATTTTCACAGTCCATGTGATTGCTCTGACCAGGAGTCAAAGTGATCACACATGCCGCAGTGAAACACAATCTGTCTCCCTGCAGCTCAGTGTGAGCTGTGAAGTGCAGAGACAGATTGTGCTGATCTGTCTCTAGCCATAGAAAAAAAAAAAAAAAGTGTTAGTAATAAAATCCTACCCCCCTGACCTCTTTCAAATAAAATTTAACCCCTTCCCTGCCCTTTGATCACTGTCTGCAGTGATTAAAATACAGATAACAGTATTTCAATGTGATCTGACTTTTTCTTTTAACCCATGAGGCTTAACTTTTATTTATTTTTAATCCTCAAGGGTTAAATTTATTTAGTTAGTTTCTAGACATGTGCAATTCGTTTTGTTCCGAATGTGAATTTGGACGAATTTTGGGCAATTCGGACATTTGGATACTTCCAAATGTCTGAATAGCTGAATTGCCGAATTGCTGAAGTTCTGAATAGCCGAAGTTCCGTATTGCCGAAATGCCGAAGTAAGAAGATACCCAGTGGAAGAATGAAGACTGTTACACTGTATACCAGTTTAAATAAAAAGTATACAAACATAGCCAGGATTCAGCTGTAAGCATTTGCAACACTTACAACAATAAAGTAACACATACATATAAAATGTAAGTTACTTAGTCAATGGATGGGAATGAATAACTGAATGAATGAATGAATGAATGAATGAATTTCCACGGTATTAGGGAGCTATATACCAAAAGGCTGAAAGACCTAAATTGTTCTTTCAGCCAAATTTACTAATACTAAGTAAAAATTACTTAGTATTAGTAAATTCTGCCCCTACTCGCTATACGGCAAGTAGGGTCATGTCTAGTAAACAGTAAGCAGCCTATGGCTGCTCACTGTTAAAAAAAAAACAAAAAAACACGGGTCCTCCTTCCCGAGCCTGCACCCATGCTGCATGAGTCAGGGCTTCTAAACTGAAGGGGGACCTATTGCCCCCCCAGGCCTCCACCCCTGAGCAGTGGGTGGGGGCCCTAAATTAGAATAAGACCTATTGTCTTATTCTAATTTAGACCTATTGTCCGCCCCCCTGGCCCGCACCCCTGAGTGGTGGGTGGGGGCCTTAAAGAAGAATAGGGGGGGGGGACCTATTGTCCTACAGCCAGGGGCCTGGCAGCACAGTCATGATCCAGCTGGAGAGATCAGAGCAAAATAAAAAAAAATATTTTCCTTTAATAGGTTGCTGGGGCCACTGATGGAGTGCAGGGCCCCAGCAACCTACCGCTCAGCACATCACTCCCCCCTCACTCTCAAATGAGACCTGGCAGGTCTCTCTCTTTCTGCTCTCTGTCAGGTCTCCTTCTCCTGTCCCGTGCGGTGCTCTGTTTGATGGGGAGAGGCGGGGCCAGGAAGTGACATCACTTCCTGTTTACTCCTCTCAAACTTAGAGTGCCAGCTGACCCTCCAGCCAATCAGCGGCACCCCTACCCAGTGGCCCTCTGTGTTTCCTGACACTCAGTAAATAAAAGTGAACACATTAACACAGATATGTTTTTTACCTGGGGAGATGAGAAGGACCAAAGTTTCCCTGTCAGGCCCAGGTACCAACGCCTTATGATGTGGTGTCCAGAATGAAGTGCTCCAATCTCATTTTCTTCTCCTTCATTTGACACAGTATTCTTTTTCTTCTGAGGCTCCTTCTGCTCTTTTACCTTTCTGCTACTTTCTGCTTATTTTGCACCCTTCTGCTCCTTTCTCTTTCTGATCCCTTTCTGCTCCTTGCAGACCCTTCCTGCTCCTTGCTGCCCCTTCCTGCTCCTTGCAGGCCCCTCTTGCTCCTTGCAGGCCCTTCCAGCTTCTTGCTGCCCCTTCCTGCTGCCCCTTCCTGCTCCTTGCAGACCCCTCTGGCTCCTTGCTGCCTCTTCCTACTCCTTGCAGACCCTTCCTGTTCCTTGCAGACCATTCCTGCTCCTTGCAGACCATTCCTACTCCTTGTTGACCCCTCCGGCTCCTTGCAGACCATTCCTGTTCCTTGCAGACCTCTCCTGCTCCTTGCAGACCCTTCCTGCTCCTTGCTGACCCCTCTTGCTCCTTGCAGACCCTAACTACTACTTGCTGACCTGTCAGGATATTTATATCGGCAGACATTTTGTGCTAAGATAGAAATTAAAAGTGTATATTGCCAGAGTCACTCAGAACAGAGCGGACTCCATTTTGGATCTTCAGGCCAACAAAGACACATAATTTCTTCTTGCTTTCTGTAACTAGCCACTAGCCTGAGCTAAGGAATGCATTATATAAACAAGCCAAGTGATAAGCAATGAAGCAGGGGGATGGAATGCTCTGTTTAAATGTTAATAGAATAGAAATAATTTTAAACACAGACACTAGTGACAGAGAAGACTAAGTAATTAATTTTACTTTCTAAATTTTACAAGGTCCCATTGTAAGTAAGGGGTGAAATTGAGTTTAGAACTGTAAAGTTTAGAAATTACAATCAAAGTAGTTGCCACAAAGACTGAGGCAAACGCTTTGAACTGACAGCAAATTTAAGTTATAGTAGTCATTTTAGATAAGCCAAATGACGTCAAAATAGTCATCAGGAAAAGTTAACTCTTTCCTGGATAGGAAGATTTAGTAAGGCGAGACTGCCCTCTATGGATCAAATACCTAAATTGCAATCTGCAGGTTGAACATACCTTCAGTATCCTATTGGCCTTATCAACTAATGACGTACAGAGAGCCTGGCCCTTTAAAAGTTAGGACAAAGGGAAGAGAGGTTAGTTTTTTGGGCATTCAGATTTGGACATGCAGAGAGATCCAGGTCACTCTAACAACTAACCCTCAAACTATCTTGGACACAACTCAAGAAACACTCTTTGACACTTAGAATTTTACTCTGACCAACATCACTTTCTCTATTACTCACGCACCTCCATACAACCAATCATACTCGCATGTTCCTGGGACTACCTACTAATCTGATGAGAATATCTACATAACTGGTAATTATGCTGGTTTTATTTAATTAATTTAAATTAATTAAAAATTTACTAATAGCATATATATGACTGGATAAATCACGGTCAGATTTCAATATTTAGAAATCTTAGTTAACTAAAGAATATATAGTGTGATCCTTGTTTGCAGGTAGCACGGTCCTCTAGGGTAAACAATAGGCACAGTCGTTGTAATTGCATATACTCCAGGCACTTTATTTGTAAATCCACACAGGATACAGCAGTAAATGAAAACATAAATGTAACACAAAACCTTATAAACAAAAACCTAGCTCGTCTGAGCACTAACTGACATTAGGTTCCCTATCTCTCAGGGTTAAACTAAACAAAACAATATTTGTTTTACCAACCTAGAGTTTTTGTCCACTCTCAGCACTCCAGTATTTAGCCAGCCTGCTGCTTCCAGCCTTTCAGAGAGAAACAAAACATTCTCTCTCTACCTGCCTAGCAGGGAGGGATTTATTCCCACTGCTGCAGCCAATTACCTGCAGCTGAGCAGGTTGGAGACAGTCCAAAACCCTGGGCTGGATCTATGTCTTCCAAGAAAACCGCTAAACTGTGGAGTGGAGCACTGGCCCACCCTGCTCTCCAAATGCTCCACCCCAGGGGCCCATAACTAAATATTCATTCTGGTTACATACACAGAAACATTCACTCCCCCTGGGGTTAAAAATCATATGCCTCTCTGAACAATTCTGTCGAGATATAGACTCCCTCACAGACCACCCCATTTACCTTATCACAATAGTTATAAACATTCCATTCTGCAGGTGGAATTAAGAATAATTATATATTAATGTGATAGTATCACATGTTAGCAAACCACTGTTTTTATCCAGGTGTATTGATTTGCTCTAATATAAGATAAGATATCTTTTTAGGCAAATTAAAATTCGGGTTTTGTAGATTCTGGTAGATTATTCTTATTGGATGGTTCCAGGAAATGATTAATGAGCTGGTTTGAATGTTATTTTAATTGAAAATCACATGAGAATAGGATATTATATGCCTAGGATGATCTAGCCACCATTGAAAGGGTTACTCAGTTGATTTAACTGTTAGCCAAGGTTTTACTTTCGCAGGAAGTTTAGCTTTCTGTGATGTACTCTCATAAATCGTGTAAGTCTTGACAGTTGATGCTGTTAACCATTGGATTGTTTTTAATATTGCCATTGTATTGCATACTTATGTTATACTAAATATTCACTGAATAATATCATGCATGCTGCCTAATATTATTATTTTATTTGTCACAATAAATTATATCTATTTTTATAACAAATTGTGATTTTATTTGTATGGAATACATTTCACTTACATGATATCGATCTCTAAGATCTAAGAGAATTGAAATAGTGGGCAATTCTCAACTGTACAATATTATCATCCCATAAATATCCCCACAGTAGGGTGGGAGTTTGTTTCCTATTGGGGAGATAGATGTTGGCTAAAGTGTTGGGTGTGTGTCAGGATTACAGAATGATCCTGCACGTAGAATTGTGTAACACAGAGGACTGATAGGTAACGTATACCGGACCTTAGAATGGCCGGAATAACGTACCAAAGAATAGTCAGGAATAGCTGAGGTCAAGGGAAACAGAAAGAGACACAATGATAAGGAAAAGCCAGGAGTCAGGGATGCCAGAAAACAGGGAAGTCAAAAACAATGCCAAAGTCAAATAACCAGAATAACCAGAATCAATAACACGCTCTCGGACAACCACAAGGGAAACCACGACAGGGCACTGAGCAGGATGAGAACTGGGCCTAAATACCCCTCCTCTAACCTGCCCAAAGGCAGTTACCAGATCTCATTTGCATAATTGCTGCTCAGCATTAACCCTTCTGTAGATTTGGTTGTTGCTCGGCACAACATTTCCTGTGTGGACAGTAAATGTCATTAACCACCGTTTTGTTAGCGGATGAATACGTGACATTACCCCCCACCTGAAGAACGCCCACCGGGCGGACAGGACCAGGTTTGAGAGGAAATTGGCGTGAAAATAGTGAATCTTGTGGCCAGCATGTATATCAGATGCCGGAACCCAAGAACGATCGGCTGGTCCATAACCTTTCAATTATGGAGGAGACCTCATACTCTTCCTGTCCAGAAACAACTAAGGGAGGAGGAGGGACACTTGAGACAGTATATTTATTGCAAACAAGAGGTTTGAGCAAGGACAGATGAAAGGTATTAGGAATTTTCAAGGAGGCCGGAAGGGCCAGAGAGTACGCACCAGGAAAGGTTAAAGGATCTTAACATGTATAGCTTGGAGGAAAGACGAGACAGGGGGGATATGATAGAAACATTTAAATATATAAAGGGAATCAACACAGTAAAGGAGGAGACTATATTTAAAAGAAGAAAAACTACCACAACAAGAGGACATAGTCTTAAATTAGAGGGACAAAGGTTTAAAAATAATATCAGGAAGTATTACTTTACTGAGAGGGTAGTGGATGCATGGAATAGCCTTCCAGCTGAAGTGGTAGAGGTTAACACAGTAAAGGAGTTTAAGCATGCGTGGGATAGGCATAAGGCTATCCTAACTATAAGATAAGACTAGGGTCTAATGAAAGTATTTAGAAAATTGGGCAGACTAGATGGGCCGAATGGTTCTTATCTGACGTCACATTCTATGTTTCTATGATTGATCCTACGAAGGACACGAAAAGGTACAAGGAACCTAGGAGCAAATTTCATGCTAGGGACTTTGAGCCTGATGTTACGAGAAGATAACCAAACCCTCTCACCCACATGGTAAACAGGGTTGGCACCTCGACGTTTATCAGCAAAATGCTTGAAAAGGTCAGCAGCAGTACCCAGAGCAGATTTAACTTTAACCCAGGTATCACGGATGTAAGCCAGACGGTCATCCAAAGCAGGAATAGCCGTGTCAAAAAAGACAGCCGGTAGGACAGTAGGATGCCGGCCATTATTAACAAAATATGGACTATGCCCAGAGGAGTCATGGTCAGCATTGTTCCTAGCAAACTTGGCCCATGGTAATAATTCGGACCAATTGTCTTGAGTGCTATTAATGAAACAACGCAAGTATAACTCCAAAGACTGGTTAGCCCTCTCAGCTGTACCATTAGTCTGGGGATGGTAAGAGGATGAAAAAGACAATTCAATCCCCAATTGCTTATTGAAAGCCCTCCAAAACCGGGATACAAACTGAGAACCTCTATCAGATACAATATTGTGAGGAATCCATGCAGACGGACAATCTCACGTATAAAGATCAGTACCAGGTCTTGAGATGACGGTAATTTCTTGAGAGGGATGAAGTGAGCCATTTTAGAAAAACGGTCAACAACCATGAGAATAGTGGTATAACCATTAGAACTAGGAAGTTCTACAATGAAATCCATAGACAAGTGGGACCATGGGACCTCAGGAAAGGGAAGAGGTTGTAACAAGCCACAAGGGAGTTTATGAGGTACTTTGGAAACCGCACAAACAGAACAAGCCTGCACATACTCCTTAACATCCTTCCTGAGGGAATCCCACCAGAATGACCTCATGATAGCGGAAGTGGATTTATTAATACCTGGGTGACCAGCAAACACATTGTCGTGAAACACCTTCATGATATTAACCCTTTCCCCAATGGAACGAACAATTTGTCCTGAGGTTTATCATAGGGCACCTGAGACTGAGCCTCCATGATGGAACCAAGCAGCGGAGAGGACAATGAAAGGATAGTGGAAGCAATGATACATTCCGGGGGAATGATATGGGATTTTTCTTGCTCTTGTATAGACTCACTATCAAACTGTCTGGACAAGGCGTCAGCCTTGACATTTTTAGAACCAGGTCTATAAGTAATAAGAAAATTAAAGCGAGAAAGGAACAGAGACCACCTAGCTTGTCTAGAAGACAATTATTTTGCATCTCCTATGTAAGCCAGGTTTTTGTGATCAGTAATGATCAAAAGGGGGTCCTTGGAACCCTCTTAAAGATGTAGCCACTCCTTGAGAGCTAGAATAATGGCCAACAATTCCCTATTGCCAATATCATAATTGCGCTCGGCAGGAGACAACTTTCTAGAGAAGTAACCACAAGGATGCAATGGAGTATCCTGGCTCTCCCTCTGGGAGAGAACTGCCCCTACCCCTGTCTCTGATGCATCAACTTCTAGTATGAAAGGTTTACTGGTGTCAGGATGTATCAATATGTCGGCAGAGGCAAACCGCTGTTTGAGAGTTTCAAAGGCTTCTATAGCCTCCTTAGACCATATCGTGCTGCTAACCCCCTTGCGTGTCATATTGGTGATGGGGGCTATTACTGAAGAAAATCCCTTTATAAACCTTCCGTAATAACTGGCAAAACCAATAAACCTTTGAATGGCTTTCAACCCAGTGGGTAAAGGCCATTGTAGAACCGATTCCAGTTTTTTAGGATCCATCTGAAACCCAGAGGCAGAGATATTATATCCCAAAAACTGTACTTCAGATTGGTCAAAGATGCATTTTTCTAATTTACAATAAAGTTGATTCTTTAACAAGGTCTGCAGAACTTGTCTAATGTGATCATGGTGAGTTTGAATGTCAGGAGAATAAATAAGCATATCATCCAGATAGACCAAGACAAACGAGTAAATGTAATCCCTGAGTACATCATTTATGAAATCTTGGAAAATCGCTGGAGCATTGCACAACCCGAATGGCATAGATATTCATAGTGTCCACTTCTGGTATTAAATGCAGTCTTCCACTCGTGGTTTTCCTTGATTCTCACTAAATTGTAAGCACTTCTAAGATCAAGCTTAGTAAATACTTTAGCACCTTGGAGTCTATCAAATAATTCAGCAATAAGAGGAATGGGGTAGGCGTTCTTAATGGTGATTTTGTTCAATGCCCTGTAATCGATACATGGGCGCAACTCACCGTCCTTTTTTAGATACAAAAAAGAATCCTGCCCCAGCAGGCAAGGATGATTTTCGTATGTGGCCTTTATTCAATGAATCCTTAATATATTCCTCCATTACTCTACTCTCCTGAGGTGACAGAGCATAGACTGCTCCCTTAGGTGGCATAGCGCCAGGTAGTAAATTAATAGAACAGTCATAAGGTCTGTGAGGAGGTAGAGTATTCAACTGAGTTTTGCTGAATACTTCTTTAATGTCTTGGTACTGTATAGGGATTTCCGGGTTTTGAGGTGTACTAGTGGGTAATCCAATAGTGCCCACTCTTTTGACAAGATTCAATATACACCTTTCATAACAATCCTTACCCCATTCTAATATTTCCCCATTAGCCCAGTCAATATGAGGGTTTTGCTTGTTAAGCCATGGAAAGCCTAATATGATTGGATAGGAAGGGGATGCAATAACCTGAAATGTAATCCCTTCCTTATGTAAGGCACCAATGGACACATTAATGGGTAAGGTTTCGTGTGTAATCAATGGTTGTGAGAGTGGTCTCCCATCAATAGCTTCAACAGCTAGGGCTGATAGTCTCTCTTTGATAGGTATAGTATTACCTTTAACAAATTGAACATCAATGAAGTTTCCAGCGGCACCTGAATCCATCAGGGCTTTGCATGAAAAGTTCTTATTTTCAAAGGCAATAGTAATATCAAGAAGAAACCTATTTTTATCCATTCCAGAGGACGTTTCCATTACACCTAAGACCTGTCCCCTTAAGGTGCGGTAGTTTTCCATATGGGACAATTGTTTCTCATATGTCCTTTTCTACCGCAGATACACATAGGACTTATTTTCTCCTATATTGTCTTTCTGCTTCCGACAGTCTAGTGACCCCCAACTCCATGGGTTCAGGTTCGGACTGTACAAGAAATTCAGGGACAATAGGTTTGGAGAAGTGGGATGCTAAAGGCATATTCATGTGTCTGGTCTTGTTTCTAGTAGCTTCTCTGGTTCTCAATCTATTATCAATTTGCATGACAAACGTGATAAATTCATTAAGTTTTTTGGGTAAGTCTTTGGCGGCAATCTCATCTAGCATAGTTTCAGATAGTCCCTTTTTAAATGCAGAGATTAG
>OW240925.1:7274221-7285051 GCA_933207985.1 Pelobates cultripes
TACCTGCCAAGTGTAGGGGGAACAGTCCCTATTCTGCTCTGTGTGAGGAGGAGGAATGGGAAATGAGTAGCTCGGCATCCAACCTTGTGCAAATGGGGTCTTTCATGTTGTCGTGCCTGTTAAGGGACCCTCGTATAAAAAGGCTGAAGGAGAATGACCTGTGCTGGGTGTCCACGCTACTAGACCCCCGGAATAAGCAGACAGTGGCGGAAATGTGACCGAATTACAAGTCGGAAAGGATGCAGCATTTGCAAAATAAATTAAAAAGTATGCTTTACACAGCGTATAAGGGTGATGTCACAGCACAACGGGAATCTAAGAGGGGAAGAGGTGAAAGTCATCCTCCTCCTCCCACGAGCGCGCCATATCTTCCAAGTGACCCTATATAGGGGTAACAGTCCCTATTCTGCTCTGTGTCAGTGTGTATCAGGGGATCTGAGGACAGGTGTCAATCCATATCTGCCAAGTGACCCTATGTAGGGGAAACAGTCTCTATTCTGCTCTGTGTCAGTGTGTATCATGGTCTCTGAGGACAGGTGTCAATCCATATCTGCCAAGTGACCCTATGTAGGGGGAACAGTCCCTATTCTGCTCTGTGTCAGTGTGTATCAGGGATCCTTAGGACAGGTGTCAATGCATATCTGCCAAGTGACCCTATGTAGGAGGAACAGTCCCTATTCTGCTCTGTGTCAGTGTGTATCAGGGGCTCTGAGGACAGGTGTCAATCCATATCTGCCAAGTGACCCTATGTGGGAGGAACAGTCCCTATTCTGCTCTGTGTCAGTGTGTATCAGGGATCCTTAGGACAGGTGTCAATCCATATCTGCCAAGTGACCCGATGTAAGGGGAACAGTCCCTATTCTGCTCTGTGTCAGTGTGTATCAGGGATCCTTAGGACAGGTGTCAATCCATATCTGCCAAGTGACCCGATGTAGGGGGAACAGTCCCTATTCTGCTCTGTGTCAGTGTGTATCAGGGACCCTTAGGACAGGTGTCAATCCATATCTGCCAAGTGTAGGGGGGAACAGTCTCTATTCTGCTCTGTGTGAGGAGGAGGAATGGGAAATGTGTAGCTCGGCATCCAACCTTGTGCAAATGGGGTCTTTCATGCTGTCGTGCCTGTTGAGGGACCCTTGTATAAAAAGGCTGAAGGAGAACGACATGTGCTGGGTGTCCACGCTACTAGACCCCCGCTATATGCAGACAGTGGCGGAAATGTGACCGAATTACAAGTCGAAAAGGATGCAGCATTTGCAAAATAAAGTAAAAAGTATGCTTTACACAGCGTATAAGGGTGATGTCACAGCACAACGGGAATCTAACAGGGGAAGAGGTGAAAGTCATCCTCCTCCTCCCACGACCACGCCATATCTTCCAAGTGACCCTATGTAGGGGTAACAGTCCCTATTCTGCTCTGTGTCAGTGTGTATCAGGGGCTCTGAGGACAGGTGTCAATCCATATCTGCCAAGTGACCTATGTAGGAGGAACAGTCCCTATTCTGCTCTGTGTCAGTGTGTATCATGGTCTCTGAGGACAGGTGTCAATCCATATCTGCCAAGTGACCCTATGTAGGAGGAACAGTCCCTATTCTGCTCTGTGTCAGTGTGTATCAGGGAACCTTAGGACAGGTGTCAATCCATATCTGCCAAGTGACCCGATGTAGGGTGAACAGTCCCTATTCTGCTCTGTGTCAGTGTGTATCAGGGATCCTTAGGACAGGTGTCAATCCATATCTGCCAAGTGACCCTATGTTGGGGTAACATTCCCTATTCTGATCTGTGTCAGTGTGTATCATGGATCCTTAGGACGGGTGTCAATCCATATCTGCCAAGTGACCCTATGTTGGGGTAACATTCCCTATTCTGATCTGTGTCAGTGTGTATCAGGGGCTCTGAGGACAGGTGTCAATCCATATCTGCCAAGTGACCCTATGTAGGAGGAACGGTCCCTATTCTGCTCTGTGTCAGTGTGTATCATGGTCTCTGAGGACAGGTATCAATCCATATCTGCCAAGTGACCCTATGTAGAAGGAACAGTCTCTATTCTGCTCTGTGTCAGTGTGTATCATGGTCTCTGAGGACAGGTGTCAATCCATATCTGCCAAGTGACCCTATGTAGGGAGAACAGTCTCTATTCTGCTCTGTGTCGGTGTGTATCATGATCTCTGAGGACAGGTGTCAATCCATATCTGCCAAGTGACCCTATGCAGGAGAACAGTCTCTATTCTGCTCTGTGTCAGTGTGTATCAGGGGCTCTGAGGACAGGTGTCAATCCATATCTGCCAAGTGACCCTATGTAGGAGGAACAGTCCCTATTTTGCTCTGTGTCAGTGTGTATCAGGGATCCTTAGGACAGGTGTCAATCCATATCTGCCAAGTGACCCGATGTAGGGGGAACAGTCTCTATTCTGCTCTGTGTCAGTGTGTATCAGGGGCTTTGAGGACAGGTGTCAATCCATATCTGCCAAGTGACCTTATGTAGGGGGACCAGTCTCTGTTCTGCTGTGTCCGTGTGCATCAGGGGCTCTGAGGACAGGTGTCAATCCATATGTCAAGGTGTCAATATGTCATATGTCAGGTGTCAATCCATATTCATTGTGATTTAGGAATGTTAGGTTATTTCTGCCCTTTATGGATTAAAACCAGACTCTGCATCAACTGTGTAATTTTCCATGGGAGTTTTGCCATGGATCCCCCTCCGGCATGCCACAGTCCAGGTGTTAGTCCCCTTGAAACAACTTTTCCATCCCTATTGTGGCCAGAAAGAGTCCCTGTGTGTTTTAAAATTCGCCTGCCCATTGAAGTCTATGGCGGTTCGCCCGGTTCGCGAACATTTGTGGAAGTTCGCGTTCGCCGTTCGTGAACCGAAAATTTCAGGTTTGTGATATCACTACCGGGAAACACCGAGAAAATCGAATCTTCGAACGGGACTTAGGGAATATTCACTAAATGCCAAACATTGTTATACAGGGGAATATTCAGTAAATAAGGATAAGGGGGGACCACCATGAGCGGTGGGTGGGGGCCATAAAAATAATGAGGGGGGGTACCTACTGTATGATGTTGTATCGATCAGGTAGTGTAAGGGTTACGCCCGCTTCACAGTGACAGACCAAACTCCCCGTTTAACGCACCGCAAACAACCGCAAACAGTCCATTTGCACAACCGCAAACTCCCCATTTGCACAAGGTTGGATACCAAGCTAGCCATGTCCCGTTCCTTGTCCTTACTGATGTCATTGAAGGTCTCTTCCTCCACCCAGCCACGTACAACACCAAGGGTCCCTGAAAGGTGACAACAAGCCCCCTGGGACGCCTGCTGTGTTTGGTCTTCCACCTCCTCAAAGCCACCTTCCTCCTCTGACTCCTCTTCTTCAGACTCCTCTCTCTGCGTTGCCTCTCTCTGCGTTATTATAAGGTGTGTTAAGTAGTATTATTCTTATCAGTTTAATCCCTGTTATGTGCCTTTTTTTTGGTTTGGTTTTTGAAACCACAGTGCAGCACCAGAGGGCCGAAAAATTAGGCATGTCCACATGCATGAAAAATTAGGTATTTGTAGCAGCGGCCAGAAGAATTGATGTTTGTTTCCCAGGCAGAAAGTGCCCGAAAACAGTGTTCCCCAACCCCCGGGCCGCGGACCGGTACGTGGATCAAACGTTTACCGGTCCGCGGCGATAAAAAGGTTGGGGAGCACTGCCCTCAAACATTGCGGCTTGAACCCTGGTTGGTGGCGATGAGTCACGCAAGTCAACCGTCATTCAGAGTTAAAATACAGCAGCGTGTGGACCATTTTAAGCCCAAGGCAGCTCATCTCATCCAGGCCTTTTTTAGTTGGATGTATCGCCCACTGTCAGTCCCGTCGGGATCCATCCCTCATACATCTTAATAAAGGTGAGGTAATCTAGACTTTTTTGACCTAGGCGACTTCTCTTCTCAGTGACAATACCTCCTGCTGCACTGAAGGTCCTTTCTGACAGAACACTTGAAGCGGGGCAGGCCAGAAGTTCTATTGCAAATTGGGATAGCTCAGGCCACAGGTCAAGCCTGCACACCCAGTTGTGAAGGGGTTCATCGCTCCTCAGAGTGTCGATATCTGCAGTTAAGGCGAGGTAGTCTGCTACCTGTCGGTCGAGTCGTTCTCTGAGGGTGGATCCCGAAGGGCTGTGGCGATTCGTAGGACTTAAAAAGCTCTGCATGTCCTCCATCAACAACACATCTGTAAAGCGTCCTGTCCTTGCCGGCGTGGTCGTGGGAGGAGGAGGATTACTTTCACCTCTTCCCCTGTTAGATTCCCGTTGTGCTGTGACATCACCCTTATACGCTGTGTAAAGCATACTTTTTAATTTATTTTGCAAATGCTGCATCCTTTCCGACTTGTTGTAATTTGGTAACATTTCAGCCACTTTCTGCTTATACCGGGGGTCTAGTAGCATGGACACCCAGTACAGGTCATTCTCCTTCAGCCTTTTTATACGAGGGTCCCTCAACAGGCACGACAGCATGAAAGACCCCATTTGCACAAGGTTGGATGCCGAGCTACTCATGTCCTGTTCCTCGTCCTCAGTGATCTCACTGAAGGTATGTTCTTCCCCCCAGCCACGTACAACACCACGGGTACCAGATAGGTGACAACGAGCACCCTGGGATGCCTGTTGTGGTTGGTCTTCCTCCTCCTCCTCAAAGCCACATTCCTCCTCTGACTCCTCTTCCTCACAATCCTCTTCCAGCGTTGCCGCAGGTCCAGCAAGCGATGCTGATAAGGCTGGTTCTGGTGGTGATGGTGACCACAACTCTTCCTCTTCACGCTCATCTACGGCCTGATCCAGCACTCTTCGCAGGGCACGCTCCAGGAAGAAAACAAATGGTATGATGTCACTGATGGTGCCTTCGGTGCGACTGACTAGGTTTGTCACCTCCTCAAAAGGACGCATGAGCCTCCAGTAATGTGCCATGCACGGCACATGTGTCAACTTGCCCAACTTCAATGCCGCCAACAAATTTGTTCCGTTGTCACAAACCACTTTGCCGATCTCCAGTTGCTGCGCAGTCAGCCACTTTTCCACCTGTGCGTTCAGGGCGGACAGGAGTGCTTGTGTGGTGTGACTCTCTGCTTTCAAGCAAGTCAAACCCAAGACGGCGTGACACTGCCGTATCCGGGATGTGGAATAGTACCTGGGGAGCTGGGGGGGTGCCGTTGATGTGGAGCAAGACGCAGCAGCAGAAGAGGACTCAGCCGAGGAGGTTATGGAAGAGGATGGAGTAGGAGGAGTAGAGGAGGTGGCAGCAGGCCTGCCTGCAAGTCGTGGCGGTGTCACCAACTCCTCTGCAGAGCCACGCATTCCATGCTTGGCAGCCGTCAGCAGGTTTACCCAATGCGCAGTGTAGGTGATATACCTGCCCTGACCATGCTTTGCAGACCAGGTATCAATGGTCAGATGGACCCTTGCCCCAACACTGTGTGCCAGACATGCCATTACTTCCTTTTGCACAATCGAGTACAGGTTGGGGATTGCCTTTTGTGAAAATAAATTTTGTCCAGGTACCTTCCACTGCGGTGTTTCAATAGCTACAAATGTTTTGAATGCCTCAGACTCCACCAGCTTGTATGGTAAAAGCTGGCGGGCTAATAGTACAGACAAGCCAGCTGTCAGACGCCGGGCAAGGGGGTGACTTTATGACATTGGCTTCTTACTCTCAAACATGTCCTTGACAGACACCTGACTGTGGGCAGATGAGCAGGAACTGCTCAAGGCGAGAGAAGGAGTGGCGGATGGTTGAGAGGGAGCAAGGAGGACAGCAGTGGTTGACGTGGCTGAAGATGCTGGACCAGGAGGAGAATGGCGGCTTTGAGTTTGTGTGCTGCTTGTACTCATGTGTTTCTTTTGGCACAGGTTGCAAATGGCATCGCTGTTGTCAGAGGCAGACACACACAAAAAATGCCACACTGCTGAGCTCTGCAATGACGGCATTCTGGTGGTGGACACAGCATGCGTTGATTGGCGTGCTGTCAGGCTGACCCCGGGTGCAGATGCGTGCTGTCTGACTGTGCCACTACCTCCTTGCGACGACCTCCCCCTGCTTCCAACTTGTCTCCTCCTCCTCTCTGTCTCCCTATCTGAAATTTCGCCCTGTTCTTCTTCTTGCCGAGCGGGCACCCACGTGACATCCATGGACACATCGTCATCATCAACTGCTTCACTTGTATCTGACAACTCAGCAAAGGAAGCAGCAGCGGGTACAACATCATCATCATCACACCGTACATGTGTAATTCTGCCTGATTGAGACATATTCCTGTTATCTACATCCTCTGTCAATAATGGTTGCGCATCACTCATTTCTTCAAACGGATGTGTAAATAACTCCTCTGACATACCAAGTGAAGCGGCTGTGGTGCTAGTGTTGGTGGTGGCGGCAGGCGGGTGAGTGGTATCTTGAGAGGTGCCCGAAGCTAAGCTGGAGGAGAATGTTGCGTCAAGGTTCCGAGCGGAAGCTGTAGAAGATTGGGTGTCCTGTGTTAGCCAGTCAACTATGTCCTCAGAACTTTTCAAGTTCAGGGTACCTGGCCTCTGAAAACTGGGCATTATTCTAGGGCAAAAGGGAATCACAGCACCACGACCACGACGGCCCCTGCGGGGTGGCCTGCCTCTGCCTGTCATTTTTTTTTCCGATTAGTGGTACTATGCGTGCAAGCTACTGTGACACCAGATATGAGTGGCAACTGTGAACTGGCACAGGTTGGCAGAGTACACGCTGTAGGGCTGACACACCCGCTTTGAGACAACTAACTGCTATTCAATCTATAACAGTGAAAAAAGTTTTTGGTTTTTAAATGCACGCTATTGTGACACCAGTGAGTGAGTGGTGGCACTGGGCAAGTGGGCACAGTATACGCTGCGAGCCTGACACACAGACGCCTGGAGACAACTAACTGCTATTCAATCTATAACAGTGAAATAAGTTTTTTGTTTTTAAATGCAAGCTATTGTGACACCAGATATGAGTGGCAAAGTACACGGGCAGAGGTCTGCAGAGCACACGCTGAAGGAGGCCTGACACACGCTTTAAGGACACTGACTGCTATTAGCTTACACTGAAAAACTTTTTTTCTTTGTAAAAGCACGCTATAGAGACACCAGATATGAGTGGCAAAGTACACGGGCAGAGGTCTGCAGAGCACACGCTGAAAGAGGCCTGACACCCAGACGCTTAAGCTATTGTGACACCAGATATGAGTCGTGGCACTGGGCAAATGGGCACAGTATCCACTGTGAGCCTGACACAGAAGCTGGCAGACAAGTAACTGCTATTCAATCTATTACAGTGAAAAAAAAAAATTATTTTTAAATGTCAAGCATAAGCTATTTTGACACCAGATATGAGTGGTGGCACTGACTGGGCAAATGGGCACATTATCCACTGTGAGCCTGAAACAGAAGCTGGCAGGCAACTAACTGCTATTCAATCTATTACAGTGAAAAAAAAATTATTTTTAAATGTCAAGCATAAGCTATTGTGACACCAGAAATGAGTGGTGGCACTGACTGGGCAAATGGGCACAGTATCCACTGTGAGCCTGACACAGAAGCTGGGAGGCAGGCAACTGCAATTACATTACACAGAAAAAAAAAAAAAAGCAGACTGATGTTCTAGCCCTAAAAAGGGCTTTTTGGGGTGCTGTCCTTACAGCAGAGATCACATGAGTCCTTCAGGACTGTAGTGGACACTGAATACCCTAGCCTAGCTATCAATTTCCCTATATAATGAGCAGCAGCTACACTTTCCCTCCTCTCACTAAGCATGCAGCTTCAGAATGAATCTAAAATGGATGCTGTCCAGTAGGTGGGAGGGTCTGCTAGGGAGGGTGTGCTGCTAATTGGCTGGAATGTTTCTGCTGACTGTGAGGTACAGGGTCAAAGTTTACTCAATGATGTCGAATAGGGGGCTGATCAAACCGCGCATGTGTTCGCCCGCGGTGGCGAACGCGAACACGCTATGTTCGTCGGGAACTATTCGCTGGCGAACAGTTCGGTACATCACTATTTCCCGGTCAGTCAAAAGTGACTTATATGTATCTCCCGAACGGCTGAGCGGATTCAAATAATTTTTGGGTGTTATTTGGAATGTGCTGATTAATAATATGTGACTTTTACTAATATTGAATGTATAGTTTTAGAGTTATGAAAATTGGGTAAAAAGTATGTTTGAAGCTGTACGGATAATTGGGTTACCTCTCAGGCTAAGGGGAGGAGATGTGCGGGATGTAACCATTGCTTGATTGGCTAATGTATAATTGTCTGTGGGTGTCTCCCTTGCATGGGAGAATTGCATAAAAGCAGAGTGTGTGTTGTTGTGGACAGAAATAATAGCTCAATTCATATTAGTAAAATGTCTATTTACTCAACATAACTACAATCAGCATTATTCACCTTTCTATGTGATTATCTAAAATGGCCGCTAGGGAGTTTCCCCTCTAACACCGATTAAAGCGTTCATTATCGGTGGAATCTGGGGGAGACCTCCACAATGCCAGTGACATCGCCTTCAGTAGGCAGAGCATTAAATGAACCACTTAACACCTAACCAATTGTTGATGTATTATTCTATGACAATGCTGATGATGTAATTTTGCTTTAAAAGGGACATGTCGTCCCCCTTGAATAAACATTCCTCAAGTTTTTCATTAACCTGAAACTTGTGTCTGGTGTGAATTACTTCAGGAGCGTGCACGCACTATTACTTTAATTTGGCATAGGGCAGATACACAAGATAATCAATTTATTGATTGATATCCACATCAGTGTCATTAAACCAGAGTTCTTCTTCACCCTCAATCTAGAGTCCTGTCTCTTATTGGGGTAATTGCTATATCACTACAAGGGATTTCTAAACTGTGCATGCTCCCTTGGATAATCACTTCTAAGCTCTTTTAAGAGCTTAGAAGGAGTCTATGGTGGTTATGGTGTTGGCTGGAGTGCTTGGAGCCCTCAGGAAGCGCTAGGAGTATCCTTCAATGGAGGTACCCAGTCGGGGTGCCAGGTGATCCATTACACACAGTACCTAGATACTGATTATAGTGTGTGTCAACCGATATCAGGCGAACCTAAGTGTTTATATCCCCAATTCCAACCCCATACAATTTGGTTGGTAATTCAAAATAGGAACTTTCAGGGGACATTGATAAATAGGACCTTGTTGAGTACCATACATTCCAAAGGTATTCTATTATTTGATGCATGTAAGGCGATTTCGGGTAGTAGAAAGCCGTGGAATATGTGTGGTAATCTTAAATGGGAGAGAATTTATGGGTTCGATGATAAGTATTTATGCCCTAGTAAAAGATCTACTGATCCTGATTGCCCAAATAGAGATTTTAACTTCTGCCCCATTGGTCGTGTGTAGGTTGGGCGACCTGGGGAAAGATAGTAGACCAAGATATGATTATCCAAAGGTTGCCCACTACTCCTTATTGTAAGACTATGGAATGTAACCCCGTACACATGACCATTTCCAACCCGCAGCAATTTATACATAAGTTTGGAAATCTTTTTGGGTTTCAGATATATGGTACAAGAGAAGATCTAGGAGCCATATTATATGTAGGCCTTGAAACCAAGACCATGAATGCTCAGGCTCATCGGGTATTTAATTCCTTTTACGAGGAGATGAGTGTGGGAGGAGCGCGTGCCCTGCAGTGAGGGAGAGCCATGCCGACTCCCATCAGCCCCAGCCACCCTCCTGCAAAGAAAAGGTAAGAAACAGGAGTGTGGCTGGAAAATGAGCTGTGTGTGTGTGTCTGTATGAATGTATGTCTGTATTTCATTATGTATGTCTGTATGTCTGTCAGTGTGTATGTATGTATAAATGTATATCTGTTTGTATGCATGTCTGTCTGTCTGTATGTATATATGTCTGAATGTCTGTCAGTATGTATGTATATATGTCTGCATGTCTGTCAGTATGTCTGTATGTATGTATGTATGTCTGTCAGTATGTCTGTATGTCATTATGTATGTCTGTATGCATGTATGTCTGTCTGTCAGTATGTATGTATGTATATATGTCTGCATGTCTGTCAGTATGTATGTATGTATGTATGCCAGTATCAATGCATGTCTGTCAGTATGTATGTATATATGTATGCATGTATGTATGTATTATTATTATTGCCATTTATATAGCGCCAACAGATTCCGTAGCGCTTTACAATATTTTGAGAGGGGGGATGTAACAATAAATAGGACAATTACAAGAAAACTTACAGGAACAATAGGTTGAAGAGGACCCTGCTCAAACGAGCTTACAGACTATAGGAGGTAAGGTATTAGAAACATTAGGACATGGAATATCAAGTAGGAGTGAAGCAGAACTATGTATGAATCTATGTATTGTGAGCGAAAAAGTGGAATAGTGGTAGATGGAAGATACATCAGGCCTGATTTGCTAAACAGCAGCCAGAGAATTTTCAGTTAAATGCCCCAGGGAGAGATGTTAAAGTTTGCCATATACATTGCTGATGCTCTGCAAAACACAGTAAGGGTCCCTGGGGCGGAGTATTTGGAGAGCAGGGTGGGCCAATGCTCCAACAGCACTAGTTGCTGCGTAACAGACCAGAATTTGCATCTGACTTAAGAGTTAACGAATTGGCACTCGCCGGTAGCTGGTCAATTAGCAGACAGGCCTTTAAAAGGAGAGATCAGCCCGAGGGAGAGGGAGAGGGAGGGGAAGGGGGAGAGGGGGAGAGGGGGAGGGGGAGGGGTAGGGAGAATTGTGTTTATTGCAAATCTATTTTGTTTTTTGGAAAATTGGTAAGTGGGAAAGCCACCCAAT
>OW240925.1:7285151-7315724 GCA_933207985.1 Pelobates cultripes
TCCATCTCCCTGTTACAAAAATCAATGCCGTGTACGCGTCCACTGATAGGAGACGCGGAAGGTATTAAACTGATCAGAACAATACTAAACACACCACTCCTTTTTTTTGGTGAGGCTTTACAGGACAGAGTGCTTCTCCCCGGGACATGTTAACTCACGGGCAGCTGGCTCATCAAGGAACCAGAGCAGCTTTCCATGTACAGGTAAGACACGTGCAGCCGGTAAGGGTTCAGGCTCTTCTTCCTGGAGGATGCGCTGCAAGCCTGTTGAACGAGGTGACCTTGCTCGGGTCCCAGGTGTCGCGGTTCCTAAATGGCTGCCATATACCGCGATCCACTGGGGAGATCAGGAAGGTATTAAACTGATAAATGGTACTAAACACACACTCCTATCTGTGGTGTCACATTAGCTTGACCCGGCGCAGTGCCTCAAATTTAATGTGATCTGTGAGTAGGGTAAACGGTTGTCCATACAAGTAGGTTGCAGCTTTTTGAGGGCCCACACCACCGCCATGCACTCCTTTTCAATGGCAGTGAATATACTTCGCTGTGCAAAAGTTTACGGCTTAGATAAAATCAATGCCGTGTACACGTCCACTGATAGGAGACGCGGAAGGTATTAAACTGATCAGAACAATACTAAACACACCACTCCTTTTTTTTGGTGAGGCTTTACAGGACAGTGCTTCTCCACGGGACATGTTAACTCACGGGCAGCTGGCTCATCAAGGAACCACAGCAGCTTTCCATGTACAGGTAAGACACGTGCAGCCGGTAAGGGTTCAGGCTCTTCTTCCTGGAGGATAAGCTGCAAGCCTGTTGAACGAGGTGACCTTGCTCGGGTCCCAGGTGTACGGTTCCTAAAATGGCTGCCATATACACGTCCACTGATAGGAGACGCGGAAGGTATTAAACTGATAAAAATAGTACTAAACACACCACTCCTATCTGGTGTCACATTAGCTTGACGGCGCAGTGCCCCAAATTTGCAGTAAGAGGACCGACCAAGCCTCTTCTTCCATCTCCCTGTTACAAAAATCAAAGCCGTGTACACGTCCACTGATAGGAGACGCGGAAGGTATTAAACTGGTAAAAATAGTACTAAACACACCACTCCTATCTGGTGTCACATTAGCTTGACCGCGCAGTGCCCCAAATTTGCAGTAAGAGGACCGACCAAGCCTCTTCTTCCATCTCCCTGTTACAAAAATCAAGGCCGTGTACACGTCCACTGATAGGAGACGCGGAAGGTATTAAATTGATAAAAATAGTACTAAACACACCACTCCTATCTGGTGTCACATTAGCTTGACCGCGCAGTGCCCTAAATTTGCAGTAAGAGGACCGACCAAGCCTCTTCTTCCATCTCCCTGTTACAAAAATCAATGCCGTGTACACGACCACTGATAGGAGACGCGGAAGGTATTAAACTGATAAAATAGTACTAAACACACCACTCCTATCTGGTGTCACATTAGCTTGACCGCGCAGTGCCCCAAATTTGCAGTAAGAGGACCGACCAAGCCTCTTCTTCATCTCCCTGTTACAAAAATCAATGCCGTGTACACGTCCACTGATAGGAGACGCGGAAGGTATTAAACTGATAAAAATAGTACTAAACACACCACTCCTATCTGGTGTCACATTAGCTTAACCGCGCAGTACCCCAAATTTGCAGTAAGAGGACCCGACCAAGCCTCTTCTTCCATCTCCCTGTTACAAAAATCAATGCCGTGTACACGTCCACTGATAGGAGACGCGGAAGGTATTAAACTGATCAGAACAATACTAAACACACCACTCCTTTTTTTTTGGTGAGGCTTTACAGGACAGAGTGCTTCTCCACGGGACATGTTAACTCACGGGCAGCTGGCTCATCAAGGAACCAGAGCAGCTTTCCATGTACAGGTAAGACACGTGCAGCCAGTAAGGGTTCAGGCTCTTCTTCCTGGAGGGACAAATGTTGTCGCCTGTTGAACGAGGTGACCTTGCTCGGGTCCCAGGTGTGCGGTTCCTAAAATGGCTGCCATATACACGTCCACTGATAGGAGACGCGAAAGGTATTAAACTGATAAAAATGAGTACTAAACACACCACTCCTATCTGGTGTCACATTAGCTTGACGGCGCCAGTGCCCAAATTTAATGTGATCTGTGAGTAAGGTAAGCGGTTGTCCCATACAAGAGTAGGTTGCAGCTTTTTGAGGGCCCACACCACCGCCATGCACTCCTTTTCAATGGCAGTGAATATACTTCGCTGTGCAAAAGTTTACGGCTTAGATAAAATCAATGCCGTGTACACGTCCACTGATAGGAGACGCGGAAGGTATTAAACTGATCAGAACAATACTAAACACACCACTCCTTTTTTTTGATGAGGCTTTACAGGACAGAGTGCTTCTCCACGGGACATGTTAACTCACGGGCAGCTGGCTCATCAAGGAACCACAGCAGCTTTCCATGTACAGGTAAGACACGTGCAGCGGTAAGGGTTCAGGCTCTTCTTCCTGGAGGATATGCTGCAAGCCTGTTGAACGAGGTGACCTTGCTCGGGTCCCAGGTGTACGGTTCCTAAAATGGCTGCCATATACCGTCCACTGATAGGAGGCGGAAGGTAAACTGATCAGAACAATGCCTAAACACACCACTAATAAAGGTTTCTCTCCTGTACATGGCTCCTCAAATGATGCTTAAGATTAGAAGCGGCTGAAAAGCATTTCTCACACTCAGAACAAAAATATTTTTTTTTAACATTCTCTCCACTTTGAGCGAAATGACGTTTGGGAAGAGATTAACATAATTAAACACAGGCAGTAAAAATACGGTTTTTAGCCATACCCTGTAACTTTAAAACTACACATCCCATCTTCATAATTACATATTTGGAATCAGCACACTTAAAACATAAACATAACCAAAAATCAGCCAAATCCATCCAGGGGTTAAAAAGTTAGCTGGAGGTCCCTTTATGACCGACGGCAAGCACATTTTCCTGCCCAAAACAGTTCCATAGATTTGGGCTGTGATGTCGGTCTATTTCAGGCTGAAAAAACGACTAAGTCCCATCGCGAATGGGACTTAGTCTCTGCAGCTGAAATAAGGCTGAAAAAAACGGCTGAAAAAACGACTAAGTCCCATGGCGAATGGGACTTAGTCTCTGCAGCTGAAATAAGGCTGAAAAAAACGGCTGAAAAAACGACTAAGTCCCATGGCGAATGGGACTTAGTCTCTGCAGCTGAAATAAGGCTGAAAAAAAGACTAAGTCCCATCGCCGAATGGGACTTAGTCTCTGCAGCTGAAATAAGGCTGAAAAAACGGCTGAAAAAAAGACTAAGTCCCATCGCCGAATGGGACTTAGTCTCTGCAGCTGAAATAATTTCCCATTTACTGAACCAAGTGGGAAATAGCAAGGCAGGCACAAAGGGTTTGCACCAGGTCTGGGGACACAGGGGACACCGTCTTAAAGGGGCCGTGTCCCCAACAAGTCTGGGGACACGGCCTTAAAGGGGCAGTGTCCCAATCTTCCTGATGTCCCAAAAAAGGTGTTTAAAGGGCCAGCACCAGTCACATAAAGAGTCCATAAGCCCCAATATGCCCACCGACAGTCTTAAAGGGCCATACACACCAAATAAAAGTGCATACATTTTCACAATCTCCCAGGGGGCCATAGTCATGTGGGAGGAGGCTGGCAAGAGGCTTCTCCACAACCCAGGGAAACAGGGCAATTTGCCATTTAAAGGGCCCGTTACAAATAGCAGTTTGTAACAAGGTGTCAATCCATATCTGCCAAGTGACCCGATGTAGGGGCAGTCCCTATTCTGCTCTGTGTCGAGTGTGTATCAGGGATCCTTAGGACAGGTGTCAATCCATATCTGCCAAGTGACCCTATGTAGGGGGACCAGTCTCTATTCTGCTCTGTGTCCGTGTGCATCAGGGGCTCTGAGGACAGGTGTCAATCCATATGTCAAGGTGTCAATATGTCATATGTCAGGTGTCAATCCATATTGATTGTGATTTAGGAATGTTAGGTGATTTCTGCCCTTTATGGATTAAAACCAGACTCTGTATCAACTGTGTAATTTTCCATGGGAGGTTTTGCCATGGATCCCCCTCCGGCATGCCACAGTCCAGGTGTTAGTCCCCTTGAAACAACTTTTCCATCCCTATTGTGGCCAGAAAGAGTCCCTGTGTGTTTTAAAATTCGCCTCCCCATTGAAGTCAATGGCGTTTCGGGCGGTTCGCCAGTTCGCGAACATTTGCGGAAGTTCGCGTTCGCCGTTCGCGAACCGAAAATTTCGGGTTCGGGACATCACTACTCCAGGACAGAGGCAAAACTCCATTAGCCACATGGCAGCAAAAGACAATAAAACACATAAAAACATATAACTGTGCAGCCATTGCACAAAACAGGTACATTCAACATATCCCCAGATAGCTCAGATCTGAGCGCACATTATTACTGAATGGCGCTCAGAGTACACACATACAGTTCAATTGCCATGGAGCCAAAGTCTTTCCCATAGTCTTTCATTATACAAATGGGCTCCATGGCATAGCTATCTGGGTAACACTGCTCACATAGGGAAAGTACCGAAAGATCCAGCTTTTGGGTCTTTGCAGGGGAAAATACATCCTTTCAACATGGGGCCATAGTCACAGGGCAGGAGGCCGGCAATCAGTCTTCTCCAATGCCCAGTGGTGAGGCTGGTTCCACCACATTTCTCCCCTTTCCCAAAAAGACTAACAAGGTATCTGGCCTCCTGTCGGTCAGTGCCTTGGTTAGTCCAGCAGCCCACCCAAAAAACATAGTCAGTAGTGAAGCCCACCCACAATGAACAGTTACTGTACCTGGGGTAGTGGGTAGCTTGTCCATGTCCAGGGGCTCCACCACAGGTCTGGGGAGTACTAGCCCTCCGGATCGGTGGGTTGCTGTGTGTGCCGAGACCAGCGGTACTCTGCCCTGGTGCCAGCGCTTCCACGGGAGTAGCCTGGTTGGGGCTCAGCTGAGGAGAAGGGTTAGTAGGCTCCTCCCTCTGGACCTGGTGTTGCTGCTGGAGGGGAAGACAGGCTGTCTCCCCCTGCTGCAGGGGGACAGGACCGACCGTCCCTACCCCCTGTGGTTTGGGCACAGAGACCACGGTCCCATCTGCACCATTGTGGGGCTTACTGTCTCCCCTTGGTGGGCTAGGCTGCTGCTGGGGAGAGGGAGTAACAAGCTCCTCTCCCATACACTCTCTCTGCTGTTGGAGAGGGAGACCGACTGTCTCCCCTTTCAATAATTTGTCCTGTTGCTGGGGAGAGGTGATAACCGGTTCCTTTCCCTGGAACACTCTCTGCTGTTGGAGAGGGAGACTGACTGTCTCCCCTTTCAATATATTGCCCCGCTGCTGGGAACAGGACCGACTGTCTCTGCTCCCTGCAGGACACACTGCCGCTGGGGAGGAAGGACGGCAACTTCGGCTCCCTGTGCCTCACTGGACTGCTGGGGAGAGGGACCAACTGTCTCCTCTACTAAGGACACACTCTGCCGCTGGGGAGGAAGGACAATACCTTCGGCTCCCTGGAACTCACACTGCCGCTGGGGAGGAAGGACAGCACCTTCGGCTCCCTGGAACTCACACTGCCGCTGGGGAGGAAGGATGACACCTTCGGCTCCCTGGGACTCACACTGCCGTTGGGGAGGAAGGACAGCACCTTCAGCCCCCTGTGATACATACTGCCTCTGGAGATCTGGGCCGACCGCCCAGCATCCCTGTAGAGCCGGTAGAGAGACCGCCGTCCCATCTCCACCTGCCATCTGTGGGTCTTCCCAGGACAAGTCTGTGAGGTCCCTCAACATTTGCGAGTAAGGACCACCTGCTTCCGCACCTGGCAACTCCGGCTGCTGCTGGGGATCTGGGCCGGCTGCCCAGTATCCCGGTGGGCCCGGTGGAGAGACCTCGGTCCCATCTCCACCTGCCTGTTGTGGTTCCTCACAGGACCAGTCTATGAGGACCCCTACTTCGGGTTCCTGCAGCCGCCTCAGGGGGAAACGGCTAGCCTCCTCGGATGCAGCCTCTACTCGGCTGCTGTAACACTCCTTCCGCTGAGCATACTCTCTCTCTTTCGCCAGCCGGAATTTAAAAGCTTTAAAGCTTTCTCCCATGCAAGGGAGGGATTCACAATAATTAGTACATTAACCAATAAAGTACACAACTCCTCCCATCAGCTTATCTGTTAACATAATTAAAATGTACATATTTTCCCCAAGTTCTAGATGTACCCCAAATACATAGAGTACACCCCTAAATGTGGTATCCCCTGATAGCCCTGATCTGGGTGAATAACATATTCAAAAATCTCCCAGATTGTACCAGGGGTTAGGAAGTTAAAAAGTTAGGTGGAATTCCCTTTAGGACCACTGAAGCATGGCTTTCCAGCCCAAACCAGTTCCGACTAGTCTGGCAGTGTGCCTGGGACAACGCCCTGCTGTAGAACAATGGGACAGGAAACGGGGGAAGGGTACACCTTCCTATACACAATCTATACACAGTCTAATAGAAGTCCATACACTGTGCTTAAAGGACCAGTAGCCGCATAATATAAATCCATCATGGGCCCAAATACTGTCTTTAAAGGGCAATACCCCCAGGGCCATAGTCACATGGCAGGAGGCGGGCAAGCAAGCCCCTCCAAAAGCTCATGGCAAACTCTCTTAAAGGGGTGAGTTTGCTACATATCTCCCCTTTCCCATTGAGACTATCCAGACTTCAGACCTCTCAGCCGGCCTTTCTCAAAAGGTGTAGTTGTCCAGATGGCCTCCTGCCACCTGTGCCCAGTTGTAGATCTCGGGTCTTGTGGAAAAACAACCCGGATGCCTTCTCCCCTGGTTGGACAAAGCTGTTGCTGGGGGCAGCAGGTGCCGGGTGGGTAGAGGCCAGCAGCGCTCTGCCCTGTATTCAGCGGTTCCACTGGGTTTAAAAATGGGAAGTACAAGCGCTTCTATATAAAGTTTAAGATTGGAATTATATCGAACAAATTTGATGTGAGCTGCTATATCACCGTGCTTATCTTTCTATAAGAAAATCGTGGAAAAGTGAGAAGTATCGGTGTAGCGCTCTATATTAGTGGATATGAAAAGAAAACGAATAAAGGAAAACCTTGCTGTACCTTGATGGATAATATAAACTAATGGATAATCCAGAGTAGTCAGGTATACCTTAAATACAAAGCACAAATATACAAAACATAGTGTAACCTGTATACAAAATGTAAAAAATAAAGTGCATAAGTAACTCACTCACACTTTTCTGAGCTAATGTACTAGCTCAGGTATGTGCGCCTTAGGGTCCGTAGAGGCGACCCTTCCCCTCCTTTTCGTCCAAATGGTCTCCAGGTATATAGCCCTAGGTAATAGGTATAGGAGGAGAGAATAGCGTAGTACAGTCTGATGTATATAAGGTATATTAATTGAACAATACCAATATACTCACAAACCCTGAGCCAATGTATCGGCTCGCTTCATAAGATGTATGTGGTTAAGGACCACAATCCTTCTTTGTAATAGCAGGTAGGAATGAAAGCCGTAAGTGTGATAAAAAATATATATATAATTTATTGTATAAAAAGTATTACATAAATATAAAAAATACACTATATCAATAAATCAACACTTGTGGCTATAGTCCAAAAGACAGTATAGTCTGCTCACTGTTCATCCAGGACGCGTTTCACCAAATTGGCTTCCTCAGGTGCTGGCAGTCCTGCTCCAGGTCCCATTCCTGGACAGCCAATTCAATCAAGTCTGGCTTTAGGTCTTCAGCCATAGGGAAGTCCAGCATGACTTCTCTGCTGTAGGCAAATATGTCCCAAAGTCGTGACTCGGCCGCACTCCCAAAGTCCGGTTCTGCAAAGGCCCCCAACAATAAACCAGGGCTATTGTAATCCTTGCCCTCCGGTCTGTCGAATTTGGCCATTCTGGGAACAAACTGAACCGCGTACCAACGTAGCGCTTGGTATGCATCGTCGATACCCAGTTCCCTCCATGCCAGCAAATTAAGCTGCATCACCAATTCCTCCCGGGGCTGTTCTCCCATGCATAGGCATCCGTAGGGCCATTCAGGCTTGTAGACGCTGGTCCTTGCTGGGGAGACGTCGCCAACGCTGAACACCCTCTAGGGTTTCTTCCCACATCTCTTGTCGGGCGCCCTCTCTGCAGTCCAACCTGGTTGCCTCTACTATTGGCTTATCCAGTGGGGCCAAGAGGTTCTGTAACCTTCGGTTAAACTCATCCTCCACCTCGAGCATTGTCCAGGGACTCGCTGGCTCTATGCCGCTCCATAATAATTCTGGTGTCTCCAGGGTGCTGTTCCTCTCACACCAGGACGCCATCCCGCCACTTGCCACCAATGTAACGGAACGCTGGTCTCTCACAGACTATTTCTGCTGGTAGTCCAGGTGTGGCTCAGGAACAAGCAATAATCCCAGGCACAGTACCCACAGTGAGAGAATAATCCACCAGCATAACAAGCACAATCAGCAGTAAAATCCATTAGTATCCCATCACCTTTCCCAATAACTGGACGACACACAGTATCAGGAGCAGAACTGAACTTTTATTCCCAACAACCTTCTTTTAAAGCTTTCTCCCATGCAAGGGAGGGATTCACAATAATTAGTACATTAACCAATAAAGTACAAGGTACAACCCACACATCTCCTCCCATCAGAAGCTCATGGCAAACTCAGTAAATCAGAGCTTAAGAGACATCACAGAACTCACACAGGAGAGAAACCTTTCTCATGTAGTGAATGTGAGAATTGTTTTCTCAGTAAATTCGATCTTAAGAGACATCAGAGAATTCACACAGGAGAGAAACCTTTTTCATGTAGTGAGTGTTGGAATTGTTTTCTCTGTAAATCAGATATTAAGAGACATCAGAGAACTTACATAGGAGAAAAACCTTTTCCATGTCTTAAAATGTTTTAGCCAGTACTCTCATTTGTTAGCCACCATAGAACTCACACAGGAGAAAAACCTTTTTCATGTCCTGCATGTGGGAAATGTTCTAGGCAGTACTCAGACTGGGTTGTTCATCAAAGAACTCAGACAGGAGAAAAATCTTTCTCATGTCCTGAATATGAGAAATAGCTGTAAATGTCTTTTTAAACATCAGAGATCTCACACAGAATAGAAATGTTATGTTCTGAATGTGAACACTGTTGTAGTCGCTTTTAAGCTTTTATGATACATTGATGGATTAAATATCTTGTATTTTGAATGTGAGACACAGGGCTACCATCAGGGCATGACTACAATGTACACATGTTTGTCTATATATATATATCTCGGTTATATATCGAAGACTTGGCCTATAACTGTGGGAGGCAGGTGGGGTTATCAGGAGTTTATAAGCTCCCGACAATTTAGGTATGGTCCCGCAAGGCATACATTCAGGCTCCCGTTCAGAGGTTCGAGCCCAATCAGTCCAACGCATAGTTATAGCCTTGTATCAAGTCATAGTTAGCAATAAAAATAGTGTGTATATTAGGTTAAAAAACAATAAACAGCAGAGTGCTACAATCACCTATGTGGGTCACTTCACCACACATTAATAAGTGACTAAAATGGTAGAAGTGGTGAGAGCACACAAAATAAAAATAAATTTGTTACCCCTATGTTCAATTAAAATCTTGTGTGTTCTTATAGGAAGGAGAATCTTCGGTTTTTAATGTATCAAAATATTTAATTTGTTGTAATATTGTTTCTAATTGATAGAATATAAGCGAACAGATCCCCCCCACGTCATCATGACGAATGCGGAAGTAAAAGATGGTAACCATGGACGCAAGGATGCCCGGTTGTCGGCTGCGTCTAATTTTAAGGGGAGGAGCTTATTACCGATTGGGAAAAGGGCGCGAAAAGGCTCCTATTTAAACTATGAACGGACTGAATGGACTTACACTTTGATATTAGCTTGATTGCTGTGATTGCTGATTTTTATTCTTGCTGCTGTTTTTACTTTGGAAAATAAACCTTTTTAAAATTAAGATCCTGCATCCTGGGTTTCTTGAAAGAAGGGACAAGTAAGAAATTGGCATTTAACTTCAGCTACCACTATATCATCTGTTCAACGTTCTTAGTCTGAGCCAGCTTTCATTTTAAGTGGCTCAGAAATATGTGAGTTTGTACATTTATTAAATAATATATCAATTATCTGTACGTTATTACACTATATTTCTTCTCCTGATTTTGTCTTTCACGGGATTTTAATTGAACATATTTATTAACAAATTTATTATTTTTATTTTGTGTGCTCTCACCACTTCTACTATTTTAAGCCATAATTAAAACCAAAATGAAATTAAGTTGTGATAGGGGACTTAAAGCACCCAAAAGGTCCTTCTCAATCAGCATGAAGCTTCATAGTCGTATTTCAGATCTTTCAGGAAAATGGTGTCAGTTTTTCCAATGGCCATTCGATATTGAATTCTTTTACGTGTCACCGAGAGGCCAACACCCCACCACCCACCTCAGTGGCACAAAGGGCCCACAAGCCAAATCATAGGTAGTGCCTCTCATAGCCACTTGGCAAGTAGTCAGGGCCTCACCTGTCACCAACATAAGCTAGTTAATACAATTTCGCCTGTAGGCACTACTCTAGTTAGCCGGGATACTACTGTACCGTACAGTACCATACTAACCTATTCCATCCGCCTCACTTCCTTAGCATGTCCAGTGCTTCTATACAAGGAGATGATCTGTTGGTTACCAGCACCCCACTCAGATCAGGCTCACAGAGAAGGCAACCCATTCCTCGAAGTCCAGCTTCCAGCTATCCATCCTGGACTATACCTAAACTCACCTCAGAACTCCAAAAGAGGAATATCCCTTTCCCGGCTACAGCCAAGAAACCTGAACTATTTAATTTATTAAACACTACTGAGGACAACGAAAGGCCTGGCCCTAGTTCAGAGTTTAATGTACAAAATAGCCTGGCTGAGTTGCATGTCATGATGGCCTCCCTTGTTTCTTCAGTAGCAATCATTAATAATAGGTTGGATAATCTTGAGTCAAATAATATTCCACCCGTTCCAGAGGTTCCAGTGCCTGTTGCTCAGCCCGCACCTAACCCTGGAGTTAACGATTATCCTCTCCCAGCTAAAAAGGCTACCAATATCATAAATCCTATCCGCCTCAGTCCTCAGAATCTGAGACGTGACATAATAGAGGGGAAAGACATTAACTTGCTTAACTACTGATAGCATCTCAAGACGTTGTCGAGAACAGGGCATATACGTTTGATGATCTGTCAGTAGTTATGAAGTCTAGAGATCCTAGACTAAATAGGAAACTTAACATCCCCGAATTTGTCCTGGCATTCGTTCTGTACAGAGATGTGATCTGCACGGCTTTTCCCCTCCATAGAGAAGAGCTTGACTTATACCTACACAAAGTTATTGAGTTAGCATATAAGTACTGGGGCTATGCTTTTTACGATTACCATAAGTCATTCTCATCCAGATCTGCCGCATCACTGTCTCAATACAATACAATTACAGACTGGGGTCAGTTAGACACGGAACTGTTTCTCATGCATTTTGCAGGTCTCAAAACTCCTTCTCATTTGATCAATTTCTGTCCTGAAAATGTAGGAAACCCTTCTACCAGTAGTACCAATACTGATTATCAGTCCACTACTACCCAGAGGGAAGTGAGAGACAAATTAGTCAGGCCAGTTGTTTTTCTGGGTAAAGCTCAAATCTGCAATAATTTCAATGCCGGGGGTTGTAGTTATAGTGCTTGTAGGCTTCTTCACGTGTGCTCACTTTGCTTCAGAGCACACGCCAAAACGATGTGCCCCAACAGGTTGTACCCCAAAAAATCTTTCACTCCAATAAACGTACCTAATTTGCAATGCTATCTGTCTAATCATCCTACTTTACATCTGGTGGAATTTCTCATGGCTGGTTTTCACTAATGGGTTTCACACAGGGTTTGTGTCACTCCCCACAGGTATCTTGGAATGCCCCAACCTACAGTCAGCACTCACAGATCCAGACACCATACAAGAACTCTTACAGAAAGAAGTCACCAATGGTTTCATGATAGGCCCTTTCACAACACCACCTTTCACGTCCTGAAGGACAAAACCCCTAGGAATAGCAACAGGAAAATTCAACAATAAAAAGAGTCTGATTATTGACTTTTCTGCACCTCACTCATCCTCTATACCTAGCCTAAATGCACTGATCCCATCAAAAGACTTTTCCCTTCAGTAAGCCAGAATTGATGATGCCATACAAGCAATCATTCATTTCGGGAAAGCCGCCTGGTTGAGTGAATCTGACATTACTAACGCCTTTAAATTACCTCCCATTCATCAGTCACTCTGGCATCTGCATGCAGTTAAGTGGCTAGAAAGCTACTATTTTGCTACCACACTAACCTTCGGCTCCAAAAGTAGCCCCAAGTTATTTGACATATTTCCCGAAACTTTAAGCTGGATCCAACTGAACTTTTGCAGATGTCCAGTAGTCATATACTGCTTAGACGACTTCCTCACCATCGAACCACACCATTGCACACCACACAGCCTTAATCACATGCTCACTCTGTTCAAAGATTTAGGAGTCCCAGTAGCACAGGACAAAATAGAAGGTCCCAACACAGAGATTACTTTCCTGGGGATTACGCTCAATTCTGTCTCTATGCAGGCCAGCTTGCCCGAAGAGAAAATAGACAGAATTCTTTCCTACATAAACATCTGCACGTCACAAGGCACTTGCACCAGGAAACAGCTACAGTCACTACTCGGTTCACTTAATTTTGCAATGAGAATAATTCCACAGGGCAGGTCTTTCATTTCCAGATTCCTCTCTCTATTGCACAGTCTCCCTGATGATGACTCCATAACTTCCTTAGACGAGTCAGCTAGAGCTGATTTACAAATGTGGCAACTGTTCCTGTCCTCTTGGAAAGGCAGGTCGCTATTTGTTCCCCCCATTTCTAACGATTCCCTGGTAATTTGGACTGACGCATGAGGGGTCATAGGTTATGCAGCAATTTTTTGGTAATGAATGGCTATAGACTCTTGGGCCAGTTGAGACCACCTCGCTGGATAATTTCAGTACCACCTCAGCACTATTTGAAATTTACCAGATGGTAGCAGCTGAACACACTTGTGGTAAAGAGTGGAGTGGACAGTTAGTCAGATGTTTTTCTGATAACTTAGCAACATGTAATATCGTTAACAAAGGACGCTCTCAGTCGTCACGATTATGAACTTGATTAGGAGACTGACCTGGCTAGCGGCTAAGCTTCAATTCTGCATAACCTGTATTCACATTCCAGGTGTTCAAAATACCTCTGCTGATGCTTTCTCACGCTTTAATTTGCAGGAATTTTCAGGCATCATCCATCTGCAAACTCGCTACCCAGGGAACCTCCGAGCTTCACAGACCTAATTATGCGCTAAGTTCTCTCTTACACCATAGTAGGTCACTCGCACAGGCAGGTTTATCCGTTAATACGAGGAAAGCTTATTCCAGACCGTACGAATTGTGTAAAAGATTTGTTCGTGATTTTTGTATAATAAATGTTTTTTCCATTGAAACTATGCGTTTACAACTTTTTGCCACATTTCTCTTAAATTTGCTTACAACACTATCAAACTCTACTTATCGGGCATACAACACTACATGTTAACCAGCTATCACAACAAAACTCCATTCCTAGCATCCTACCCAGTTAAAAGTGTCCTCAAAGGTGTCCAGAGATTAACAGTACACAAGAGACTTCCCATAGACAGTACACTCTTCAAGAGTATCTCCGATATACTCAATACATCCCCTTTTGAACAAATCACAAACCTAATTATCAAGTCCACGGCTTACTTAGCCTTCTATGGTTTCTTGAGACACAAAGAATTTTCTGTGGAGAAAGCATCCAACTCCAAGTCATGCTTCCAGAAGAAACACCTATTTAAAAAACAGGACCACTACATCTTATCCATTACCCATACCAAAACGAGCCAAACAGGTCCACCGGTAGAAATTAAATATTATCCTACCTCTACCAAATGGTGTCCTGTCCAAGTATTGGATAAATTAGCAGAATCCCAAATCACCTCCAACAATGATTACCCACTTCTAGCTATTCAAGGGAAACCCCTAACCACTAAACATTTTATGCTCTACATTCGTATGTTATTACTTCGGCTAGGACATAACCCAAACGCCTTCTCAGTCCATTAATTCCGCATTGGAGCAGCCACAGCTGCATCAGGTAATCACGTACCAACTCACATCATTAAAAATATGAGGTGGTGGAAATCATCCACATACAAGAGATACATCCCCAATCCTGAGAAAGAAATAAGAATGGCTTCTTTCTGTGAAATGTCTAAATAATGTATGGCTTAATAAACGTGTCTGACTTTGAAAATCGCTTCTTATATTTTGCCCTCTTTTACAGGTCTAACCTCACATCAGTTTCAGCACACCTCAACTGACTTTGCTCTTATTAATACTGATTCTGATATTATTGTTTCCTTACATCCTCGAAATGTGCCGTACACAAATAGAAGGCTTGGCCTGTAATTGTGGGAGGCACTTGGATCCCTATTTAAACCCATTAAGCCCCTGCTTACGTGTCGTCGACATTCTCGGAAGTGCCCGTCCCACCGCACCCTCAACTTATTATAATTTCACCTAGATGGGCCCTATTTTACAGGTCTAACCTCACGTTAGTTTCGGCACACCTCAACTGACTTTGCTCTTACTAATACTGCTTCTTCTATTACTGTTTCCTTACATCCGTACTTATCTGCCATACACAAATAAATATATAGCCGAGAGGGCCCAGCCAGGGCCATCTTCACCTTTTAGCTGGTCTTTTTTTTATAATTCAGGAGAGCCCTGCTGCCATAAGAGCTTTGTCACAGGTTACCATGGCAATGCTCAGTGCAGCACAAAAACCAGGCTCGTAAGAGTTGGAGAGAGAGGAGCAGCTGGAAAGTGAATAGGGTTCTGGTTGGGCCCCCTTTGCAGTATTCAAGACCCCAGAACAATGCTGGCACAGTATTAATACATAATTTGACTTTTCTGTTGTAACATTAGCTTTATCGTTTGTTTTGATATTTTCCTGGACTCTGCCTGACTGCAATGGGCATAGTATGGGCAACCTACGCTCACAGCATCACTTACCCTTAACAGTAAATCTTGACTACAGCCTCTGATTTGCCACCCTTGCCGAGGTAACTGACCTGCAGCAGTTTGATGCTCCCCTTGGTTGCCCCTCTAGTACAAGCCCTCCCCATAGGGTACATGTCCTGATAAGCATCTACTGCCCAATAATACATTACATTACAATACATTACTTCTAAGTACCAATTTAGCGTGCCACGCTCAGACATAACATTTAAGCCTGATGTTAGCGTGTTCCCTACAGCTCAAACCGAATTGTGTACCCCAGGTTTACCCACTCACATAGCGCCGCATGAGTGACATCTTAAGCAAAGCTTTACCGTATGGGTTATATACTCCTGCTGAAATGTTTATATAAAGCCTGTAATCATACAAAAACACTAAGCTAGTCTCTAATCCTGAAGTTATATCTTTCAAAAACTGTGCATGTCTTTCTCACTGCCTCAATATATCTAAGCTATGTACTGTGAATCTATTGTCATATTGACAAAAATATGTGTATTTTTCAGCACTACAAAAATAAAGAATTAAAAAAAAACATATTTACAAACAATATATCCCTAGGATATTCACAAACAAACTACATCCACTACACACTACATAGACTTCATTTATTACGCGTAAACACTACATCCACTGAACACGCTACATCTATAACCCACAAACACTACCTAACGTACAATCTGTATTCAGTATTCAAACACACATACTGCATCATTGTGGGTCTACTCAGGGTGGGCCTTGTGGGCATATTTGGGGGCAAGCCCCAGGGGTTTCAGACTTTGAGCTCTGTAATGGGCCCAAAATGTCTGATGGTAGCCCTGGTGAGACATACTAAAAGTGTAATTTAGATGTTGTATACGTTCCAGCATCTCACACTATAAGAAAGCCTTTCACTTGCAGACTCTATAAGAATAACTCTTTTAATTTTACATTAGATGTAATATTTTTACAGTTAGGATATATTATTGTTATCTTCTAAAGCATGTCAATTGTGAATGTCTTTGTTTTCATATGTTTGTTGTAAAATAAAATAAAAAATATGCAGAGTAGGAGGAAGAACAAGACTATAAGCCGCAGGATTGATGCGATGAATGACCTTGTAAAGTCCAGTGTATCTGGGGACAAGTTTCATTAATGGTACTTTCGAGCAAATATTCTTAGTACTTAACCATACCTTATCAGCCGGTTGATCTACTGAAGCAACATGTCTTACATTATGTAAAAAGCCTGTATTGGCTATATAATCTTTTTTTATGTGGGTTATATATGAATGGATTACCCAACGTACACTATAACAATTTCTTAACAATACTAATGTTCACTAACAATTTTGTTTATTTTTCTTTATTGATTTCCTTTTTTTAATTTTACAATTTTTTTTAATTTTTACACATTTTTAAGAGAAAAGGTTTTCCTCCTTTTTAAATTTTCGTACATGAAGTCTCATTCATATAATTACTTTGATGTTAGCATTTTATGTTAGCCATTATGTATAGGCATCTTTGTAAATTCATACCACAGTAATTCTGAGGAAGTGGGGCTGAAACCCACGAAACGCGTTAGACAGCAGTGAGCAGGATACGGAGCAGAGTGGAACCAGCAGAAGAAATTTGTCTTATCTAACGAGGAAGAACTATCAATCAGGGGACTGACTGGTGGATAACACCTACCACCCAGAGTGAGGTCTGAGACGCACGCCATCCCCATCGGTAACCAGCAAGTACAGAGACTAATTTCTGAAACATAATATCCATATCCATCCTAGCCGGTTTTTTGATTGTTTAAATGATAAGACTATCCTCTTTCTGGCACATTACTTGCAAACCGTTCCTGACTCATATTTTTATAACCTTTTACATATTTTTATACTTTGGAATTAAAAATAAAAATTTTCTATTATAACTTTTAAGTATCATTTATTTTTCCACCATTATATTTTTGTGTTTTTTTTCTTTTTCTAAATCAGGATTTTCTTTTTAATTTTTATCATACTTTATATAATATCAAGTTTTTTTGGTTTTTACAATTAGAGGATATACTCCTGGCGCACTATTTAGTTAGTCTTCCTGCAGCAGATTTAAAGAGACATCCATTTGGAATAGATGTGTCATTACATTGTTGTATAAAATAGATGACAGCCATCTATGCTGCTATTCTATATTATATAGATATTTATGTAAAGTAGAGCACTTGGTGTATACTGCACTGAATCTGTCTCTAACAGATTTAAAGTTGTAAACACCATACATGTTGCTGTATGATTTCCTCTAAATATTTGGACTTTTTCAATAGCTCATTTGGTACAATTATACATACAATAGCCACTTTTTGGGTATAGCAGCTCCTGGACATCTTGCACCGAATTAAGGCGCTACCTCCTTTTAAAGTACATTTGTTTGGACAGGTATTGGGTGAATCCCTGTCTTTGTTCAGTTTTTGAGCGACCCATTATAAGTCAGACTCCCTCAGCTCTGTGTGTTGCACTAGGCATACCTGACCTCTATATTTCTGAACTGTGTTGTGTTTGCCAATACAGAGATGTGGGTGTGTACAATACCAATAAAGTTTAGTTGCGTTCCAGGGTGGCTTGCCATGCATGTGTGATGCCACCGTTTGTGCGTTATGACGAAATATAGAAATACAGAAAATCAGGGAGAAGGTGTCAGGTTACTCTAAGATAGGCGGGGGGATAACCCCCAGGATCAATGAACTAAAGAATAAAAAGAAACAAAAGGGTGAACCATTAAGTAGGTGAACCCTTCTGAAAGGCGAGTAACCCAAATAAAACAAAACTTTTAATAAGTATAGTATAAAAAATTGGATGTAATTGCTAAATAGTGATAAATAGTAAGCAGAGATAGGAGTAAGTTAAAAACCCCTAGATAAAATAATAATAAGGAAGTGTAACTCTATTAAATAGATAACACAGAAAAATAACAGAAATAAATAAATAATAGGAATTCAATAATATCACACTGTGAATCATTGGTGGTCAGAAGTTAAAGTGAATACTGCAAAAAGTAGACACAAAATGTAACCACTAGCTATAGAGTAACAAATGTTGTTAGTCTAATGAATAAGGAGGAGGGAAAAAGATAAATGCAGTTTGTGTGAATAATAGCAGAATGACGTTCTCTTCATATCTGAGAGTCAAATAGAAGCATCAAATACTGCGTTTACAGCGCAATTGTAAACATTCTTATTTTCTGGGTGCTAATCTGCTAAATATTACATTTGGGGCGTGCACTTTGAAATGGAAAAATCAACCAATAAATTGATTATTTCTTTGTGTATCTGCCCCTGGCCAAATTAATGAAACAATGCGTGCACGCTCCCTGAAGTAATTCACACCAGACACAGGTTCCAGGTTGTTGAATAACTTGAGGAATGTTTATTCAGAGGGGACGGCAAGTCCCTTTTAAAGCAAAATTACATCATAGGTACTGTCAGAGATAACATGGAATAATACATCAATAATTGGTTAGGTGTTAAGTGGTCTTCTTAATGCTCTGCCTACTAAGGGTGATGTCACCGGGACCATGAGGGTCTCCCACGGTTTCCCGGCGCCATCTTGCTGCACGAGGTAGTTAGTCGGTGTTATTGGGGAGGAGGGGTTAGAAGCTTCTAGCAGCCATTTTGACTAAATATGCGTGTATAGCTTATATACTGTTTTTGTGAGATGAGTAAATAGACATTTTACTAATTAGGAAATATATCAAGACCTTATTTCCACAACAGTCCCCCCTTAAAATGGCTATTTACCATAACAACTGCCACTGTCCCTAGCGTATCCCTAGCTGCCTGCAGCTCATTTGTCTTAACAAGCATTGAACACTTCACTCCGTGGGTAACCCGCGGAGGCTTGTCCACCACATCTCCACACGTGAGACTTGCCCGTAAAGACAGACGCTTTCCCTACAGGAATGCAGTTGTCTGTTTGAATTGATGGGATTGGAGGGGTGTGTAACAGATCGCCTGGCACCCCGACTGGGTACCTCCGTTGAAGGATGCTCCTAGCGCTTCCTGAGGACTCCAAGCACTGCAGCAGACACCACAACCACCGAACCGGAGAAGCATATGAATCCTCTCAAGCATATGAATGTTGTAGACAGTTGAATAGGAACCATACGAATAGGTTTACTCTCCTAGCAGTCAAACTGGAACAGCATACAATGAATCCTTCCCCCAATAATGAGACGACACTTCACTTTGAGGGTTAAAACAGGAACTCCGTGCTGGCACACCCAGCCTGGTTTTTATTACAATCCACAAAACATAGTACTGCCTACAGGGTTTTGCAGAACCACCAATAAACACATTACAACACATACAATGCAAGTACAGCAGCCAATCAGACACAATGGGACAATAGAAACACACCCAGCATATTCCTCCCCTCTGCTTAGGAGATAATTGAGTCAATTACTGTATCTACTCAATTATCTCCAAGCTGAAAAGTTACTTTTTGTAAATTTTTATAACTTTGTGAGTTAACATCGTACATACATAAATCTTACATTTTCATAATCAATCCATTCAGGGGAACAACATATTAAAAAATGTCACGAATCAGACCAGGGGTTCAAAAGTTAAGGGAAAGTCCTTTGTGACTAAATGAAGCATGGCTTTCCGGCCCAAACCAGTTTCAGAGTCTTCTATCCTGGAGATAAGTAATTCAATTATCTCCCAGGACAGACACAAGACTCCATTAAGCACATGGTTGCAAAAGACACAAAACACTTTAAAATACATAAAGTCACCTTTTATACATAAAACACAGACATGTCACATATCCCCAGATAGCTGGGATCTGAGCGCACAAAACTACCGAATAGCGCTCAGATCCTATTCACACAGTTCAATTGCCATGGAGCCGAAGTCTTTAACTACACGAATGGGCTCCATGGCATAGCTATCTGGGTTAATAACTTCACATAAAGTCTGGTCCATAGTCCAAAGGCAAGAGGCGGGCAAGCAGCCCCCTTCAAGGACACGTGGCGAGGCCGGTTTCGCCATAGGGTGTATGTGGGGTGTCACATTCTAGGTCTGTGGTATCTTGATGTAGGAAAGTAGGGGTCACGTCATCTATAGTCTTCCCTACTGTTTTCTGCAAGTACTTCTGTACACAAGGAAGCACACAACAGGTTAGAAATAAGAAAATGATAGTCATTATAAGAACCGCTGTTTCTACCTGGAATAGGGTTCTCTGCCAACCATTCATCCATCCAAACCATCTGTCCCAAGTATCAGTGACCCCTGAGTTCTTTTTCAATTCTTCAGAGAGACTATCTAGCTTCTCTATGGCCATAGTCACCTTACCATTGGGCCCAGTGTTGTCTGGAATAAATGTGCAGCATGTCATAGTTTCGGGGAGGATTTTACATATGCCCCCCTTCTCAGCTAAGATCATGTCTAGAGCCATTCTGTTCTGGAACGTCATTTGGGTGGTGGCTTGTAATTGTTCTGCCAGGCCCTGTGTAATTAACAAATCGCTGTTGATTATAATAAATGTAATTGATCCAATTGACATTCTTGTTAGCGGTTATCATTGGAATCAAGGATTCAAATCCTGCCGCCACCTCATCCCTTGCTTTGAATTCACTGGGCACCCCCCTTGGCACACCAATGGCATCAATATATACATGGGGGTCAAAGCTCCCTCGGATGGGGGCTTCTCGTCTGGCTCTGGGGTGTACGTGTGTGTAGTCTAATACGTTATGATTATAGCCTTGGCCAAGGTACATTCCCCCCACCACTGTCCTACTAGTTGGGACCTCAACTGTCTATCGCCACATAACCAATATATGTCCCCAACTGTCTTTGCATGATTCATTAACAGTGCTATAGGTGGGTCGTGGTAGGTTGAACAATATCCAGATGGGAATTTGCCCAAATATACACCAGCGTTCTTAGGTATTGAATAACAAGTGTAATTACCTGGATATACTGTGACCCCATTGGGTGGTCTGACGTGTCCTTGGGTGATTGGATAAACCTTTTTCCATGATTCACATGTAGAGGAATTTGTGGTGGATTGTGCATAAAGACTTAAAACGCATAATTCTACTTCAGGAGGTAAACTTAAAGGCACTGTACCCAGATGGGGTCTGGCTCCTCCGCATACATAACAATTGGTCTTATTGTGTGAGTTAGCATTATACCTCATCCATTCTAACCACAAATTTGTATCTGAGAACCCAGTTTCTACTGCCATGGTGTCTTCAAAGGTGGGGTTGGCTATAGCTACTGTAACGGATCGCCTGGCACCCCGACTGGGTACCTCCGTTGAAGGATGCTCTTAGCGCTTCCTGAGGACTCCAAGCACTCTGGCAGACACCACAATCACCGAACCGGAGAAACAAATAAATTCTCCCAAGCATATGAATGCTGTAGACAGTTGAATAGGAACCATACGAATAGGTTTACTCTCCTAGCAGTCAAACTGGAACAGCATACAATAAATCCTTCCCCCAATAATGAGACGACACTTCACTTTGAGGGTTAGAACAGGAACTCTCTGTAATGGCCACACACTGGCTTTTATGCAAGTCCCCATGCAAGGGGACATCCCACAGGGTGGGACACAGTACAACCAATCGTTACAGGGGAACCATAAAACACACCCACATTTACATCACAATCCCTCCTCTCTGTCCAGGAGATAAGTGTGAAGTAATCCAATTATCTCCCAGGACAGAGGCAAGATTCCATTAACCAGATGGCAGTAACAATACAATAAAAGACATAAAATTACATACAGTTACATTTATTCCATAAAACATAGACATTCTACATATCCCCAGATAGCTTAGATCTGAGTGCACATTACTACCGAATGGCGCTCAGATCACATAAATACAGTTCAATCGCCATGGAGCCAAAGTCTTTCATACAGTCTTTCAGTATACGGCTGGGCTCCATGGCATAGCTATCTGGGGTAGCATGGCTTTAACAGTCTACAGAAAGGCATGAATACGCTTTGCAGGGAAAATAAAAGGTTTTAACTGCCAGGCCACAGTCTAAAGGGAGCAGGCGAGCAACCAGGCTCCTCCAGTGGACAGTGGCGAGGCTGGTTTCGCCACATTTCTCCCCTTTACCATCCAGACTAGCAGGGTATCTGACCTCCTGTCGGTCAGTGCCCTGGTTAGTCCAGCAACCCACCCACGAAGCACAAACAGCAGTACCTCCCACCCACAATAAATGTTTACTCCACCTGGATAAAGTAGCAGCTTGTCCAGGTCCAGGTTCCTCACCACGGCTGTGCGGGGAGCTGGTAGACTGCCTTGGTGGGTTGCTGAGTGGGCAGAGACCAGCGGTACTCTGCCCTGGTGCCAGCGCTACCACTGAAGTAGCCTGGTTGGAGCCTGGTTGTGGGAGGGGGAGACCGACCGTCTCCCCTCTGGGTACACAGCTCTGGGGCTGGGGGACAGGACCGACCGTCCCTACCCCTTGTGCTGCAAGTGCAAAGACTACGGTCCCATCTGCACTGTTGGTAGGTGTAACATCTCCCTTTGGTGGGTTAGGCTGCCGCTGGAGAGAGGGTGTAACAAGCTCCTCTCTCTGAACTGTAACCTGCCGCTGGGGAGAGGGGGTAGCAGGCTCCTCTCCCTGACACTCTCTCTGCTGGTGGTGAGGGGGACCAGCTGTCTCCCCTTTCAATATTTTGTCCTGCTGCTGGGGTGCGAGACTGACGGTCTCTGCTCTCTGCAGGAAACTCTGCCGCTGGGGAGGAAGGACTGCACCTTCAGCTCCCTGGGATACACACTGCCGCTGGGGAGGAAGGACTGCACCTTCAGCTCCCTGGGATACACACTGCCGCTGGGGAGGAAGGACTGCACCTTCAGCTCCCTGGGATACACACTGCCGCTGTGGAGGAAGGATTGCACCTTCAGCTCCCTGGGATACACACTGCCGTTGGGGAGGAAGGACTGCACCTTCAGCTCCCTGGGATACACACTGCCGCTGGGGAGGAAGGACTGCACCTTCAGCTCCCTGGGACTTACTCTGCCACTGGGGAGGAAGGACGACACCTTCAGCTCCCTGGGGTACACCTTTGAGTCCCCGTAACGCACTCTGCCACCGGATAAGGCGGCCGATACCTTTGGCTGGATCTGCCATGAACTGCAGGTACTCGTCTACCTGGCTCCTTACGAGCTGCACGTATTTCTCCGGGGGGTTGGGTCCAAAGAAAGCCAGCCGCATGGTAAACTCTCTGTCATACTGCTCCTGAGTGTAGCTGGGTCCCATGCTTGCACTGCTGAAGTTGGTTCTTTTGTAGATAGGGTCGCTGTACAGGTACTAGCGTTGCCCTCAATTTGTAAATCCACAAACTGTGTCTCCGAGCTGCTTTACCTCGCACTAGGACGCCATCCCACCGCTTGCCACCAATGTAATGGATCGCCTGGCACCCCGACTGGGTACCTCCGTTAAAGGATGCTCCTAGCACTTCCTGAGGACTCCAAGCACTGCAGCAGACACCAAAACCACTGAACCGTAGGAGCATATGAATGCTGTAGACAGTTGAATAGGAACCATACGAATAGGTTTACTCTCCTAGCAGTCAAACTGGAACAGCATACAATAAATCCTTCCCCCAATAATGAGACGACACTTCACTTTGAGGGTTAGAACAGGAACTCTCTGTAATGGCCACACACTGGCTTTTATGCAAGTCCCCATGCAAGGGGACATCCCACAGGGTGGGACACAGTACAACCAATCGTTACAGGGGAACCATAAAACACACCCACATTTACATCACAATCCCTCCTCTCTGTCCAGGAGATAAGTGTGAAGTAATCCAATTATCTACCAGGACAGAGGCAAGACTCCATTATTATTACCACATGGCAGTAACAATACAATAAAAGACATAAAATTACATACAGTTACATTTATTCCATAAAACATAGACATTCTACATATCCCCAGATAGCTTAGATCTGAGTGCACATTACTACCGAATGGCGCTCAGATCACATAAATACAGTTCAATCACCATGGAGCCAAAGTCTTTCATACAGTCTTTCAGTATACGGCTGGGCTCCATGGCATAGCTATCTGGGGTAGCATGGCTTTAACAGTCTACAGAAAGGCATGAATACGCTTTGCAGGGAAAATAAAAGGTTTTAACTGCAGGGCCATAGTCTAAAGGGAGCAGGCGAGCAACCAGGCTCCTCCAGTGGACAGTGGCGAGGCTGGTTTCGCTACAGCTACCATGTCATGTAGAGTCTTAATATGTGGTTTCAATGGGTTAATAGTCATGTGAGTAGCTCCTACCCAGTCTGGTGAGGTAAGCATGTCTTGCAGATAAAATGTCCCCAGTTTATTATATGAGCCGCCTCCTCTCCAGTACATTCCCATTACATATTCCCCTGCATCTTTTGGACTAGGGTGCTCTATGTTTAAGGTAAGTTTGATGGGGGGTTGACCCAATAGGTTTACTTAAAGTCATTCTGGAGAGTAAAGGTTTTCCGTCTTTGTCAATTCTGTCTAATGCACTCTGGAGTCTGTAGCCCCATGGTCTACCCGTGTTCCACCCAGCTGCTTTCCATGAACTACAATGATGCACCCAGGTCCCTCCAGTCACACAAATGTATGGATCTTTCTTGTTAGGTATGTCCTTATATATGGCAGCATATTGTGTTTGTGGGAAGGTGCAGGCAACAATGTCACAGTAGTCAAAGGTGTAGGTAGCTACATCTGTGTTAGAAGAATTGTACCAGAAAGTGTAAACATGGTTATCTTTGGTTATGGCCACCTGTTGGGCCCATGCAAAACCTAGCAGCATAAGAAAACACAGAATACACAATAAATTCATGGTTCAGTAGGGACAGCTTCTTCTGGAGCGGGCACTTTCTTGCAATGTGAAGTGTGTATCCAGGAACTCTTCCCGGCCAGCTTAACTGAAGTAGCTATGATTAGGAGTACTTGGTAAGGACCATCAAATCTTGGTTCAAGGGTGTGTTTCCTGAGAAATTTCTTGACCATAACCCAGTCACCAGGAAGCAGCTTGTGTGTACCTGTATTCGACTCAGGATCTGGAATAGAAGAAAACACTTGGGCATGGATTTTGGTCAAGGCATGTGAGAGGGCAGTCACATAATCTACCATAGCGTCTGACTGGATCTGAAGTTGTTGAGGAAAGTAACAACCTAGCCTGGGTGCTGTACCAAACAGAATCTCATAAGGTGATAGGCTTTATTTTCCCCTGGGAGTGTACCTCACGCTAAATAACGCTAATGGGAGACTCTCGGGCCAGGGCATGTTAGTTTCTTGTGACATCTTAAGCATTCTGGCTTTTAAGGTGCCATTCATGCGTTCTACCTTACCACTACTTTGTGGGTGATATGGCGTGTGGAATGCAAGGGTCACCCCCAGTGCTGACCAGACTTCCCGTGTCAATGAGGCAGTGAAGGAGGTTCCTTGGTCGCTTTCAATCACTTCTGGAACTCCGTACCGGCAGACAATTTCCGTCAGAAGGTGTTTGGCCATGGTCCTTGCAGTGAGATTAGCCACTGGGAAGGCTTCTGACCATCCTGAGAACATATCCATTATGACCAGTGCGTATTCATAACGTCCACTCTTTGGCGTTTGGATGTGGTCAATCTGTATCCTCTGAAAAGGGTATTGGGGCTTGGCCAGGTGATTAGGTGTGGTTTTAACAATCTTCCCAGGGTTACATTTAGCGCATATTGTGCAAGATCTACAATAATTCTGTGTCAGGGTAGTAATGCCTGGTGCTTCGAAGTACTTATCAATCAGGGAGTTCATCAAATGTTTTGACAGATGGGCTGGCCCATGAGCCCATTGGACAACAGCTGGGTACATATTTCTGGGTAAGAAAACTTAAGGTTGACGGTGTAAACATCATCACGGAGAACAGCTCCCTTGTTCTTCCAACTTTGTTTTTCCTGGGGAGTGGCAGCTGCTTGTTGCTCTTTTAGAAGTCTGAGATCTGTAGGTAATGTCTGCATAGTGTAAATAGGTACTGTGTCAGTGGCCACTCTTCTGTCCACTTCCCATCCTTGTCGTGCTGCTTCTTTGGCGGCTTGATCAGCTAAGTGGTTGCCCCGTGCTTCCTCTGAATCTAGCCTTCCATGGGCTTTTACTTTTAACACTGCCACTTCTGCAGGAAGCACCAAAGCATCCATCATTTCCTCAATGGCTGCCCTATGTTTTACTGGAGTACCAGTAGCTGTAAGAAATCCTCTAGTCTTCCAAATTAGGCCAAAGTCATGTGCCACTCCCAAGGCATATCTTGAGTCTGTATAGATATTGACACGTAGGCCTTCAGACAACTTGCAGGCCACTGTAAGGGCTGTAAACTCGGCTTCTTGAGCTGACTTAGTTGGTTGAAGGGCAGCTGCTTGTAATACTTGACTTCCTGTGGTAACTGCATACCCAGTGTGATACTGCCCCTGTTCATCAGCAAATCTGGAGCCGTCCACAAACAGTGTCTGGTCTGGGTTGAGTAACGCAGCTTCGTACACAGTTGGCAAGTGGGTAGTTTCCATTTTCATTTGTTCAAAACAATCATGGGGGATGTCAGGGTCACATTCTATGGTAAGTAAGTCTTCACAGACTTCTGTGTGGTACCTAGGGTATCCGGCTGTACAGCAGTTGATAGCCTTTTTGGTTACTCCCATAGAGGTCAATTGTTCCTGGGCTGTTTTAATCCAGGACTTGGCCATTGGGCCTAAATCTTTCCATGAAATGTCAGGGGATTTAGTGAGGGATATGTGTGGGACGGCTGTTTCCCAATGATGGTAGAGATGCATCACATTCTCTGGGAGATGTACCAATAAGATCATGTTGCCTGTGGAGTCCCATGATAAGTCAGTCAGTGTGATTTGAATTTCCACAAGTTGGAACAGTTCTTCCTCATAGTTTACATGAGGGCCTGGACTATCTTTGAACCACAGGGTGCAGTGCAGCAAGTTCTCTGATTGCACATCATGTGGTGGTGCGAGGGCAGGCAGTTGTAATTCTGCTCGGACCTCTGGATTGATGTCCAAGCTGTACCAGTACTGTACTACTCCCCCCTTGGGAAGTGGCAGAAGAGTGGCCGGATTCAGGGAAAGACAGCGTTGAAGAGTAACATTGTCAGGTAACAGTAAGGAAGTTTGCAGGCGAAGGTGACGTTGAGAAGAAAGATGTTTAGGTTGAACTTGCTGAAGGATTGCAGAAATGTCGTGAGGAGCCAACACTGTGAGGTGGTGACCAAGAACAAAGTCATTAGTTTTATCCAGCAGGGCACTGGCAGCAAACACCGCTCTGAGGCAGGAGGGGCTACCCCTAGCAACAGGGTCAAGCATGCAGGAAAAATAGCCGATAGGCCGCTGTTTTGAGCCATGTTTTTGAGTAAGGACACCGGAAGCGTGACCAGATTTTTAAGAAACAAACAACTTGAAAGGCAACTGGTAGTTTGGAAGGCCCAAGGCTGGTGCTGACGAGATAGCCCTCTTCAGACTGTTAAAGCAGATAAGAGCATCTTCAGAGAGATGGAAAAGTTCACTCCTGAGGGCGTCATAGAGTGGCTGCATGAACTTTGAGGCTTCAGGTATCCAGGACCTGCAATACGTGATGAGACCTAAGAAAGCATGAAGAGACTGATGTGCTGTAGGCAATGGAAGATGCAGAATAGCCTGAATACGTTGTGAGGTGAGATGTCTGGTGCCATGGGAAAGGCAATGTCCCAAGAAGACCAAAGAGGGCCGGCACCACTGGAGTTTGGATTTGCAAACCCCCTTCAGCGAGGAAACATAGGAGATCCTCAGAGTCTTGTTCAGCAGTGGGGAGGTCTGCAGCACAGAGAAGGAGATCATCAACATATTGAAGGAGAACAACATCAGGATGGGATTTCTGCCAAGGTCCAATACCAAAGACATAGCACGGGCAAATTGGGTGGGGGAATTCTGGGCCCCCTGCGGCATAACGGTCCAGGTGTACTGCTGTCCTTCATGTGTAAAGGCAAAAAGGTACTGGCAGGATGGGTCAAGTGGCACACTGAAAAATGCATTAGCCAGATCCACAACAGTAAAAATCGTGGCAGTCGGTGGGACCTGGGACAGAAGTGTGTGTGGGTTCGGAACAATGGCAGTGTCTTTAACAGTTACTTCATTTACAGCACGGAGGTCCTGAACCATGCGGTATTGGTCGGGTTGGCCATTAGCAGTTTTCTTCTTGACAGGGAAAAGAGGTGTATTGCATGGAGACACGTACCTAATGAGTGCACCTTTTGCGAGTAGGCTGTCGACCTGTTTGGTAATGGCAAGAGCTTGTGCAGTTTTCAGAGGGTATTGAGGTCTCCGAGGAGGTATTGCTCCCGGCAGGAGTGTGACCACAACTGGGGGAACTTGGAGGCGTCCAACGTCATCCGGGCCGGTGGACCAAAGCTTTGGTGGGATCCGGTCTAGAGCACTGGGGGCATGTGGGACTCATGAATTCCCTGTAGAAGTGGTTAGATGTAACAGGATAGGGAGGGAGCAAAGTACTGAAGTGTCTTTCTGTGATAAGGGGGTGGTTAATTCGACCTGGCCATCTGCAGTGAAGGTTATAGAGGCTTGAAGCCGGGAGAGGAAATCAGCACCTAAAAGGTTAATGGGACTGTAACGGATCGCCTGGCACCCAGACTGGGTACTTCCGTTGAAGGATGCTCCTAGCACTTCCTGAGGACTCCAAGCACTGTAGCAGACACCAAAACCACCGAACCGTAGGAGCATATGAATGCTCTCAAGCATATGAATGCTATAAACAGCTGAATAGGCAAAAACCATACGGATGGGTTTAGACTCCTAGCAGTCAAACTAGAACAGCATACAATAAATCCTTCCCCCAATAATGAGATGACACTTCACTTTGAGGGTTAAAACAGGAACTCTCTGTAATGGCCACACACTGGCTTTTATGCAAGTCCCCATGCAAGGGGACATCCCACAGGGTGGGACACAGTACAACCAATCGTTACAGGGGAGCCGTAAAACACACCCACAGTAAAACACACCCACACCCACATTTACATCACAATCCCTCCTCTCTGTCCTGGAGATAATTGTGAAGTAATCAAATTATCTCCAAGGACAGAGGCAAAACTTCATTAACCACATGGCAGACAAAGGACAATAAAAGACAAAAAGTTACATACAGTTACATTTATTCCATAAAACATAGACATTCTACATATCCCCAGATAGCTTAGATCTGAGTGCACATTACTACCGAATGGCGCTCAGATCACATACATACAGTTCAATCGCCATGGAGCCAAAGTCTTTCATACAGTCTTTCAGTATACGGCTGGGCTCCATGGCATAGCTATCTGGGGTAGCATGGCTTTAACAGTCCGCAGAAAGGCACGAATAAACCTTTCTGACGGTAAAATAAAAGTTTAAAATGCAGGACCATAGTCTAAAGGGAGCAGGCGAGCAACCAGGCTTCTCCAGTGTACAGTGGCGAGGTTGGTTTCGCCACAGGGACAAGTGGAAGAAACGACAAACCGGGAGAGGATGTGTGACCCCACATGGAGGAGCTTCGTGAGAGGGTTACTACGGGGTGTACCATCAACCCCAACACAGGAGACATCGGTATCCGACAAGAAGGAAGGTCAGGCAGGTCTTGTTCTCTAAGGACACTACGGGCTGCACCTGTGTCAACTAGAAAGATAGTGGGGTGACCCTCTATGGGGAGAACAACAGTAGCTAAAGGCCCTCCACCCTCCCCTGCAGACACTGCCATGGCAGGGGTTGCTGACACAGGCTTGCCGGTTACCTGTTGCAATAAGTCTAAATGAGCTTGGTCAGGCCCTGTGTACCGGCGGGAAGAAGCAGTAGGGTGGCTAGGCTGCATGACAGGACGAGCAGGGTGGTTCTGTCTAGGCATGGGCTGATTCTCTTGGAAATCATCAGTGTCAAACCCATCAGCAGGAGCCGGAGGGTAAGCACGGGATTCTGGAGGGGGTGGCCGGGCTTGGGTATATTCAGGAGGAGGGGGAAACTGGGGCACCGGTGGATGGGGCAATGAATGGAAATAACCCGGGGAGGGGTAGCCATAGCTGGTAACCTGGGGGTTAGTATACTGGGGAGGCAGCGGGCGGAACACCCTGGGATGTGGGCATTCCCTCCGGAAATGACCGGTCTGGTTACAGTTATAGCAGGTTCTGTTAGTCGTAAGAGCCCTGTCCCGGGAAGGGGGAGTAGATACAGGAAGTTGTTGGGGCTGCTGAGTGTATCCCTGGGAAACATGGACAGGACTGTAACCGCTGGTGGTTCCCTTATTTACCACTATAATGTCTTAAAGCATAGAACTTAGTAGGGCTAACCATACAGATATCTTAGCCATAATTTTATATAGTGTAAGAGATCCTCTATTTAACATATATAATTAAT
>OW240925.1:7315824-7371183 GCA_933207985.1 Pelobates cultripes
TTTGTAGAATACCTGGGTATTAGTTGTTTAGTATTGGTTGTAGAGTCCAGCTTTCCAAATATTTGGCTAGAATTGGTTGAATCAGCATCATCTGTTATCACCGTGGTGGTGGTGTTGGTATTTGTCTTTGTCTTTTTTTTTATTTTGTTTTTTCCATGAAACATTTTTACACCGTTTATGATGTGTATAGATTGGATACTCTCCGATATTCTTTTACGGAATCAATTAATTGACAGCATTTCCAAGACATTGTCTTAAGTGACATGGATCCCATTATAGTAAATGTTACGTTGATACAGCAATCGAAGTGGATTCTCAAGAACACCTCTTTTTGCTGTACTGGAATCTTTGTACCATCTCAGTGATAGACATCTCAATGACATCAAGTGCTGTTGTGCTAAAAATGTTAACAGGTAAAATCTTTACATTTGTTATACTTTATATAATAATGATATATGAAATAGTAACATAGTTAATCTTTCTAGTGTTTTGTATTAAAGATAAACACCCTTGTATATGATTTAGATATAAAGAATAATTTGAAGCAGCAAAGTATTTACCGCCCTTGTTCACAATGGTATGTAAAATTACATTCTCTTTAAATGTTAAAAATACTCCTTTATTCAAAAACTCTCAATATATTTAGAATAGTTGCTAATTGGAAATATGACGTTAATTATCTTTCTTTGACCTGTTAGGTAGAAGACAACTTATTCCCTAGTTATTATTAGTAAATATAATAACTACAGTTATTAGTGGCTTAAAATACCAGAAACCCCCAAATATTGTCTTAGAAAACATTTTTTTTTAACCAAGATCTGACAGCCATTGTGGAACAATGAGAATCTTAATTGTTTAAGTGTATTTTTCAGTGGCTGTTGGGTGTAGCTTAAGATGATTAGAATTTTTTATTATTTCTAAAAGTGAGTTAAGAAAGCACTCAGATACAATATTGAAGGTATTTATATTTTAACACTACCTTTGTCTAAGAGGTTTTAACACTTCCATAACAATATAAATCAGAATCTGTTGTAACTATAACTGGTTGAAGTGGGGGTATGTTACAATCAGAATATGAATTAATAGTCATATGCATGATGTATTGATTAAACAATCAATGGATGTGGCAGGATCATTACCACAAGGTATATGTACCTTTAACCATCACAAACCAAATAACATTTTCTTGGTATTTGAAAAACTGATAAAATATTTGATTACGTGTATTTTAATATATGTACATAGAGTGGTATGGATGTTGAATTTATATCTTTGACATCGTTTCACCAATTTGCAATAGGTGACCTAAATGATCAATTTCCAAAATCATCATGTATATCACCTGGACGGGTTAATCCATAATACTCTTTTACTTTCCATTGACTGGCCTTAGCTCTGGCAGACTGAATATTTTTATCATTATAATAAACTTTATGATAGTTGAAGTAAAGTTTCTGCCTGTCTTTCAGTTAAATTTTACCTGTTGAAGTATTTCACTTATATTAATTAGATTATATTAATTATACCACTCTGCAAACTTAAACAAATATAGAATAGTTTCTGATTTAATAAAAACATTTTATATTTTCTTCTAAAGTTTAAACATTATTCATTATTGCAGTTGTTATTGCAATCATATGATCTTTAACTATCATGATTCCAGTATTCATCTGGGTAATTAGCTGTTATACTCTTCTACGTATGTCTAATATATTTGTTTGTAGGCCAGACTGCAGCTGCATATGGCATTTTAGCAATAATCTTCAATTGCGTTTCAGATATTCACAAAGTCTATCCACCTTTGTAATTAACACATTATGTGTTTATTTTACACCATTAATTATAGTATCTCTATTATATTACACATTGTCACTGACACATTTCTGATACAGGGAAAAAAATAGCATGATTGCTTTAGTAATTATAATTTTCGGTCCATGCACCACATTCCTGGAAGTCCAGAATATAGCAAGAAACCTTGGTCTATGGTCCTAGGGTGCCATTTAACGTTTTGATTGGTATAGTTATACCAAAAGAGCAAGGAGTACATCGGTAGATCACATCTGCAACAGAACCATTACAGATTTCTTGTTGTATCAATGTCTCTATGTTTATGTTTACAGGAGTTCCTTGCTTTGCAGGTATGTACATAATATGTAGAGTTTAAGAAAAGCTGCAAATCGTGCTTTAGTACAAGTGTCCCATGATGTCAAGTTTCTGAAAGGTTTTGCTGGCCTTTTATATTCCATTCTCTTGGCAGGACATCTGCTCTTAGTAGGCCGGTCTTGTTATTATTTATTAATTGCAATAAGGTTTATTTCGTTAATTGAGGTGTTTCTTCCGAATTCAAATTCATATGCCACCAAATGTCATTGTAAAGTTCATTGTTGCAGAATATTGTTCCAGGATGGTTTTTCACTCCAGTAGGAAATCTATATTCCTCTTCTTCTGCTCCTTCCATTTAACCACTTTTTCTGAGTTGTAGGCAACAATCTGTGTCTTGTACTGTGAGGTGCATTGATAGTCAGTCAGGTTTTGTCACTAACATGTTCCATCTTGAGAAACAGCTGGGGGTTGACAGTTATCAGCCTTTATTTCTTTTTCCAGTCATCTTCTGTCTGGATAATAGCAATGTCCAGAATCAGTATAGCATTTCTTTTCAGCATAAGAAGGCTGTTTGCAGTAGTCACTCAATGATAAACTATATGGCAAAGTCTTTTCATAATCACCTTCATAGGTGCATCCAAAGTCTTTCATAGGCATCTTTCCTGTCTTTTTCTGTTTTCAGCATGCTTTGCCATCATCGTTAATTCCATTATTAGGATTTGTAATAGTCCAATCACATCTTTCTCATGTATAATCGGTTTTTGGAATAATCTCAATAGGTTCCTTGTGAAATACCAGTGTAGGTCACATTAGCAATCATTTCACTGTGACTATGTCTCTCCTTATGAGATGGTTCTTGGATGTAGTCCTCACGATCACAGAACTTGTATAGTGTGTTATATAGTCCTGCTTGTTAACATAATCCTAATGCAGTTTTAAACGACAGCTAGGGTTGATGTTATGATAATGCTGCAGACTGTAAGAAGGAGACACCATAACCAATTTTCTAGCATCCCTTTGCTTCCATCTTTGCATTTCTTTCTTACTGTATAAGATAATTGAGGTTCAGTCTGTTTTCTCCAGAGTCTTTCTTATAAAGATGTTGATGATTCATTTATCATACATTCCATGTTAACTGTGAATGTATCACGTCTGTCTATTCATCCTTCTCCTTCACATTTGCAGGTTCAGATGTCAGATCATGATTCAGTCTGTTACGGGGCTATGATTCTGGTGGCTTTTCTGTCGTCCTCTGTTTGTTTTATCTTGCCATCTTTAACAGCATCCATTGTGTCAGTCAGTGGTTCTGTGAATGTCCTCTTAATATTTAGCAGGTTGTAAAATATCAAAACTTACTGTTCTCTGTTGGCTCTGATTGTTCTTTGTAGTAAAAGTTATCTGAGTCACCCTCTCCAGGACAAGCTGGCCAACAGAAGGAAATAGGTGGTGGTGCAAGGCGAGGTGGGCTGGAAAAAAATTCCCTACATTTCTCTAATAGAAACAATGGTTCTAAGCTCTCCCTGGTGCAGAAATATAATTGTCAGTGAAAAAACATGTAACATTTCATATGGTGTCTCACCATTTGTATCATCAGGTATGTTGTGAATGCTTATCTGTACCATAGGAATAAATAGATACCACTGTGTGGGGCAAGCAACTAGTAACTTGGTTAATAATCATTTAACCTCAGCATTCTCCCAGACCACAACCCCACTTCTTTGGGGGTGGTTGGGGCACTGAAATCCCAAAGTAACCCAAATGTGGTTGCCCAGTTTTAGGTTTCCTTTGCAGTAACTGCAGGACCACCATCCAAATGGATGGTCCTGGGATTATCAAATGCATACTAAGGAAGTGAGACTAGAAAACGTGGCATCAGAGGTTGCACTTCGCACAGGATATATCCAAGTAAACCTGGTACATGCATCAACACATACAAAAACATATTTATAACCATGAGATGTTGGAAAACTTCCAATATATAGTAATTCAAAAAGTATGTTAGATTTTAATATTTCAATAAACAGTACATCAGTAATGTGGCAATAAGCAAATGCTTATGATTAGTAAACACATGAATTACAGTATTTCCCATATTGGACCACCAGTATTCCTTTTCAGGAGTCAGAAGTACATTACCTCTCTCTATAAGAGCTTGTCCTAGCCATGAAAAAGCTTTTAGGGCAAGTCTATCTTTCCTCTATAGGAAGAACAACCAACATATTACCTTCAATGGTTATTATGTAATTAACCCCTCTAAACGATAGGAGTATTTATGCGGATACCAGGTGGATAAGGTCTGGATATCCTTGCAAGCATAAACTCTGCATCATGACTGAGAGATAGGGTATGCGATGTGATCCAGTGACCACAGAAAAGCGTTGGTAGACACATTGCATTAAAGTGCCTGTTAATGACCAACTACATGAGAAGAGGGCCCATGCTTTGTTATAAGCATGTCCATACACGTATTACAATGCCAGGCTTTCAATTTGTTACCACAAAGCAAAATGCAGTTGTGGATATAAACTCACGACGTATCGTAAGAAAAACAGTTTAAACACCAGACTGAGACTCGAGATCAGTGAACAGTGGACCAAAATAGATAAATGAACTCCTATCAATTAATATACTTTCTTTAAATTACTTTATCCTCTGTATTAACTATGAAATATTAAAGTTAAAACAATAACATTTAAAAGCCAACTTTTAGTGTGGATAGGAATTACAAGGCCGTTCATAATGTGAGATAAAGAACAGCTTTTTAAAACCGAATAGTCTGTGAACACAAAATGACCTTGCGCTGAAATTTCACTTGCAGGGGTAAAAACAAAACCTCTTTTTTCTTTTTCTTTAGTAAGTAAATTAATTAATTAAATGTAGTTAGAACCTCCCTCAAAGTCCCGATGACTTTGCAAGAAACATGTCGTCCTTAAATACTGGGTAAGTCTATTAAACAGTGACATAGCATTGTTACTCTGTGTATTATGTTGTCACAGCTATAATGTGCAGTATTACAAACTATTTTATAAGTGTTGTGCCATCTGTTCATTAAAAGCCAGTGGTCTAGTGAGCTATAGAACATTTATTTATTTATTCTTTAAAGCTCTGTCCTCAATCGGCAAAGCAATATTGTAATGGTGTCCATTGCAATCTGCTGTCTATACTTGCTGCTATCAAAAATTCTGAATATGTTCAGAGATTTCTTGGGCAATAATAAATCCCCAAAAACAACAACTTTGCATTTATGCTAAACCTGTGATGTAAACGTATTCTGTATATTTCTTGTCATAAGTACTTGTACTTAAATCTGTTTAACAAAGCTGTTTATATTGTGGTGTAAAATATATTTTTTTATTATTTATTTAATTTTTTTATTTTTTTAACGTTGCTTAATTTTTTTTTAAAGATACCTGCATATTTAATTAAATTATGTCTAAATATTTAATTATGTCTTTAAGGCATAACATATCTGCAAATTAAGATTATATACAAAAATGCATGTTCTGGGTGTTTACGTGATTCCTTTTGTATCATTTATTTTTCTTTAAGTCTGGAATCAGATTACTTTTGGGATGAGCATCCCTCTGAGCCCCCCAGTTTCAGAGGCTTCTTTGGAGGTGACCACTGAAAGCATAGATTCTACAAAATAGATGTGAGGGGGCTTTGGACAGTAAAGTTACCTTAATTATACTTTTCATATAGCAGATATGTGATATGCAATGTGATTTAATATATCAGAGTATTATCACTTTAATTGACACTACATTTTTTTATGCATTATTTTTCTTTTTAAATTTTTTTCTTAAGTTTTAATGTCTGTTTAGAATAGTGCAGGCTTTGCAATATCACATTAATTTTGCAGTATATATATTCACAATGCTCTTACAACATATTATTAAAATTAGCCTCTTTCAGAATTGTAGAATATGTGGTGGAACTGAATCCCCATATATGAGATTTGAAACTGTATTTTTATTTCTACGCTGTGCCCTAATCTGTATTTATATACATAATTGCAGCAGCATATAGCTTTTAAAGAAGCAATTATTTCACCCATCATGTGTGGTGACTGTGGACTTTTTAAAACCTACTTTTTATTTTTTATAAATCCGTTTCTGGCTCTGAGAGAGCAGGCTGATGAATGCATGTAAATGCTGTTATTGCCTAGTCTATATACTTTTATATAACATTGATATATTTATATATAAACAACTTTGAAATTTAATTTTAGATTTTATGAAAACCTAGTTTATGAAATTCACTGAGATTACATGTGTCTGATCTGATTACATTCAGTAGTACAATATCATTGTTCTCAGGGCCGGATTAAGAGCACAGTGGGCCTGGTGCTGACAATTATGATGGGCCTAATTACGGAATCTTATCGACCAAAAACACTAAAACAGTCATACCTCCCAAGCATCATGTATCTGATGGAGATGGTGCTGGAGGGAAACTCATAGGATGCAGCTATAAGAAAACAAACACTCTATGCTAATCTTTCTCTAATTTATGCTTTCATCTTTCAAGTAAATCCATAACCCCTAACAGCAGTGTCCAGCGAAGCAGGAAGTCAATGGGCGGGGTAAAAGGGTGTGCCACTGGCGCGAATCATGTGACAAGACCTGCCAAAAGGGGTGAACATGCCCAAAAAGGGAGCATGTTTGTCCAAAGAATTGGAAGGTCAGCCTGGCATGAATGCATGTCAGGCTGCCTGCCAATCCTGCAGGCTGGCCAACTAAGGGCATACTATGCAGGCAGCACCTTGAGCTTGACATAAATGCATCTAATGATGCGCTCACTCCATTCTTTCTAAGGACTGTCCCCTAGCACTTGCTGGTCCAGTTGTCTCCTTACCTTCTTACTAGCAGGCAGAAGTTCCTGGTATATAGTCTGAGACAGAGAAAAGGTGTCTGTAGTGAGTGTAGAAGAAAGGGGACATGCCACAGTGTTAGAGAGACCAACGTCTGCATTACCTAAACTAATTTTAATGTCAGCCAGTGCACACAAGTTTTGTTCCCATACATCCCTCTTAAGCTTCCAAACTTAAAGGGACACTATAGTCACCAGAATAACTACAGCTTATTGTTTTTGTTCTGGTAAGTAGAATCATTCCATTCAGGCTTTTTGCAGTAAACACTGTCTTTTCAGAGAAAATAACTCCACTGGCCGCTCCTTAGATGGCTGCAAGAGGTGCTTCCTGGGGCAGTACTGCCTAGTGTGCAGCACTGACATTCAGTGTCTCCACCCTCTGCATGCAGACACTGAACTTTCCTCATAGAGATGCATTGATTCAATTTATCTTTATGAGGAGATGCTGATTGGCCAGGGCTATGCTGGACTTGTGCTGGCTCTGCCCCTGTTCTGCCTAGTTGACAGTCTCAGCCAATCCTATGGGGAAGTATTGTAATTTGCTCAGACCACCACTTCTGAGCCAGCAGCTGCAGAATTGAATACAAGTAATATTTTACTATATTTAGGGAGGCAAGAAGGGGCCAGGGTGGTGGTTTTAACATAGTAGGGTCAGAAATACATGATTGTGTTCCTGACCCTATAGTGCTCCTTTAACCCCTTAAGGACCAAATTTCTGGAATAAAAGGGAATCATGACATGTCACACATGTCATGTGTCCTTAAGGGGTTAAGCAAGAGTATGTGAAGAGTAGTTAAGGTTGCCACCTTCTTGGAAAAAAATTCCAGCCTTATTCATTTGTATAATTAATTAGTTATGCGTGACATCACATGATGTAAATCACAAGGAGTGACATCAGAGAAAATTCTGTAAAATCACCAACAAACTACTCACTGTTTGATTCTGCTGTATAGATGGATTGCTCCCAGTGTCTCCCTGTCTCCCAGTGTCTCAGTCTCGCAAGTCACCCAGTGTATCAGTGTCCCTATGTATCACAGTGTCAGTGTCCCCATGTCGTCCAGTCCCCTAGTCTCCCAGTGTCTGTGTCCCCATTTCTCCCAGTGTCCCAATGTCTCAGTGTGTCCCCATGTCACTAAGATACTGGGGACACTGAGAGACATGGGGACACAGAGACATGGGGACACTGGGAGAAATGGGGACACTGGGACACTAGGGACACAGACATTGGGAGACATGGGGAAACTGAAACATTTGGGGACACTAAGACACTAGGGACACAGAGACATGGGAACACAGACACTGGGAGACTAGGGGACACTGGCTGGGAGACAGACACTTGGGGACACTGGGAGACATGGGGACAGTTGTGGACATAGACATGTGGACACTGGGACACATAGGGACACTGGGAGACATGGGGACAGTTGAGAAAAATAGACATGTGGACACTGGGACATATAGGGACACTGGGAGACATGGGGACACCAGGCACACTGAGACACTAGGAACACAGACACTGGGTGACATGGAGACACTGAAACATTTGGGGACACTAAGACACTAGGGACACAGACACTGGGAGACATGGGGACAGTTGTGGACATAGACATGTGGACACTGGGACACATAGGGACACTGGGAGACATGGGGACAGTTGAGAAAAATAGACATGTGGACACTGGGACATATAGGGACACTGGGAGACATGGGGACACCAGGCACACTGAGACACTAGGAACACAGACACTGGGTGACATGGAGACACTGAAACATTTGGGGACACTAAGACACTAGGGACACAGACACTGGGAGACTAGGGGACACTGGCTGGGAGAGACACTTGGGGAGACATGGGGACAGTTGTGGACATAGACATGGGGACACTAGGCACACTGAGAGACATGGAACACAGACATTGGGAGACTGGGGACACTGAGACACTAGGGACAGTGGCTGGGGGACATGGGAACATAGTGTCTCCCAATGACCCCATGTGTCTCAGCATCCTCATGTGTCCCAGTGTCCCCATGTTTTCCAGTGTCCCCAAGTGTCTGTGTCCCCAGGTCTCCCAGTGTCTGTGTCCCCATGTGTCCTAGTGTCTTAGTGCCCCCTAGTGTCTGTGTCCCCTAGTGTCTCAGTGTCCCCATATGTCCCCAAGTGTCTGTGTCCTAGTGTCTCAGTATCCCCTAGTGTATGTGTCATCATGTGTCCCCTAGTGTCTGTGTCCCCTAGTGTCTCAGTGTCCCCATGTGTCCCAGTGTCCCCATGTGTCCCCTAGTGTCCGTGTCCCCATGTGTCCCTGCTGCCTTTCCCCCCATCCTTCACTTACCTGAGCTGTAGAGCTGCTGTCTGGACTGTCTGCGCTGTGTAGCTGCTCCCCCAGGGATCAGTAACTAGTAGAGAGAGGCAGGGATATTCTGTAACTTCCTATACCTGCCTCTCTCCACACACAGTGACCCCTACTGGCCGGTGCTGGTATTGCAGAGTAATTTCCATTTATTCTGAGAAAATTACCTGCATTTGTTTTGCTGGTATTACTGCAATACTGGCACGGCCAGGCAGCCTCAAATACCGCCTGTGCCATTAAAATACCAGTCAGGTGGCAAACCTAAGATTAGTGTGTTAAAAAAAAATAAAAAATAAAAATTATTTTTTTTATTTTTTAAATGGGCCTATTCCATGGGCCTGGGCCTGGAGCTGCAGCTCCATCAGCCCCTATGTTAATCCGGCCCTGATTGTTCTAATTTCCTTACTGCTAGTACGGTGGGATAGTACCACTGATTTAAGTAAGCTTTCCCTTTTAAAATTGGTGGACTTTAATCCTGCCATTGCAATAGACTAAATACTGTACCTGAGTAAGCAAAGTCATTATGTGCAGGAATTGTGCACTTTAAATAGTAGAACACTTATGCTATTCTAGTGAATTGGGCTGGCTGCTTAACACATCATTTAATATCTTTTGGTCACATTTAAAGCTGAAAATGTATTTAACATTTTAAATAAGCCTTTAATAATTTCAGTTTAAACGTTATCAGAGATCCTGTATAGTTACCATTTTATTTTGCCCTGATTTATCTTACATATATATTATTTTTAATAATTTCATAAATATTTATTTTTTTGCAGAGCATTTAGAGAAGCAAAGGATGTATAACCACCTGTTGCCCTTTTTTCTAGGAGGGTAGTATAATTTCAACTCTGTTTAGGAAAAAATATAAGCTAGTTATCTTATATTATATAATATATATGCTGCAGTGTACTGCATTGTACTGCACTCAATGTATTTAAAAGCCATGTCTTTCTCTTTATGGCTGTATGTAATAATGTTGTTCATAATTTGGAATATAAAACGACGACTTCTCAATTCCTTGGAATGTTTACATGTCTCTGTATCTCCGCAACCTTGGCTGGAAATTCCAGACTCCAAAAATAGTTATGCTGTTATAATTACTGATTTTTAATCAACAGCTAGCGTAATTGACAATATGGAAAATATCACTGTTTTATAAAACTTTTCATATATAGTGGACATTAGAATCCAGAATGCAGTAATGCAATAATTAAAAATCCTGTCTGTCTGTTGCATTAATGTTTTCATTAAGCCATAATGCATTTTTCTTTGCATTCTTGGAATTAGACTTCAAATTTCATCGCTCTGTCTTATCACTTTTCTTTTGACAACATTTTGCATTAATCTTTTTCCTGCGCATGCATACTAAGCAGCTACAAAGAGAACATGTCCCCCTGTCTGCAATCCACTGTCCTGGAACTAATGGGCCATGCTGTGCTGGGGTATTAGGCATATCAGGGGGTTTACCAAATATGTATATTTGTTCTATTATGATATTCGTTAAGATCCACAATTTCAGCATTGTATGCTAATTACGTTGTACCTGGCACCTGAACTCAAAGTGCTTTGTTCCCATTAAAATCATCTCTAATGATCTCTCTCTGAGTCTGTGCTACAAATAGGTCATTAGATTCTTGATATTTCAAGACTTGTGCCATGACAAGGTATTGTGTCTTCTCTTACCTATAAGAGGTTACCTAGGTATTTATTTTATATTTAAAGCTTCCAAGTACAAAGTCCCTTCGTGGTTGCCAATTGTAACCGCTGGTGGTTCCCTTATTTACCACTATAATGTCTTAAAGCATAGAACTTAGTAGGGCTAACCATACAGATATCTTAGCCATAATTTTATATAGTGTAAGAGATCCTCTATTTAACATATATAAATAATTGAGAATACAATATAAAATAAGGATCGTCTTGGAAGCAATCGTTTTGTCTTTTGGATATTTATTATATAAAAATATAAAATCCATTATAGTAGAGTTTATAAGATTAAATTACATGCTTGCAAATATCATTAATAGGTTAACATACCCTTCTGAACATGTCATCATGTCAGCCTCTCTGTCATTTTAAGATGGAGCAGCGTCTGTCTCCAAGTCTATCCTCTGTATCTTAACATTTAAAAGTACACCTATTTATACCTTAGGTGTCTCCATTTTAGGTTACTGTAGTTCAAATATGAAAAAGTAACACTTCTTTTACTTTATTCAATTTAGGACCTCCCTTAATTTGGCAAACATACAAGGCCATAACTAAAGGGTGTATACGTCATGGAAATTTTCCTGACTTAGTTCAAGATGGCATCTTAAAGTCTGAATAGGTTATCTGTTGTTTATACTAAGTCGTAAGTGTACAGTCGTGGGAGATTCCCTGATTTGGGGAAGTTCCATTAACTTGGGGTTACCACAGTATATTGTGTACTGCAAGAGTCATAGTATAGCCTTGAAGCTTGTTTATGCATTATTGTTATTGTAATTCGTCTGGGACAAAATGGCGCAAACATATTATGCACTGAGGTTATTGCTTAAAGAAACATCTATGAGAAACAATATGTTCCATTTTTAACACCTTGTCAGTTTGCAATATCTCTTAAAGTACACAGTTTAAGAAATACAACATTTCATTCTAAAACTTATTTTATTTACTTATTTCTCAACTGACTCAAGTTTGTCCTGAACAATATCATTTAAACAAGTAGCCTGATCAGCTAGCTTATCTTGTGCATAAAACCCAGAGTTGCTCACAGAAAGTAATGCCAGAGCGGAAGTCAGTATCAGAGGTGAGTGGTGCATCGTTAAAACTCCTTGCCATAATCGGCCAGTATGCATCACCAGCTTTTATTTCACACAGACTAAAAAGATCCCGCCATGCAGCGGAATATGTTTTCCGAATCTGAGCCATTATCCGGAAAAAGGGCATAGCATGTTTTTCAGGATCAGGGAGAGAGGTAACAAGGGTGGCAGCCTGGGAGGGGTTAAATGTGACATACATGGGTGGTGCACCGCCTGCTCCGGGAGTTACCTGGGTATAGCCCCTGGGAACAGAATGTCTTTGGGGGAATCTACTTCCCCCAGGCAGAGGTGAATCTTGTTCCTCCATGTCAACCTCCCCGGGCGCGGCAAGGCCCCGGTGAGGGGTGACCTCTGGGGATATCGGGGCTGGGATGGCCGGGAGGCCAGTCATGGGTGACATAGTTGGGTGGAACCCCGAGGCATAGGGTTGGTCCGATGTCACTGACTCATCGGACCCGACCACCATGATTGGGCAACTGGAACTCGTGGGGGGAGTGAAGGGGACCAATGCCATGGAGGAGGTGGACGTGGGGGCAGGCTGGGGTTGGCGTGACAGGTGAGTATTAAGGACGTGAGCAAGGGCAGAGATTGGATCGGAGGACTCGAGGGGAGGGATGGTGGAGGGGGATGGAGTTGGAGGTTCCGGAGGAGGAGGCAGGTCTGCAGGAGGCGGATTGGGGGTGGCGGAGTGAACCAAGGATGTGACGGCAGAGATAAGGGCGGATATGGAGGTAGACAGGTCGTTGGTAGTGGGTGGCTCGGGGGTCACTGGGGGAGGCACATTAGGAGGGGTGGGAGTAGGAGGTTGGGTTAAGGCTGTGAGGGCAGAGAGGAAGGACAATAGATCGGTAGGAGGAGGAGGAGAAGACGGTGAAGCAGAAGGATGTGGCATAGCAGGGGCGGATGTAGTGGGCAGCAGCGAAGACAAGTGGGTGGAGGGAAGGTCTGTCTGCGGAGCAAGAGGGGTAGGGCCTGAGAGCGTAGAAGATGAAGTAAGGATGGGGGAATGAGTCAAAGCAGAGAGGGCGGCGAGGAGTGACGTAAGATCTATGGGAGGGGTAGGAGTAGGAGGGGGGTCGGTAATAGTAGTGGGAGGGAGAACGGAGATGGGAGAAGCTGGATCAGTAGGATGAGTTAAGTTTGAGAGGGCGGAGAGCAGGGACGAGAGATCCTTAGGAAGGGAAGGAGGTGACACAGCCATAGGGGAAGGTGGAGGTGCAGAGGTCGCGGGGCGAGTTAGTCCTAAGAGATTAGAGAGGAAGGAGGAGAGGTCTGCAGGAGATGAAGGGGAAAGAGGAAGTGTAGGAGGAGGAGAGGGATCGGTAGATGCGGGGGGAATAATAGGTGAAGTAGAGGTAATGGGCTGAGTTCGAGACGAAAGTGCGGAGAGAAGAGATGTGAAGTCCGTGGGCGGGAGCGGAGAAGGATCTGCGGGAGGACAGGAGTCTAGGGGACTGGAACAGTGGGATGGGTAAGGGTTGAGAGGGCGGAGAGCAGGGATGATAGACCGGTGGAAGGGGGTGGGTGAGCAGGAGTAGCCGTGGATGGGGCAGCTGTGGCAGAGAGAGAAAGGGGAGGGGTAGGGACATCTGGAGGCTGGGCAGGAGCTGACGGGGCGGAATCCGGAATAGGGGGAACTGGGGTAGAGGCAGGCATAGGTGGGAGGGGTGGAGAACAAGGAGGTGGAGGAGTATCAATAACAGAGGGAGGGGTTAGGGACGGGGTCTGATCGGAAAGGAGCATGGGTGCAGGTGGGAACTAATGGAGTGGCACAGGGTAGTAATAAGCACCATCGGCCCCGAGTACGGGGCCCAGAGGGGTGGGGTTTGGAATCACACCTCCGGGTGGTGCGGTCTGAGCAGTGACGGGGATGCTGGGCGGGAATTAATTGTCACACTCTGGGCGCCATCATAGGGCGGTGGCTGGGGAACAGTGGAAGATACATCACCATTGCAAGCATTCCTATGATACACATGAACAATCTGCCCCTCAAAGTCTAATTCTTCCTCTATCCACCCTTCCCGTTTGAGACCTCTAGCTACTCGATACCAAGCTTCTACAGCCTTCGTGAGCCCATTATCCAACAGCAATCCCTCCTTATCTATGAGCAATTTCCTCCAAAACTCAGGCTGTAACCTCCCACTAGGCGACTTTTGGAAACCACACACTTTGGCAATCTTTTTAATTTTTAACATTGCATCTTCCCCCGCCCTTTCTTTTACAATGTCACAAGCTAACAATCCCTTAGCAGGTCTAGCATGTTCCTGCCCCATTTTGATCAAACAGAGTGAGCCACGTGTGAGCGACAGATATACAGAGAAGAAGAAAGAGGAATGTCTACAGTGCTCGACTGCCAAAAGGACCTGAGTACCATTCGTCTTCCCCAAACGTAGACTAGTCACGAGGGTCCGCCCACCCGAGGTGGTGGCCACGGACCGGAGCGGGCGAGCGTGGGTGACTAACACAACTCTGGGCAACAAACACAGGAGAGATAAAGGACAAATGAAAAGATGAACGTGGCAACACTAACCAGAAGACATTTACAGAAATCACACAAGTAAAGATGGGTGTAAACCCCTGAGTCCAGGACTAGCCACACAACGCACACACACACACCGAGGGTACCCACACTATAACAGCAGTTGAATAAAAACCACAAAATGACAGAGAGCAAAATAGCCATGTACATGTTAACACAACCTGCACTGAATATTTAAGTTGCAACAGTCCCCAGCCCTCCCCACCAGGCTGGTCCCCCCCGTAACACAACCCTTAATGAAAACACAGCACCCCACCTCTCTATTAGGTGATACCTAGCCCTTACCAGCTGTAATGTGTCCCCTGCCCGCTAGGCAGTCAAGCTAAAACCCAGCCCTCACCGGCTGTAATGCGTCCCCTGCCCGCTAGGCAGTCAAGCTAAAACCCAGCCCTCACCGGCTGTAATGCGTCCCCTGCCCGCTAGGCAGTCAAGCTAAAACCCAGCCCTCACCGGCTGTAATGCGTCCCCTGCTCGCTAGGCAGTCAAGCTAATATTCTAAAAGAACCGGTTGTCACACTCATTCATACAAACACAGGAGGCAGATAGACAATCGACAGGTTCGTTCAAAAAGGGACACCGGATGAGTTAGTTACCTGTCTCTAGTAGCCTTCTGGAAGCCGGAAGTGGACTCAGAGACAGACCGACACAAAACAGGAGAATAACACAGGCAATGGCTGTATTATGGAGGTGATCAGGCTCGCTTGTCCCACTTTCGGGAGGTCCGCTCCGGTCCATTGGTTTCCGGCCCTCCGAACCGGCAATCTGGGGGCCCCACGTTGGGCGCCAATTGAAATGGAAAAATCAACCAATAAATTGATTATTTCTTTGTGTATCTGCCCCTGGCCAAATTAATGAAACAATGCGTGCACGCTCCCTGAAGTAATTCACACCAGACACAGGTTCCAGGTTGTACAATAACTTGAGGAATGTTTATTCATAGGGGACGGCAAGTCCCTTTTAAAGCAAAATTACATCATAGGTACTGTCAGAGATAACATGGAATAATACATCAATAATTGGTTAGGTGCTAAGTGGTCTTCTTAATGCTCTGCCTACTAAGGGTGATGTCACTGGGACCATGAGGGTCTCCCACGGTTTCCCAGCGCCATCTTGCTGCACGAGGTAGTTAGTCGGTGTTATTGGGGAGGAGGGGTTAGAAGCTTCTAGCAGCCATTTTGACTAAATATGCGTGTATAGCTTATATACTGTTTTTGTGAGATGAGTAAATAGACATTTTACTAACTAGGACATATATCAAGACCTTATTTCCACAACACACTTCATATCTGAGAGTCAAATAGAAGCGTCAAATACTGTGCTTACAGCGCACTTTCAAACATACATATTTTTGGGGGGTGCTAATCTGCTAAATATTACATTTGGGGCGTGCACTTCATTTCTGAGAGTCAAATAGAAGCATCAAATACTGCCGTTACAGCGCAATTGTAAACATTCTTATTTTCTGGCTGCTAATCTGCTAAATGGTAAATTTGGGACCTGCTCTTCATATCTGAGAGTCAAATAGAAGCGTCAAATACTGCGGTTACAGCGCAATTGTAAACATTCTCATTTTCCGGCTGCTAATCTGCTAAATAGTAAATTTGGTTCGTGCTCTTCATATCTGAGAGTCAAATAGAAGCGTCAAATACTGCGCTTACAGTGCACTTTGAAACATTCCTATTTTTGGGGGGCTAATCTGCTAAATATTACATTTCGGGCGTGCACTTCATATCTGAGAGTCAAATAGAAGCGTCAAATACTGTGCTTACAGCGCACTTTCAAACATACATATTTTTGGGGGGTGCTTATCTGCTAAATATTACATTTGGGGCGTGCACTTCATTTCTGAGAGTCAAATAGAAGCATCAAATACTGCCGTTACAGCGCAATTGTAAACATTCTTATTTTCTGGCTGCTAATCTGCTAAATGGTAAATTTGGGACCTGCTCTTCATATCTGAGAGTCAAATAGAAGCGTCAAATACTGCGGTTACAGTGCACTTTGAAACATTCCTATTTTTGGGGGGCTAATCTGCTAAATATTACATTTGGGGCATGCACTTCATATCTTAGAGTCAAATAGAAGCGTCAAATACTGCGCTTCCAGCGCACTTTGAAACATTCATATTTTTGGGGGGCTAATCTGCTAAATATTACATTTGGGGCATGCACTTCATATCTGAGAGTCAAATAGATGCGTCAAATACTGCGCTTAAAGCACGGTTATAAACATTCTAATTGTTTTGGTGCTAAACTGCTAAATAGTAAATTTGGGGCGTGCGCTTCATATCTGAGAGTCAAATAGAAGCGTCAAATACTGCTGTGCCATTGCAGTTTTCAAAATTCAAATATTTTTGGTTCTAAAAAGTACATTAGGAGCAGCCGGACTGAATGTCCGCACATTGATTCAGCTCCTAGCATCCCGTGCAGAAATCAACAATATCGGAGGAATTATACCAGTATGGGGAATCCCAAACGGCAGCAAAACGCTCACACGCACCTGGGGAAGACCCCAGCGGGTAAACCGGGTTCGGTAACCCGCCTCTTCAAAGAATATGCCGACCCACACGGATTCAGATCCGCCGAGTCCCACTGCCTCTGAGAGCTCCATGAATTCCACAGACATCAACATTAAGGAAATCCTGAGGAACTTACGATCCAGGTCAGACTTAGCACAAATGCTAGGGAAGCTGGAAACTACGTTCCAACAAAAAATGGATGGCCTCAGCTCTGTTATCAAACAGGTAGGCCGACGGGTACAAGACCAAGAGGATGAAAGGGGCTCATATCAGACCCAGATACATGACCTAGCCTCCAAAGTTAACACCCATGACAGGCACCTGTCCATGATACAAAGATCATTAGACGACATAGACAATAGAGGGCGGAGGAATAATCTCTGCATAAGGGGGCTAACTGAGGCAGATAATGAAAACTTACCTAACCAACTAACTACCCTCTTCAACTTGATTCTGAGCTGCCCACCATACACACCGGTAACCCTCGATAGGGCACACAGATCTCCTAAAAATGGTACAGGTGAAACACCGCGTGACGTTATCTGTCGCATCCACTACTTCTCACTCAAAGACAAAATCTTGAGAAAACTGAGGGACACTACTCCCCCTCTACTTTTTCCATGGCCAAGAAATCCAAATCTACCCAGACCTCTCCTGGCTCACCCTCCAAGCAAGAAGAGCCCTGAAACCCATTAAAGATCAGTTGAGAATAAGATATATACACTACAGGTGGGGATTTCCGTTCGCCCTAATAGTGAACGTCAGAGGATCCACATTCACAATATCCACAATATCCAGTCTTTTTTAGTAGCCATTTGGCCACAAACACTGGCCAAAGTTAGCGTTAGTATTTGTTTGTGTGAAAAATGCAAAAAACGCCAATTTTGCCCAGTGTTTGTGACTAAGTAGCTACTAAAAAAGACTGGACATACCCTGTTTGCAATACCTTGGGTTGTCTACTATTGCAAATGGTATGCCATCATAGGGGTAATTTTCATTCTTGGGCTACCATAGGGTCTCAAAGGCACCGTAACCAATCTGGCTAATTTTAATGTGAAAAAAATGAAACGCAAGCCTTATATTTGACGCTGTAACTTTTGAAAACACCATAAAACCTGTACATGAGGGGTACTGTTGTACTCGGGAGACTTCGCTGAACACAAATATTTGTGTTTCAAAACAGTAAAAAGTATCACAGCAATAATATCGTCCGTGTAAGTGCTGTCTGTGCATGAAAAAGGAAAAAAACGTCACTTTTACTGGCGATATCAGCGTTGTGATACACTTTACTGTTTTGAAACACTAATATTTGTGTTCAGCAAAGTCTCCCGAGTAGAACAGTACCCCCCGTGTACAGGTTTTATGGTGTCTTGGAAAGTTATAGGGTTAAATATAGTGCTAGAAAATTAAATTCCCTTTACTTTCGGCATGGGTTGTCAGGCAGGTCCCGCTAATTGTAATTAATTAAGATACCTAATTATGTAAAAATATTACATAAATATATATGTAGAATTAATATATATATATATATATACGTATGTGAATCTATATGTGTATATATATATATAATTTTTAAAAATATTTTTATTAATATATAGGTATATATATAGTGATATATACGTATATATTTATGTATGTAGATATATATATTATTTCGTTCTACATGTATTTTGATATAAATATATATATATATATTAATATCACAATACAGTTAGAACGAAATAACACACATCTATATATTTTTAATTATTTTTTAAATTTTATTTTTTAACGTATTTACATTTTTATTACATTATTTATAAATATATATATAACAATAATTATATATATATTTAATCAATATCAGTCTACTAGTAATTTGATATTAATACATATATATATATATAATTATATATATATTAATAGTAAAATACACCTAGACATTGTGTGTGTGTGTGTGTGTGTGTGTGTGTATGTATATATATATATATATATATATATATATATATATATATACTTAGATCATATATCTAAATATACATTTTTTTTTTACACTTTTTAATTTAATTAAATTTTATTTCCAGCCAGCAGGGGGACCACCTGTCATTACAGGCAGCCCCCCTGCTGGCAATGCAGGAGGCAGCCTACCCGGCCATGTGATTGTGAGGTCCTCGCAAGGACCTCACTCTCACATGGCCGGGGGGCACCGGAGGAGGAGGATCTGCCGCGGGGGGGCTCCCTGGGAGTCCCCCCCACTTCGATCACCGGCGTGGGACCGCTGTCGACCGGGTAAGTAATGAAAGACCGGAGGGCGTAGAATTACGCCCGGCGGCATTTAGAGCCGCCTAAAATAGGGCGTAATTGTACGCCCTCCGGTCTTAAGGGGTTAATATGAGCTTCAAGTGATCAGAGCAAAGATCCAAACATATACAACCTATACAAAGTTGAGTTCTGGTATAGCACATAACATGAATATATCCCAAATGTACAAAGAGTGCATAAAAATACATAAGAATATTTCCAAAGTGCTAATGCTTACTAAGTGATGTCAACTAATGTAATATTACTAAGTAAAGAGCATCTACACCAATAGCCAAAAAAATAATAATGGCACTCAAGCACTAATCTATGGTAGGTCCTAGATAAATAAAACCCACAAAAAAAAACATCCTTTTGGAACAGCGGCTGGCTCCCTTATTTACCACTATAACATCTTAAAGCATAGAACTTAGTAGAGCTAACCATACAGATATCTTAGCCATAATTTTATATAGTTAGTAAGAGATCCTCTATTTAACATATATAAATAATTGTGAATACAATATAAAAGAAGGATTGTCTTGGAAGCAATAGTTTTGTCTTTTAGATATTAATCATATAAAAATATAAATATAGACATATAAAATCCATTATAGCAGAGTTTATAAGATTAAATTAAATGCTTGCAAATATCATTAATAGGTTAACATACCCTTCTGAACATGTCATCATGTCAGCCTCTCTGTCATTTTAAGATGGAACAGCGTCTGTCTCCAAGTCTCTGCTCTGTGTCTTAACATTTTAAGCGTACACCTATTTATACCTTTAGGTGTCTTCCATTTAGGGTCACCATAGTTCATATATGAAAAAGTAACACTTTTTTTTACGTTATTCATTTTATGACCTCCCTTAACTTGGCAAAAATAAAAGTCCATAACTAAAGGGTGCATACATCATGGAAATTTTCCTGACTTAGGTCAAGATGGCATCTTAAAGTCTGAACATCCTTATCTACTAAGGTTACCACAGTATATTGTGTACTGAAAGAGTCAAAGGATAGCCTTGAAGCTTGTTTATGCATTATTGTTATTGTAATTCGTCTGGGACAAAATGGCGCAAACATATTATGCACTGAGGTTATTGCTTAAAGAAACAGTTATGAAAAACAATATGTTCCTTTTCTAACACGTTGTCAGTTTGCAATATCTCTTAAAGACAAAGTACACAGTTTAAGAAATACAACATTTCATTCTAAAACTTGTAATATTTGCATTTGCCCATAACACCCTCACCATTAAACTGAGGGCATTGTACAGCATTTCAGCCTTAAATTAGTAAACCAAAGTTCTCCAACTGTCTTTAGGTTTTTTATGCTCCCAGCATCTTAGATCATTGTTGTAACAGTAAAACATCCGTAGTGTGATCTTTGCCTGTAAAGGTGGTTGATTAAAATGAGCAAAGCTTTTGTCTGGGAAAGAATTGAAAAGAACACCAGGTTCCAGAGTAAGATATTCTTGGATAGATCTGGATACGAATTGTAATCCAAAGTTAAAAGTAGTAATTGTATTTGTAATCCAAAGTCTTTAAAGGCCTGTAGAAGTTTACATTCCTTAGATACATTGCTGGAGGTTGTGTTTGTAGAATACCTGGGTATTTGTTGTAGAGTATTGTGGGGATATTTATGGGATGATAATATTATACAGTTGAGAATTGCCCACTATTTCAATTCTCTTAGATCTTAGAGATTGTTATCATGTAAGTGAAATGTATTCCATACAAATAAAATCACAATTTGTTATAAAAATAGATATAATTTATTGTGACAAATAAAATAATAATAATATTAGGCAGCATGCATGATAATAATCAGTGAATATTTAGTATAACGTCGTATACAATGGCAATGGCTAAACATCCAAAGCTACAGCATCAACTGATTTATGAGGGTGCTTCACAGACACAGAAAGCTAAACTTCCAGCGAAAAGCCATAAAACCTTGGCTAACAGATCAACTGAGTAACCCTTTCAATGCTGGCTAGATCCTCCTAGGCATATTATATCCTATTTTCATGTGATTTTCAATTAAAATAACATTCGAACCAGCTCATGAATCATTTCCTGGAACCATCCAATAAATCCCAAAATGGAGTCCGCTCTGTTCTGAGTGACTCTGGCAATATACACTTTTAATTTCTATCTTAGCACAAAATATCTGCCGATATAAATATCTTGACAGTATAGATTGTAGAGTCCAGCTTTCCAAATATTTGGCTAGAATTGGTTGTAGATATTGAATCAGCATAGATACGAACAACATTGAAGGAACTGCTGGAAGCTCGAGGCATAGTGGAAAGCAATAAACCGAAAGGCACGCTAATAGCCGAATTACTGGAGAGTGATCAAACCGGCGAACAACAAATGGCGAATGCAGAGGAAAGAGAGTTCCAAAGGGATGTGAGATGGAGACTGAGCCTGGTAGGACCTAACCCTGCACCGGAGATCGTGGTACAGATCTTGGCACAAGCTACAAAGACACAGAATGCCAGGGAATCCCGAGAAGCCAGAGACAGATCACCCCCTGTGGATATATTGTCGCTATCTGGATCTACAACGGGGCGACAGCGAAAAATCAACTATGCTGCATTTAAAAGCTTTGTGGAAGGTGAGATGGATATCGATAATCATTTACAAGATTTTGAGAGACAATGTGTGTTAGAAGATTTAGAAAGAGCGAACTGGGCTGCGGTATTAAGCAGCAAATTATCAGGCAGAGCAGCAGAAGCATTGAGAGCCGTGCCAGATGGGGATATACAAAACTATGAAAAAAATAAAAGAGATTTTGTTAGCTCAGTACGCTGTAACTCCTGAAGCCCAAAGAAGGAAATTCCAGGCCCTCAGGAGACCGAGTGGGCATTTCGTATGCAACGCGCTGCCAGTAACTGGATGCAGGGGAACAAGGCAACTACCTTAGAGGATGCCATACAATTGATATTACTGGAGCAGTTCTTTGATTACATGCCAGCGGAGGTTAGAGACTGGGTCAGAGACAGAAAGCAACATACGGTGGAGGAGGAAGCAAGGTTGGCAGATGAATTCCATGAGAGCAGACGGCTGGATGGAAATCGAGGGTTCCCTGGGCCACGGCCTTCATCTGGTTCTCCAACTACACCACAGAGGGTAACTCCACCGGGGAGCAATACTACAAGTACGGGATATCAAAAGACCGCTCCGATGTGTTATGGGTGCAAACAAGTGGGACACATCAAACCCAATTGCCCACAACGTACTACAGACAGCTGGGGGCGGACACCGGTGCCACCGACCAAAGCAGCAGCACACTGTGTACAAGAAGATTACGACTCTCCGGCTCAAGGGGCACTCAGTAACAACAGCGAAAATTGGTCCACGTTACATGAGGTGAACCCCGTACAAGCTGCGGGGGATAACCGGGCACACCATCGCCAGTCGGTAAAGTTAAATGGGCAAGAAGCTAAGCTTCCCAATTGTTAGAGGAGTTTGGGGGCATGTTTTCGGCAGCCCCAGGGTATACGACCCTGGCAGTCCACAGAATGGAGACCCCAGGCCAGTTACCACTGCGGCAGCAGCCCTCCCGAATCCCTTAAGCACTACGAGAAAGCATGTTAAAAAAAATCCAGGATGATGCGATGAACACCTAGCTCCAGCTATGATATCCGTACCCAATCTGCTCCGCACATTTACCCTGTGGAGAGTCATAGTGGAGTATTCACTGTTAACCCCCCTCTGCACCTAAATAATAAACGCATAGGATGTTCCAACTTTTAATATCCAATATAAATGTTTGGAAAGTTCGATTCTTCCACATGACGGGGGAAAGAAATGTTCATAATTCTGAGAAATGGCATATACACATGCAGCTTTATATATATTTTCTCTCTGGAATACTTATATTGCATGATATCTGTTTAACAATCTCGGTGATTTTAACCACTATTCCGTGTAATGATTTACAGTACTCACAGTAGCCATACACAATGGTCCTGTTAACTCAGAATCCTTTGTATGAGACTTTTGTCTTATTCTTATTTTTATTTTCTTTGCCAAATAGGAATTAAATCGTTTTTATTTTTAATTTGTTGTGTTGAGTCCTGTACATTTCATAGGGTTTTAATTCACATATTTGCAAAAACAAATTTATAACATATTAAAGAAAATACATTATACATATCACTATATATATACATGTACTGTCAAAGTTTAACAAGAAAAAAATATTTTCTGTTAGCCAACATGGCATTATCCCGGCACATTGCATGACTGGCTGCCAATGAGGTACAAGCTTGGTGTCATTCTGATAATGGGGCCCCGTGTTATCCTCCTTTAACAAATCCCTCTAGTACTGACAGAGTACCACCTGTGCCAGGGATGGGCTGACAGAGGGGGCAGATAACCTCTGCACTGCACCTGTTTGTACAATCTGAGACAGTAAGGGGGTTATTCGCTAAACTCTGATTTGAAGTGAAGTGAAAGCCTTATTGCATCTAGAGTAGACAAAAATAGCTGATCTGAAAGCATTCACCAACTCAGCTGTAGTCAGAGCTTGTCTATTGTAGGCTAAATTTGGAAATTCAGATTTAATTTTGCTAAGTTTCAGGTGTTCGGGGGGTGCAAGGGGGACCAGAGGGCACTATAGGGTTAGGAATACAGATTTGTATCCCTAACACTATAGAATCCCTTTAAAATATTTTGCTGTGCACGCAATCTGCTTAGATTCAAATGGTGCTAAAATATTTACCAGCAAGAGGAAGGTTTATAGTATATTGAAAGTGATTTACTAAGCAGGAAAAAGCTGGAGAGCCTTCTCTCTCTCCCTTGTTCATAAAAAGAAGATGCTAGATCATTTTAAAATTTTCATAAGATTTACCATGTCTGACTGCAAAGGGTATTTATAAAGGGCAATTTTGGTGCAAATTTCTAAACGTGGGGATATCTCCATGGAAACTCAAGTATTGCTCTTTATACAGAACTTCAAAGTCTAAGCTCCCCACATTATCTCCAGCTCTGTTTGGGCATCAATTCTTCAACCGGCACACTCACCCACTACTAAGGACAATGTTGGCCTGGGTTATAATGAACTACGTCTTTCCTAGTCTGGCTAGAGTCATGCAGTTGGCTGTGCAGGTCCAAAAACTCGACTGGTGCCTCATCATCTGGTACTCAAACAGTTAAACTTTGCGTTTTCAATTTAACTTTCATGTGTAACTGTTATTACAAATATTTACTACTGAGATTTGTGGTTTATAACGTTGTGTAGATTTGTTACATGAGAAGTGCACTGCTAAGATATGACATCCGTGATAAAGTTGCACACACGTGATGTAGCTTGTGTTTATTGAAATATAATCTAACAGAATGGTTTCAATCAGGGGGGCCCAAAGGGTGGATCCCCGGATGTTTTTGAGCTGCTGTTTCCATGATGCTTTGTCATTCTAAAGGCATGCTAAGCATCGTGGGAGTTGTGGTTCTATGAAGACTGGGGATCTACCTTTTGGGCACCCCTGGTTTCAATCAATAGGTGTAGGCTAGTAAATCATATTCTCTGTGTGGATGACAAGTGAAAGGACCTATAACTTTTTTTTATTTTACTGTGGTCGCTAGTTTTGACAGTAACTGCACTGATGTTTGGAGAGTGCGTGTCCCATTTACCACAAGCTGAGCATCATGGGAAACGTACTCAACAAGCATTGATATTGCCATTATTAAAGATTACTGGCTGTGTACTGTTCACTCAATGCACAAATTGTCTTAAACCTGCTACGCCTGACCTTGATATTCAATAGTTAAACCCACAGAATTGTTAGCCTGTTCTAATTCTACCCTAAGGAAATATGACGTTATATATATTGTTAATAAAGTTATTGTTCTGTTAAAAAAAAAAAAAATCCAGGATATGTTAGAACTGGGAGTAATAGAGCCGTCTCAAAGCCGTGGGCTTCCCCAGTGGTCCTGGTTCCTAAAAAGGACGGTACCACAAGGTTCTGCGTGGATTACCGCAATCTAAACGATAGGACAGTCACAGAAGCCTACCCCATGCCCAGAGTAGACGTGACCGCATGGATGGGGGGAATTATTTGACCACTATTGATTTGTGTAAGGGATATGGGCAAATCCCCTTGGAGCCTGAGGCCATTCCAAAATCAGCATTTGTCACCCCATTTGGCCTATACCAGTTTAAGGTTATGCCATTTGGGATGAAGAATGCACCAGCTACGTTCCAAAGGATGGCTGACCGGCTCCTAGAGGGATTTCAGGGCTTCGCTTGTGCTTACCTGGACGATATAGCTATCTTCAGTAGCACTTGGGAAGCCCACCTGGAACACATCTCAGTAGTGCTCAATCGAATTCAGAATGCAGGGCTCACCTTGAAGCCTGAGAAATGCCACATAGGCATGGCTGAAGTCCAGTATTTAGGACACAGAGTAGGGTCAGGGAAACAGAGGCCAGAACCAGCCAAGATTGAGGCCATCACCCAGTGGCCCCAACCCTGGACTAAAACACAGTTCATGGCGTTCTTGGGCACCACAGGTTATTATAGGAAATTTGTTGCTGAATTCAGTGCCCTAGCCAAACCACTGACAGACCTCACCAAAAAGTCCCTACCCCGACAAGTAGCCTGGTCCCCTGAGTGCGAGGAGGCTTTCCAGAAACTCAAAGCTGCGTTTAGTGCATCTCCTGTGTTGCTGATCATACTAAAAGGTTTCTCGTTCACACAGATGCCTCAATGCTTGGACTGGGAGCAGTATTAAGCCAGGTAGGAGACAATGGCATGGACCACCCGGTGGCGTATCTGAGCAGGAAATTTTTACCACGCAAAGTCAGCTATGCCACCATTGAAAAAGAGTGTCTGGCATTAGTTTGGGCACTTAAAAAGCTGCAACCGTACCTGTATGGATGTTCCTTCACAGTGATGACTGAACTCAACCCTTTAATTTGGCTTAACAGAGTGGCTGCTGATAACCCCAGACTACTCAGATGGAGCTTGGCACTGCATCCCTATAATTTCACGATGCAGTATCGCCCCGGGAAGCAGAATGCCAATGCGGATGGCCTATCTCGGCAGACGGAACTAGAAAAGTAACTATATCATCCGGACATCCCTTAGCTGACCCGTTAGGATCTAAGCAGGTATGCCATTCCATGGGACTAAGGGGGAGCTGTGTAACGAAATCCCATGTTAAACAGACTAGGAGAAATGGCCTTTTCGGTTATTTATGCATGTGTGTAGTGATTTCATGCAAATACAAATAAAACGAACAAACTGCCGAATCACCCGACCTCCTATTGAGGTCGTGTGGCGCTCATTAACCATTAAAATGGCGGCGATGCCCTGGAACTCTTTTCAGACACTTATTCCGCCGATCACCGCTGGTGCCTACCAAGGTCCTCGTTCATACGGATGGAAACACACGAATGCCGGGAACATTTTACCGTTCGGGACTTTTATGCGATGCGAAAGAGACCGACCCCAGATGGCTATAGTTATGGAACTCTTTCTCGGATACAAACACGCAAACCACCGGTGAAGTCCAAACTTCATTCGACGATATTGAGAACTGTGTTTGTGGAATCTGAGCGCTATTCGACTATAATGTGCGCTCAGAACCAAACTATCTGGGGGTATGTGGGACTTAAAGTTTATGTTCAGTAAAATATAAGTTATAGATTTTAATACTGTTTTGGGAATATATAAAAAGACATATTTTTATCTACCTGGAGATAATTAAGGTTTCTTTTACTAACTTAATTATCTCCAGGATAGAGAGGAGGGATTTACCTATGCAAAGGAGAGTGCTTATGTTGGAGACACTGCGATTGGCTACTGTAATTCTTTTGTCCCAGTATTCCATCTGGTCCCCTAGGGGAGTGTCCACCAGGTGGGAGACCTGCATAAATACCGGGCAGGTAGCCCCCATTAAATCAGATTGTTTTACCCCTTCATGAAGTCTCGACTCATGTTTGGGGATTGGGAGCTATAATCACTTTACTTCAGCTAGATTTCGGGAGAACCTACAAGGATCAGCACTGCAGGAATAGCAGGATCCTTTACATTGGCAAACTTCCAATTTATAGTAATTCAAAAAGTACGTTAGATATTAATATTTCAATAAACAGTACATCAGTAATGTGGCAATAAGCAAATGCTTATGATTACTAAACACATGTATTATAGAATTTCCCATATTGGACCACCAATATTTCTTTTCAGGAGTCAGAAGTATATTACCTCTCTCTATAAGAGCTTGTCCTAGCCATGAAAAAGCTTTTGGGCAAGTCTATCTTTCCTCCATAGGAAAAACAACCAACATATAACCTTCAATGGTTATTATGTAATTAACCCCTCTAAACGATAGGACGATTTATGCGGATACCAAGTGGATTATTTCTGGATATCCTTGCAAGCATAAACTCTGCATCATGACTGAGACATTGGATATGCGATGTGATCCAGTGACCACAGATAAGCGTTGGTAGACACATTGCATTAAAGGGCCTGTTAACGACCAACTACATGAGGAGAGGGACCAAGCTTTGTTATAAGTATAAGTCCATACACGTATTACAATACCAGGCTTTCAATTTGTTACCACAAAGCAAAATGCAGTTGTGGATATAAACTCACGACGTATCATAAGAAAAACAGTTTGAACACCAGACTAACACTCGAGATCAGTGAACAGTGGACCAAAATAGATAAATGAAATCTTATCAATTAATATACTTTCTTTAAATTACTTTATCCTCTGTATTAACTATGAAATATTAAAAGTTAAAACAATAACATTTAAAAGCCAACTTTTAGTGTGCATAGGAATTACAAGGCCGTTCATAATGTGAGATAAAGAACAGCTTTTTAAAACTGAACTGAGTGTTTAAACAAAATGACCTTGCACTGAAAATTCACTTGCAGGGAAAAAAAAACAAAAAAAAAACAACTTTTTTCTTTTTTAGTAAATTATTTTATTAAATAAACATAGTTAGAACCTTCCTCAAAGTCCCGATGACTTTGCAAGAAACATGTCGTCCTTAAATACTGGGTAGGTCTATTAAACAGTGAAATAGCATGTTTACCCTGTGTATTATGTTGTCACTTATTTATAAACAACATTGATATTTAATCTTATTTTTATGTTTTATGAAAACCTAGTTTATTAAATTCACTGAGATTACATGTGTCTGATCTGATTAGTCAGTAGTACAATATCATTGTTCTAATGTCCTTACTGCTAGCACTACAGGTACAGTGGGATAGTACCAGTGATTTAAGTAAGCTTTCCCTTTTAAAATTGGTGGACTTTAATCCTGTCATTGCAATAGACTAAAGACTGTACCTGAGTAAGCAAAGACATTATGTGCAGGAATTGTGCACTTTAAATAGTAGAATACTTATGCTCAGTGGCGTACACATGACCCATGGGGCCCCGGTGCAAAAATTGATCCGTGGGCCCCCCCCCACCCCCGCGCGGGCCGGGCCGCAACACATGGCGGTGGGCACCTGGTCGCAAGGGTTACAGGGCTGCGACACCGGTATGTACGCCAGTGCATGCAGATGCACACACACTTAAAGGACCACTCTAGGCACCCAGACCACTTCAGCTTAATGAAGTGGTCTGGGTGCCAGGTCGAGCTAGGGTTAACCCACTTTTTCATAAACATAGCAGTTTCAGAGAAACTGCTGTGTTTATGAATGGGTTAAGCCTTCCCCTATTTCCTCTAGTGGCTGTCCCATTGACAGCCGCTAGAGGCGCTTGCGTGCTTCTCACTGTGATTTTCACAGTGAGAGCACGCCAGGGTCCATAGGAAAGCATTATGAATGCTTTCCTATGTGACCGGCTGAATGCGTGCACAGCTCTTGCCATGCGTGCGCATACAGCCGACGGGGAGGAGAAGAGGAGGATCGGAGGAGGAGAGCTCTCCGCCCAGCGGTGGAAAAAAGGTAAGTTTTACCCCTTTCCAGAGCCGGGCGGGAGGGGGTCCCTGAGGGTGGGGGCACCCTCAGGGCACTATAGTGCCAGGAAAACGAGTATGTTTTCCTGGCACTATAGTGGTCCTTTAACCCCTTAAGGACACATGACATGTGTGACATGTCATGATTCCCTTTTATTCCAGTTGTTTGGTCCTTAAGGGGTTAAAGGACCACTACAGACACCCAGATCACATCAGCTCAATGAAGTTGTCTGGGTGTCAGGTCCCTCTAGTTTTAACCCTGCAGCTGAAAACATACTTCATACTGCTATGTTTCACTGAGGGTTAATCCAGCCTCTAGTGGCTGTCTCACGGACAGCCGCTAGAGGAGCACACTGAACGTCCATAGGAAAGCATTAAGTAATGCTTTCCTATGGGCGGTTTGAATGCGTGCGCGGTCGCATTCGGAGCTGAGAGGCTGAGGGATCCTCAGCGCCAAGGGAGTCCGGCGCTGGAGAAAGGTAAGTGCTGAAGACACACACACACACTTACAGACGCATACACACTAGCTAACAGACACACACATTTACTGACAGAGACACAGTCAGCGACAGACATACATACACACTCACTTACAAAACAAACACACACTCACTAACAGACATCAAACAGACTCACTAACACACACACTCAGTAAGACACACACAGTAACACACTCACTGACACTCACTAGCAGACACACACACTAACACTCACACTAACACACACACTAACACTCACTCTCACACTCTCACACACTAACACTCACTCTAACACTCACACACACTCACACTAACACACACACTAACACACACACTAACACTCACTCTAACACACGATTTTTTTTTTAAATTTAATCCCCCCAGCCTCCTTACCTTTTGGAGTGCTGGGGGATTCCCTGGGGTCCAGTGGTGCTGCTGGGCTCCTGGGCGGGTGGCCAGCCTGTCGGGCAGGCAGGCAGGCAGGCGCGCGCGCGAGGGAGCACTCAGTGCTTCCTCTTCAGCTCCCTCGCGCGCCGCGTAGGGATGCCGGCGCCGGAAGATGACGTCATCTTCCGGCTCCGGTATCATTGCGGTGCGCGAGGGAGCTGAAGAGGAAGCACTGAGTGCTCCCTCGCGCGCCCGCCTACCCGACCGGCCACACAGGGTCAGCAGGGCCAGCCTCAGGGGGGCCCTGAGGTGGTCGGCTCCTGGGCCCCCCAGGGGAAGAGGCTGGCCCTGGGCGTACATACCGGGTTGCAGGGGCGGCCGGGCCCCCTGGTGGGCCGGGCCCGGTCGCAGTCGCGACCCCTGCGACCCTGGTATGTACGCCACTGCTTATGCTATTCTAGTGAATTGGGCTGGCTGCTTAACACATCATTTAGTAAATTTTGGTCACATTTAAAGCTGTAAATGTATTTAACATTTTATTTAAATAAGCCTTTAATAATTTCAGTTTAAAAGTTAAATCAGGGCAAAATAATATTGTAAATATCCTATATATTTACAATATTATTTTGGCCTGATTTATCTTACATATATTATTTTTAATTATTTTATCAATATTTATTTTTCCAGAGCATTTAGAGAAGCAAATGATGTATAGCCACCTGTTGCCCTTCAGTTATATTGCTTTTTTATTAACAGACTTTTTAGGAGGGTAGTATAATTTCAACTCATTTTAGAAAAACAAATAAGTCAGCATGTATTATATAAAATAGATGCTGCAGTGAACTGCATGGTACTGCAATTTTTTAAATTTATTTTTTAAAGCCATGTCTTTCTCTTTATGGCTATGTGAATAGAAGCAATGTTTACAAGTTTCTGTATCTCCGCAACCTTGGCTGTAAACTCCAGACTCCAAAAATAGTTATGCTGTTATAATTCCTGATTTTCAATCAACAGCTAGCGTAACTGACAATATGGAAAATATCACTGTTTTATAAAACTTTTCTTATATAGTGGACATTAGAATCCAGGATGCAGAAATGCAATAATTAAAAATCCTGTCTCTCTGTCACTTCTGTGTCATCACTTTTCTTTTGACAACATATTGCATTAATCTTTTTCCTGCGCATGCATACTAAGCAGCTAAAAAGAGAACATATCCCCCTGCCTGCAATCCACTGTCCTGGAACTAATGGGCCATGCTGTGCTGGTGTATTAGGCATATCAGGGAGTTTACCTCTCTTATGATATTAAGATCCACAATTTCAGCATTGTATGCTAATTACGTTGTAACTGGCACCTGAACGCAAAGTGCCTTGTTCACATTAAAATCATCTCTAATGATGATCTCTCTCTTAGTCTGGGCTACAAATAGCTCAATAGATTCTTGATATTTCAAGACGTGTGCCATGACAAAGTATTGTGTCTTCTCTTACGTATAAGAGGTTACCTAGGTATATATTATTTTATAGTTAAAGCTTCCAAGTACAAGTCCCTTCGTGGTCGCCAATTGTAACCGCGGCTGGCTCCCTTATTTACCAAAATAACATCTTAAAGCATAGAACTTACTAGGGCTAACCATACAGATATCGTAGCCATAATTTGATATAGTTAGTGTAAGAGATCCTCTATTTAAAATATATAAATAATTGAGAATACAATATAAAATAAGGATTGTCTTCAAAGCAATAGTTTTTTTTTAGTCTTTTAGATATTTATTATATAAAAATATAAATATAAAATCCATTATAGCAGAGTTTATAAGATTAAATTACATGCTTGCAAATATCATTAACAGGTTAACATACCCTTCTGAACATGTCATCATGTCAGCCTCTCTGTCATTTTAAGATGGAGCAGCGTTTGTCTCCAAGTCTCTCTTCTGTGTCTTAACATTTAATTTATATAGTCCATATATAAAAAAGTAACACTTATTTTACTTTATTCATTTTAGGACCTCCCTTAACTTGGCAAAAATAAAAGTCCATAACTAATGGGTGTATACGGCATGGAAATTTTCCTGACTTAGGTCAAGATGGCATCTTAAAGTCTGAACATCCTTATCTACTAAGGTTACCACAGTATATTGTGTACTGAAAGAGTAGTAGTATAGCCTTGAAGCTTGTTTATGCATTATTGTTATTGTAATTCGTCTGGGACAAAATGGCGCAAACATATTATGCACTGAGGTTATTGCTTAAAGAAACAGTTATGAAAAACAATATGTTCCATTTCTAACACGTTGTCAGTTTGCAATATCTCTTAAAGACAAAGTACACAGTTTAAGAAATACAACATTTCATTCTAAAACTTTTAATATTTGCATTTGCCCATAATACTTTAATTATAAAAAAGAGAGTAAAATCCTTATAGTATGTTACTAGGGTAACTATATAAACTGACTAGTGGGGTATCAGCTACACATCACTGACGAGGCCCAAAGAAGGCTGAAATGATCATCTGGGGATGCTGTATCTCTCGTGCAGAGGGAACTTGCTGGCACTTTGGTTCTGGACTGCCCATAGTGGTGGGTTTCAGATATATTCTCTCTGTAATGCCACAAGTGAGCAAAAATTGATTTAAGACCTGAGCACTTGCTTAAAGTGACTTACGGTCTCTGTAGTAATGCCACTGTCTGCTTTGCTCACTCCCTCAGCCAGGTAGGTAAAGTGTCATACCTTAGATGCAGTCGCACTGCCCGTTCGGCTCGCCTCGCTCCCCCTTAAATACATGTCTCTTCTCTCCTCCCTTTTATGTATTTTCTTCCCCCTTCTTCCATGTTTTTCGGTGTCCCTTCCCTTCACTGATATTTCCCCCCATGTCACTACCTCTTTCCATCTTTTACTCCCCCTCCCTCCCAAGTAGCAGTCAGCCTGTTCCCTCACAGAGCTGGTGCTCTAGACGAAGGTAGTGCCAGCTCTGCTCACTCATACACCGATGGCCCCTCTCCCTGCTGTTTTAAGTGTCATGGAAGGGGGTTTCCTTGATGTCCGGCACTGTGTGGGTCAGAATGAGCGCCGTATAGTTACGTCACACCAAAGCAGAAGTGGAGGGGGTGGGGAGTCACCTGCTAGTTTAATATGCGTGCAGATCCTTATGGAGCCGCACGCAGCTTGCAAGGAAGAATGTGTCTGGATGCGGCTTAAAATGTCGCCTAGGGCCAGATCTATTGCTCACTGACACACACATGCTCACTTTAGACAAGCTCACTAACACACATGCTTACTAAACAAGCTCACACACATGCTCACTACAGACAAGCTGACCAATACATACACGCTTCCTACAGACAAGCTCACGAGCACACATGTTCACTATAGAAAAACAATGGTCATGGCAATGGTGGGATCTAAAGTGCATGTGTAATGGTTGCCATGAGTAAAAGTAGCTTTACAAATCTTTACTTACATTTAAAGAGACCCTGTCATTCTTTTCATCATGTTTACTTTTCTAATGTCTCTATATCTAATTGATTACACTCCCCTCGTTGCCACTTGTCCTTATTTATGCTCTTCTGTAAGATTGGTTTTACTGATAGATTGTGGATAAATTTGATAGGCAAATGAAATAGAACCTTTACTGAGAAAACAATTCCCACACTCACTACATGGGTTGTTACAGCTGCTATACATCATAAGCATGCACATGGGGTGTGCCCAGGCATTCCCTACTGCACCCAATGTGCCAGTTGCTCCCAGCACTACACCACCAATGGCAAGACATCCCCGCAACCCTTTTTTTCCCTTTAGATAGTGCTGGTCGATTTCATATGCTACTTAGCTTACTGTTGGTGGTATAGTACAGCTATAAAGGCAGGTGCTGTGTCTGCCTCATACTACCCTCTATGGTATTCATTTCTCAAGCAGAGATTATAAGTGGGCATGAGAATGTGACATGACATCCTTTCAACTTCCCATTAGGCTCTGCTCACTGAAAGAATACTGAGCAGACAGAAGGAAAATGGATCCCATGCTTCTTCTCCGCCACTTGATAAGCAGCAGTGTTTTAAGTAGTCAATTAGTATTGGCAATATTCTTCCCATCTAATCTCATGCTTTTAAAAATAAATCAATCAATCAGGATTTCTTTTAATAAAATATTTTTGGGAATTAACATCTGGCTAAATATAGTTTTCTATTTAAAATGCATTATATTCATAATTGAAATTTGATCTTACCGATTAGTGATTTAAGTCAAATTCTCCCTAGTTAGATGCCTCCACATTCTCACTCAACTTTTCTTTTTTTTATGATACAGATTGAGAATTACATACACTTTTATGTTAATAAGCTTGGTTACATTTATTAGTCATAATTTTTATAAGCAATATATATTGAGTGTGGGACAGCCTTCACCTCAAAGATTGCTGGCTTAGAATCACTAACAGACCATAACAGGTAACTGATAACAAGAAGCTAACTGCTATCTCTACACTTTACTCTTCTATACATTTCTAGTACAGTTTCCTATTTTATTTTATAGATGTAAACACTTTTAATGTGAAGTTATTATTTTACACATACAGCTTTTTACAAGAAATGAATTGGTCACATGGTCTGGCAGCCATATCAGGCTGTATGAAAATATTATAAACATTGTCTTCTCTGAAATTGATGGAAGGAATGAATAGAAATTTTGCACATGTCCTTGGCAAGGTCCTCCAATATGATTGATGAAAGAGAGTTAATACCAAACTCCACTGTCATGCAATTATTACATTTGTATTTCCACCACTATGAATCTAAGTGAGTATTAAACTCATATGTTTATGAGTGCCAGAGGAAATGGTAACAGTGTGGCTTCCATTTTGAAATGTAAACAAAATGTAAAACGAATGACACTTTAGAATTGTACAGGTTTAATGGCGAGCTGATGAATAAGAATTAAGCTGTTTCTTTGCCGCATGCTGTGGCAGCCATTTTGGTTTAGGGGATTCTTTTTTCATCTACAAAAATCTTCTGTGATGTTGGTTATGAAACACATGAAAATATATGTGTTGAACTATGTTATGATTTGTATTCACATTTGTTCAAGAGAAGTCTTTGATGTAGTAAAGAACCAGTTTTGGTTGGCTAAAAATATTAAAATACACATGACTGTACAAACTCAATTATCTCCAGGTACACAAAAACACACAATTTTACAACACCCCAAAACAGATATAATATAACCCGGTACTCACTCAAGATTTATATCCCTGGATAGCCTTGATCTGCGTGACCATGATATCCAAAGTCACTCAATCGATTTGGTGGTTAAAATTTTCCTTGGAAGTAAACCTTTGACCAACCGCACGGATTGCTTCTGCCCAAAATAATTCCATAAGAAAAGTGGTAGCAGCTGGTCAATTTCAGGAGTTTAAAACAGAACAAAATCCAGAACTGACCCTCTGGCTCCTAGGTAGTGATAATTTGCCTTGTTCATGCGAACAAACCTACTGAACAGTGGTCTCCTGACATGTTTGGAATAGAAGTAGGTGTTCAACAAAGTTCAGTGGTGTTCGGGAGTTTAAGTGTCCGATTTTAGTTCCATGAACTCAACGACCAAACACCCATTGTCTGCTTAAGCTTAAAAGTGACTACAACAGTGTTCACATTCAGTACACAACATTTCTAGTCTGTGTGAGATCTCTGATGTTTAAAGCATTTCTCACATTCGAAACATGAGAAAGATTTTTCTCCTGTCTGAGTTCTTTGATGAACAACCCGGTCTAAGTACTGCCTAGAACATTTCCCACATGCAGGACATGAAAAAGGTTTTTCTCTTGTGTGAGTTCTCTGGTGACTAACAAGATGAGCGTACTGGCTAAAACATTTCCCACATTCAGGACATGAAAAAGGTTTTTCTCCTGTGTGAGTTCTCTGATGTCTCTTAAGATCTGATTTACAGATAAAACTATTCCCACACTCACTACATGAGAAAGGTTTATCTCCTGTGTGAGTTCTTTGATGTCTCTTAAGCTCTGATTTACTGAGAAAACAATTCCCACACTCACTACATGAGAAAGGTTTCTCTCCTGTGTGAATTTTTTGGTGACCAACAAGATGTGACTCCCGGCTAAAACATTTCCCACATTCAGGACATGAAAAAGGTTTTTCTCCTGTGTGAGTTCTCTGATGTTTCTTAAGATCTGATTTACTGAGAAAACAATTCCCACACTCACTACACGAGAAAGGTTTCTCTCCTGTGTGAGTTCTCTGATGTCTCCCCAGAGCTTGTTTACTAAGAAAACAATTCCCACACTCACTACATGAGAAAGGTTTCTCTCCTGTGTGAGTTCTCTGATGAACAACAAGGCTTGAGTTATAGCTAAAACATTTCCCACATTCGGGACACGAAAAAGGTTTTTCTCCTGTGTGAGTTCTCAGATGTTTCTTAAGATTTGATTTACTGAGAAAACAATTCCCACACTCACTACATGAGAAAGGTTTCTCTCCTGTATGAGTTCTCTGATGTCTCTTAAGATCTGATTTACTGAGAAAACAATTCCCACACTCACTACATGAGAAAGGTTTCTCTCCTGTGTGAGTTCTCTGATGAACAATAAGGCCTGAGTGATAGCTAAAACATTTCCCACATTCAGAGCATTGACATGGTTTTGGTTTTTTATTTATTATCCAATTTCTAGACGTACAGGATTCCAAGAGGTTCCTTGATTTTTGAGAGTTAGTATCCTTGGTACTTTTATTAAAAAAGTTCTTCATAATCTTGATTAGTGTATTTCTGTTCCTGTCACATTCCTTCAAGATTTCTGCTGCTGGAAATATCTGAAAGAAATGTACTGTGATTTAAAGAAAACCTGTTACTATAAATCATTGTTTGTTTACAATATTTGGAAAAACTGACACCATTTTCCTGAAAGATCTGAAATCTGACTATGAAGCTTCATACTGATTGAGAAGGACCTTTTGGGTGCTTTAACTCCTCTATCACAACTTAATTTCATTTGGTTTTGCAAAATGTAATTTTGTCCATATCCCTTACTTAGCTACATTTATACATTTATAGGGGTGACCAGATTTTAGAGAAACACATCTCAGTGAGGAACTAATTCTACAATGATACAATCTGCAACGAACTTGAACATGATTTCCCCTCGCCTCTTTCTACACAGTAAAGGATTCAAGTCACAAGTATTTATACTTTCTGGCTAAAAATAAGCCTAACAAGGTACATACTGAAATGTGTATTGTATGAGTGCTGATCAGTGTATAAAGTGACTGGTGTGTTTAATATGAGCTTCAAGTGATCAGAGCAAGGCAGCGGGAGATTAGAGAGGTCAATGCGTGGCTGAAGTTTTTTTTTTTTTTAGAGCATTGGGCCTACTTTGCGCTTGGGTACAACCTGTATAGTAATGATGGATTGCACCTAAACGGGAGAGGGTCTGCAGTGCTGGGGGATAGGATGGCTAGAAGGTTGGAGGAGATTTTAAACTAGTAGTAGGGGGGGAGGGTCATAGTAATGTACAAAAAGGAGATAGGACAGAAAGGAGATGGGCTTCAGCTCAGTTTAAGGGGGGTGAAGACGGGGGAGGGGCAAGCTCAGAACAGAGAAGGTATGTAATGTTGATAATTCACAAAAAGTACAAGTGACCCATGATATGAAATGTATGCTTACTAATGCAAGGATCCTAAATAACAAAATGGGGTAGCTAGAGGAATTGCATACACTAAACAATATGACATAATAGGCATAACTGAAACATGGTGGGATGAGACACATGAGTGGGCAGTTAACTTAAATGGGTACATGTTATTTAGGAAGGATAGGAAAAACAAGAAGGGTGGTGGGGTATGTTTGTATGTCAACCACGAGTTACAGCCAAATCTTAAGCAAGTGGAATGTGATGAGGAAAATGTGGAAGCTTTATGGGTAAATATCTGCTTGGGGGAAAAGAATGAAAATCAACTATTGGTTGGTATATGTTATAAACCACCTAATGTTAATATTGACGAGGAACAACAGCTGTTTGAGCAAATGGTGAAAGCTGCAAATCTGGGTAACACTTTAATTGATAAATTGGGACAGAGGGACTAGTAGCTAAGCAAAGGGAATTAGGTTTTCGAACTTTTAAATGACACCTTCATGTCACAACTTGTACAAGCACCAACTAGAATGGACGCTTGTCTGGACCTGGTTTTAACAAACAACGTTGATCTTTTGACCAACATTCAAGTAGGTGAGCACTTGGGAAATAGTGATCACAATATAGAGTCCTTTGAAATAAACTCAAAAAAAACAAAAGCACATGGGGTATACTAAAACATATAATTTTAAAAAGGCCAATTTCAATAAGGCATAAACTCTTTAGTGAAGAGAACACTGAGGATAAATGGAACATCTTCCAACAAATATTAGAAAGGTACATGTCTCAGTATGTACCATTGGGCAATAAATATAAAAGAAACAAATTAAGACCAATGTGGCTTAGTAGAGAAGTAAAACAAGAGATTACAACTAAGAAAAGGGCATTTAAAGCATTTAATTCGGACAAATCAGATGCATCTTATAAAAGATATAAGGAAGCCAATAATGCATGCAAAAAAGCAATTAAATTTGCTAAACTTCAAAATGAAAAAATTATAGCTAAAGAGAGCAAAACCAACCCAAGGCATTTTTTAAGTACATAAATTAAAAAAAAACAACTAAAAATGAAAGTGCAGGCACACTAAAAACTGAAACGGGATTGGTTAATGAAGACCAGGAAAATGCATGAATTTTAAATAACTATTTCTCGTAGCAAATGATTGCTACTAAAACTTGCAGAATAATTGTAATTGGTTAACTCAAGACAAGGTGCTGCAGCAACTAAAGAAAGTTAATATAAACAAAGCATCCACGAGTACTTAAGGAGCTAAGTGTAGAAATAAGTGAACCTATGTGTTTAATCTTTCAAGATTCTTTTCTTTCAGGAAGTGTTCCGGAGAATTGGAGGAAGTCAGATGTGGTTCTTATATTCAAAAAGGGTTCAAAATCCTTGCCTGGAAATTATAGACCTGTGAGCTTGACTTCTGTGGCTGGGAAAATATTTGAAAGGTTATTAAGGGATAATATTCAAGAATTCCTTGAGAAGAACATGGTTATCAGAAAAAAAATCAGCACGGTTTTATAAAGCACAGGTCATGTAAAACTAACTTGATTGCGTTCTACAAAGAAGTAAGTAGAAGTATAGATCAGGGTGTTGCAGTGGATGTGATCTATTTGGATTTCACCAAGGAATTTGATACAGTTCCACACAATAGATTAGTGTTCAAACTCAAGGAAATCGGTCTAGATGAAAATGCTTGTTCTTGGCTTAAAAACAGTACAAAGAGTTGTCATTAACCCCTTAAGGACACATGACATGTGTGACATGTCATGATTCCCTTTTATTCCAGAAGTTTGGACCTTAAGGGGTTAAAGGACCACTCTAGGCACCCAGACCACTTCAGCTTAATGAAGTGGTCTGGGTGCCTGGTCCAGCTAGGGTTAACCCATTTTTTCATAAACATAGCAGTTTCAGAGAAACTGCTATGTTTATGAATAGGTTATGCCTTCCCCTATTTCCTCTAGTGGCTGTCCCATTGACAGCCGCTAGAGGCGCTTGCATGCTTCTCACTGTGATTTTCACAGTGAGAGCACGCCAGCGTCCATAGGAAAGCATTATGAATGCTTTCCTATGTGACCGGCTGAATGCGTGCGCAGCTCTTGCCGCGCGTGCGCATTCAGCCGACGGGGAGGAGAGAAGGAGGATCGGTGGAGGAGAGCTCTCCGCCCAGCGCTGGAAAAAGGTAAGTTTTAACCCCTTTCCCCCTTCCAGAGCCGGGCGGGAGGGGGACCCTGAGGGTGGGGGCACCCTCAGGGCACAATAGTGCCAGGAAAACTAGTATGTTTTCCTGGCACTATAGTGGTCCTTTAATGGTAAATTTTCAAGCTGGACAGAGGTGGCAAGTGGTGTCCCTCAAGGGTCTGTTCTGGGACCCCTACTATTTAACATTTTTTATAAGTGATCTTGAAGAAAGCATTGAAAGTTATGTTTCAGTGTTTGCAGGTGACACAAAACTCTGTAAAATAATACAATGTGAGCAAGATATTACTTTGCTGCAGAGGGATTTAGATAGACTGGGCACTCAAATGGCAGATTAAATTTAATGTTGAAAAATGCAAAGTTATGCACTTCCGCGTAAAGAATACACAAGCAACGTATACCCTTAGTGGAAGAGAATTAGGAATAACAAAAGATGAAAAGGACTTGGGAATTGTTATAGACAACAAACTATGCAACAATGTGCAATGTCAATCAGCAGTGGCCAAGGCCAGTAAGGTATTGTCATGCATGAAAAAGGGCATTCATTCTCGGGACGAGAATATAATTTTGCCTCTTTATAAATCACTGGTAAGACCACATATTGAATATGGAATTTTGGGCACCTGTTCTAAAGAAGGATATTATGGCACTAGAAAAAGTGCAGAGGCGGGCTACAAAATTAATAAAAGGAACGGAACATATCAGCTATAAAGAAAGGTTAACAAATGTAAACCTATTTAGTTTAGACAAACGTTGCCTGAGAGGAGAAATGATAACATACAAATATATTCGGGGCCAATACAAACCATTGTGTGGAAATCTATTCACAAACCGGACTTTACATAGGATACGAGGTCGTGCGCTTAAACTGGAAGAAAGAAGATTTTGTCTAAGGCCTTTCTATTAACGTGCTTTGATATAGCACTTTGGGAACATCCAACTTCCTTTGCAATTACCTTTTGGGGCTTTCCCTCCTTCTGGGAGTTTCTGCACAACTGTCAGGTCAGCAGTCTTCCCCATGATTGGGATTCCTACTGAACCAGACTGAGAGAACATTTAAAGGCTCAGAAACCCTTTGCAGGTGTTATGGCTTACTTAGCTGATTATAGTGGGACACTGTGAGCCTAGAATATTGCACCTTTTCACAATATTCTAATTTACTGAAATTGTGGATTTGGGGTTCTCATGAGCTGTAAACCATAATCATCGCACTTATGACAAATCACAGCTTGAACTATCTTATATATAGGTTTCATCCTTTTAATGAAATAAATGAAGTTTTGCACGATATTCTATTTTTTTGAGACTGTAGAGTCTTGATCGTTGTTAGTCATGATTCCCTCCTACGCTAAACATACTTTAGTGAAGAACTGCATATGTAAAAACAGTATGTGTAAAACCATACTAAAGAACACTATAATGAACACTATAGAAAATGTCAAATTTTGAAATCGCTATTGAGGCCAAATGGTAATATCGAATTAAGATTGAATATCCATCTCATTTCTAGTTGGCCCATTTTTTTTTTTTAAATGAAAATCCTCTTCTCTCCAGTTAATATTAACTCTCTGAACTCCCATAAATTTAAGGTGTTTTGGGTCATATTCATGTTTGTGTTTAAAATGTAATGATCTGCACAATAGAGATCTTTTTTCTTTTCTAAGGACACCTATATGATATATATCATGTGCTTTCTAAAGTGCTTTATGGGTTAGGAGTGTCCCTTTAAAGAAACTAGGAAAATGTAACGATCATTTTGGACATAGAGTAAAAGAAAAGGCTGTGATTTTATAATACCAGCAAGTCTGGATTTCTTACTAGACAGGAATACACAACCTGACATTGTTATCGTCATAGTGTAAAATATAAGCATAGCTCAAAGACTATTGTTATCGACCGATATTTATTTTTTTAAAGCTGATAACGATAATCAGTGATCTTTCAGGCCGATAGCCGATATCTTACCGATATTCTGTACTTTTACCGTAATTTCTTTTTTTTGCAAATCTTTTTTTTTTTTTAAGTGGAAAATGCACAAAATATACATGACAGTCAGATTTTTTTTTATGTTTTCAAGAATATTTATATGTGTGTGGTGGATGTAGTGAGAGTATTTGATTAGTAAATGCAGTGTGTGTTTGTGTGGGTTTGTGTAGTGGATGCAATGTGTTTGTTTGTGTAGTGGATGCTGTGTGTGTGTGTGTGTTTGTGTAGTGAATGTTTGCGTGAAAATATGTGCGGTAAGAACACCCCTCCCGCCCACCTCTTACCTGTTTCTTAGTGGCCCTATTCCCCTTAATGTTCCTCTCCCTTCTCTTTTAGTGGTCCCCCCCTTACTCCAGTGTTCCTTTTCCCTTCCTTCCCCTTAGTATCCTCCGTTAATGTTCCTCTCTCCCACCTAGTGTTCTTTCCCCCCTGCCCTGTCCCATTGTGTTCTTCACCCCCTTCCCTGTCCCATAGTTTTCTTCACCCCCTTCCCTGTCCCATAGTTTTCTTCACCCCCCTTCCCTGTCCCATAGTTTTCTTCACCCCCCTTCCCTGTCCCATAGTGTTCTTCCCCTCCCTTCCCATAGTGTTCTTTCACCCCTGCTCTCCATAGTGTTCTTCACCCCTTCCTTGTCCATATAGTGTTCTTTCACCCCTCCTGTCCCATAGTGTTCTCCCTCCCTTGTCCCATATTGTTCCCTTTCCCAGTTTTCTTTCCACATAGTTTTCATTTCCCTCCCCTATAGTGTTCTACCACCCCTGCCTCATAATGATCCTTGCCACCCCCATCCCATAGTGCCACCCCCCATCCCTTAGTGCCCCTCTCTCACTCTCTCTCTTCTCCTTGATCCCAGGTGTGTATCTCCCCTCCTTGGTCCCCGTTCCCGGTGTGTCTCCTGGTAGCGTGGCCGAGCAGAGCAGTGCACACTGCGGTATAGGAGATTCAGTCTCCTGTACCCGGCCGGACTGACAGGAAGTGCTCTCTCAGTGAGCACTTAATTTCAGTTCGGCCGGGTAGAGGAAACATAAGTTCCTGCACCACGGTGTGCACTGCTCCGCTCGGCCACGCTACACAGAGTGCCTGGCAGGAGGGAGCGCTGTGCGCCCACCTCCTGCCAGTCACTCCAATCTAGAGCCCCCCGAGAAGTTGCGCCCTAAGGCGGCCACTTGTGCTACCTTATGGACGTGCTGGTCCACCCATTCATTTTCGATCATAATCGGCCGATTCCAAAATTCACAAGAAAAATAGGAATATCGGTCGATAATATCGGCAAAACCGAAAAACGGTCGATCCCTAGTGTGTATGTCTCTGCCTGTGTGTGTCTCTGAGAGGTTATTTTACTCACCTTTTTTCCCATGCTGTATCAGTTTTGCCACGATTTGTCCCACCTCCACAGCTGAGATCATCAATCTTTATGATCTTAGCTAAGCCTAAGGGAGGATATTGTGCATGTTCTCTATGGTTAACATTCAGCGCTTCCATGCAGAGCACTAACACAGGACTTGAGTGACGGCTACTAGAGGTCTTATTTGGTAGCAATGTAAACACTGCCTCTTCTTTGAAAATACAGCGTTTACATTGGAAAGGTGACAGGGACAAGCAATAGGCACCAGAACAACTACATTACCTGCAGTGGTTCTGGTGACTATAGTGTCCCTTTAAGAAAAACTGGCTCCTAACATTTTTAGCTGGCTCCTAGATTCCAAACAAATTTGTCAAGCCCTGCACTATTATCAAAAGCGCAGCTTAGATGAAAATCTAAATCCACAGAAGGGTCACTGTAGAAAAGAAAAGAGAAAAGTGGGGGGAAACCTACTGCCCAAGTACCAGAACCCTTGTGTTTCAGCTGAATCTGCGATATCAGGAATGTGAAATAGGGAATCGATTAAATGTAGGCATAACTTAATTGTGTTAGTAGGTAACAATTTAACCCTTATAAAAGCAGGCCGGCATAGAATATAACATTTTATCTATAAAATCCCTGGAATGCCATTTAAGATACACCTTTCATTAGTAGAACTAACTAGGTCCACACTTGAGATGATTTACATGATGGTAAATACTCAGTTTAACTATTCTTGTCTTGATGCTGCATTTCACATATTATAAGAGTTAAAATCCCATAAAACGCTTTCCTGCACAGATAGCATGGGATCGGATACTAATCAGATATAACAGAGGATACCCACACATTAGAATACCAGTTATTTAGATTGGCAGCATACAGAGTTAAAACAACCCTGTTAATGGTAAACCTGGAGAGGGATTTACTTTGCCCAAGGAAAACCCTAAACTTTTTGAGGCTGTAAGCTTGTTTGGGTAGGGCCCTCCTCACCTACCGTTCCTGTTTGTCAGAACATGTTTTCTCAGGATTGTTTGTGTTAGTTCACGTATTGCACAGCACACAGAATATGTTGGCACTATATAAATAACTGTAATTGAATCTTTGGGAGAAATATACCTTCATAGGTCACACTAATGCTATAAATAAAACACGTACCAAATATCTTACAATGTGTTTAAAGTAGAGATCGACCGATATTAGGTATTTTCGGCAATATCAGTATCGGCCAATATAAATACTGATATTGCCGATCAGGACCACAGGGGCCCATGACAAGCCTGGCGATTTTGGGGGGCCCAGCAAGCTCTTACTTACCTTCCCAGCAGCTCCCTTCAGTTATCCTGTCTAACTCTTGCGAGTCCCGCGGCCGTCAGACCATTGCCACAGGTTACCATAGCAACGCTCCGCGCAGCACGCTGGCCACGAGATTTAGACAGGGGAGCTGAAGGGACCTGCTGGGAAGGTAAGTAAGAGCTTGCTGCGCCCCAACTGCACAGTCCATGCCACCAAACCACTAGGGAATGCCATATCCCCCCTCCCTGGCCAGGTAACAAGCAGGGAGGGAAAAAAAAAAAAATTAAATGCCCCCTCCCCCCACATATTACACAAACAGACACACTCTGCATTCATTATATACACACACTACACAAACGCGCACACACACTCTGCATTCATTATACACACACACACTCTGCATTCATTATAAACACACTACATTCACTTTATGCACACTACCCACACACTACACAAACACACATTTTGTATTCATTATATACACACACACACACACTACACACTCACTGCATTCACTATACACTCACTACTCAAACACACACTCTGCATTCATTATCCCCTTAAGGACACATGATGGAAATATTCCATCATGATTCTCTTTTATTTCTTAAGTTGTGTCCTTAAGGGGTTAAATACACACTACACAAACACTGCATTCACTAATTGAATACTATCACTGCATCCATTACACACACATTTATTCTTGAAAACAAATTCTGACTGGCATGTATATTTTGTGCATTTACCTTAAGAAAAAAAGATTTGCAAAAAAATAATAAACATGTTCAGTTAACAGTAGATTTGTGTAGAAACAGTTTATTTTGCAAATATTTTTTACAGAATATCGGTAAATTATCAGCTATCGGCCTGAAAGTTCACAGATTATCGATATTGTATCTAAAAAAAATCAATATCGGTCGATCCCTAGGTTAAAGGTAAGAAAAAAAAGATAAATAACTTACACATGCATTTGCTATTAGAGGAGATGATTCACAACCTGTGTGTACATTTCTTTTTCTGGTTATTGGAGACAGAGCATCCACAAGGAGGTTGGCTTTCACAAGCATTATAGGAAACCCAGCCATTCTGAAACAAACCAGCATACGCTGAGTACAGCCTTTTCCTCAGTAGATAACCCAGCCTTGGAAATAGCCTAAAATTTGTGTACAAGCTTGCTGGAATATAAACTAATATGAATTTACCTTAAAGATCTCATTCCAACTGTTCTTGCACCTTCTATATGGATAAAGAGGCTATAAGGAACTCGTGTACCAACAACCTTGCCTAATTGCCTCACTATGTGTAGGACATAATAACAGAACACACAGAGGCTAATGTGGATTGCACCTGGCAGTCACATAGCCAAAATTAAACTTATTTAGGAAACAGAGACTATTAAGGTGAAAACCACTTGAAAACCTCACCTTAAAAGGCCTCTGGAGTGCTGGTGAGAGCACACTGACACACACGCGGAGACCAGAAAGTTACTGCTGGGTTTAAATATCCTGACAAACGCCAGATTTAAAATTGGCAACAGGTGCTGAGTTTGCTTTGCACATGAGCAAAGCACTCTGTGATCTGTAAATGGAATGCACCACCACCCCAGTGTGCTTTCCAAATACGGAGCCTCTCAGCTGCGTGCACCTTCGCGTCATCCGTCTCCCAGCTGCCCAGATTGACCGGATGTGATAAAGGAGTGAAGCACAGGAGCCTGTTGTGTGTTCCATATCTAATGATAATTGAAGGACAAGCGCACAGACGGAGCCCTCCCGGAGCCAAAGTCCCATGTCAGGCCAAAACACAAAAATGTGAGTAGCTTCACTTAATCTGCCAAGGGCACGTTGAGGACATGCAAAGACTAGGGATCACAGGGTGGAGTTACCATTTATAAGGCTAGGATGGGAGGAGTCTGGGGTGTGGACTGCATTTGTTTTTTTTACCTTTTTAATGCTAGTGGCCCTGTGAGGAATGGTCATTTGTTATGACTGCTGCTTTGAAAATCTTACTTTTTCCACCTCCTGTATACATCAGACTACCTCCGGAATATCTCCAAGTGCACTTTGTAGCAGCAATCCAGCTCTCTCTCCCTTCATGCTGCCCCTTCTCCTTCTGTCTTTCTCTATGTTGCCACCTCTCCTTTTCTCTCTCTCGCTCTCCTTCACTAGACCACCAAGGATCCAGGATCCATGCAAGACTGTCAGAGTACGACCCCCACTGGACCTACAGGGAAACGCACCAGGAAAGAAAAGCAGAAGTAAGGAGTGGCAAAACAGAGTACTACACAAAGTCACACTGCATACAGTCAGCACAAATTACACCCAGCTGACACAAACGACATAAACACTTATTACATCTAGCCATTGCAAACAAAAAAGCAAAACTGAAGGAAGGGGTGGCAATTAAAAATCACACCACACAACGACACATTACATTTAGCATCACTCACGAAACCCAGCTGACACACACAATATACACCCTTATTACATCTAGTCGCCACATATACACTATGGGGAGGACAGCGTACAAGACACTAAAGTCAACATTTTTGCAAATCCAAACAGAGGTAAAAATAGCCAGTAGTGACTATAGATGAGCTATGTTTTGCCTACATTTTTCTATTCGGATTACATTTGGGAAAATTCAGAGCCCTGCCAGTCTTCATGTCTAAGCAGGGTCCCCAAACTTCTAATTTAAAATTATTTGGGGACAAGTCTAGACAAGTAGATTGGGTTACCACTTTAGTCCCAGGTACAACCACATTTTTAAATGTTTACCCTGTCATTGTTCTATAGTTGAAATAACAAAAGGCATCATGTGTTTAATGTGAGCCATTAGGGTTTAGGTATCTCAAACATATATTACATGAGGTCAGGAGCATATCTGAAGAAATGTATAATTTGTCCCAGATATAAATGTGTCTTCTGATGAGAAAGAGTTTTGATAAAAAGGGGGAGTGGTTTCTTACCTAGAGAGCAGAGGGTCTGATAGTTCTCATTAGATGCCTGCACAGCTTCTTGTATTCTTGATTTAAACAGTCCCGCTGGTCCTCAGAGAAGTAAACGGCCACTTCCTCAAACTCAAATTGTTCCTAAATAACACATTATTTCCACTGTTACAAACTATCAATCTACAAACAGCAAATGCAGCTGAATTATTTATCTGGAAATTAACTCTACCTTTCATAACATATGTTCTCTCAGTGTCTTCCATTATAACCTGTTGGTTTACGACCCTTCAATATTGGTCACTATGGCTCATTTAAGGTATGATTAGATGTCACCAACAGACATCTGTTTTCCAGTCATTCTTAGCTTATTGCATTTATAGCTTTATAGGGAACAAAATCCTGTTGCAAGTTAAAGGAACACTATAGGCTCAGGAACACAAAGGTTTTTTCCTGACCCTACAGTGTCAAATACCCTGTTATCACTCTTGTCCCCCTTACCCCATTAAAAAGCTGTAATTCTTATCATTTTACAACTCTGTGTGGGGCTCCTTGCATTTGGCCTGCTCCTGATCCACCTCTAAAACTGACGATTACAGCCTATTACAATGCTTTCCCATAGGAAATAATTGGATTGGCTGAGATTATCAAGGAGACAGTTCAGGGGCGGGGCCCAACGCTGCTCTGGCCAATCAGTATCTTCTCATAGAGCTGCGTTGCATCAATCTATCTCTAAGAGGAAAGTTTAGTATCTCCATGCTGAGCGTGGAGACGATGAACATCAGTGCTGCACTGACCCAAAATTCACATCTAGTGGCCAGCTAAGGAGTGGCCAATGGAGGTGTCCCTAGGCAATAATGTAAACACAGAATTATCTCTGAAATGGCAGTGGTTATAGCAAAATGCACATGCACGGTGATGACCGCGTTCACATTATTCAATGCTTTCCTATGGGGAGAACTCTGAAGCTGGAGGTCCTAATGCTGAGCGTGAGGGCATCCATCATCAAACAACGGACCAGAGGTCCTATGCGATACAGGAAGTGCCACCAGTGGCTGTCGACCACTACCAGACTTAGTGCTGCAAGGTAAACATTGCAGTTTCACTAGGTGCAAATGGGAAATTGCACCCCGAACTACTGAAGTATCTGGGTGCCTACATTGAACCTTTAACTTTCTAAACTGTTTTGGTTAATTATTCTAGTTGATAACTTGACTATCACTGCATAAATATTGTAATAAATGAAACAATGACCAAAATAAATATAAAATATGTGTATTGAATGAATATTACAGAAAGAAAAATAACAGGTTAATAATCTTACAAAGAGAATTGATGTGAAGAATGACTGCAGGATGTGTGCACTATGGATGAATGAGGAGGTCTGACTGTCCTTTTACATGTTTATATAGCTGTATCTTTCTCCCAAAAGGCTCTCACATACTCCCTGCCATAGTTGCCAGCTGTCCTGTTTTTGTTGGGACAGTCCCGGCAAGTTGGAGACTGTCCCAGGTAATTTGCTCATCCCATCACTAGCATCCATCCCCCACTTCCCATAACTAGCATCCACCCCCCCTTTCCATCTCTAGCATCCATGCCCCCTCTTCCAATCACTAGCAGCCACCCACTCTCCCCTTATCACTAGCAGCCATCCCCTCTCCCCTTACCACTAGCAGCCATCCCCTCTTCCCATCACTAACAGCCTATTCCCATCACTAACATCCACCCCCCTCTTCCCATCACTAGCATCCATACTTTCCTCCCATCACTAGCAGCCAGCCCCCTCTCTTCCAAATCACTAGCAGTCACCCTCACTTCCCCATCACTAGCAGCCAACCCCCTCTCTCTCCCTTCCATTACTAGCAGCCATCCCCCTCTTCCCATCACTAGCAGCCATCCCCCTCTCTTCCCATCACTAGCAGCCATCCCCCTCTCTTCCCATCACTAGCAGCCAACCCCCTCTCTCTCCCTTCCATTACTAGCAGCCATCCTTCTCTCTCCCCCTATCACATGCAATCACTAGCACCCCCCATCTCTCCCCATCACTAGCAGTCACTCTCTCTCCCTCTCATCACTAGCAGATACCCCTCTCTCTCCCCCCTATCTCCCTCACACAAAGGGGCAAAAGGGGGTAAGGCATTCAAAAGAGGGGATATGAAACACTAAATGGCTTAATAAATTCAAAAGTGGGGTTACGAGAGACACACAGGTGTGTGGAGGGGGGCATGTCTTCGCCTGTGTAGCCAAAAATTCTTGCACAGAGCCTGACTGATAGTGGGCCCTAATGTGTCTTTAACCTATTTTGCAGTCTGAGGGGAATTCAGGAGGGAGGTGCTGAAGACTGGAGATAGGTATTGGGGATGCTGCTGGGGCCCGGAGGGAGCATGGAGTCTCCCTTTCCGAATTCCCAGCAGCTTTCCAAGCACACAAGCTCCGCTCCACCTTGTGCACAAAGACCTGCCCCCACACCTGCTGGCTTTGCCCCTGCTGTTAAGCAGCAGACCTTGCTGCAAAAAGAGGCCAGAAAATGGCTACTTGACCTCTTCTCCCCTAGCAACATTCAGGTAGGCTTGAGGTATTCAGCAGCCCATCTTCTGTGTGTATGTGCCTACTAGTGATACTGTGATGGGATTCCAGCATGGTTAAAATTTAGTAGGCCAAGATTTCCATGTGGCATATGTGTATGTTGTGTCAGTTGGTTAGCTACATGTAGCTAGGATACTGTCATCAGTGTACTGAGCATGTGCAGGAATGCAGGAACTGAAATTGCACTTATTTCCTTTGTCTTGGATGAGCCATGTGGTTTGACTAGATGTACAAGTCTATATTCTGCTCATTGATTGGTCTGAGGAATATAGGAGGGGTTATACTGTATGGGAGGAGATATGCAGTTAACAAAAGTCCCAAGCCACAAGTATATGTCTCTCAGATCTTTTGGAACAGGAGTTCATCTGAGACCCGATCGGTAATGTGAATAAAGGCCTGTTACTTCCTGAAGACCTGTGTCCAATATTTCTGTGTTTGGCTTCTGCATGCTTACACTGCAACAATACAACCTTTGTGTGTCAGTGAGCTTGTTTGCATTGAGCGTGTGTGTGTGTCTGTCTGTGAGCCTATTTCTGTGTATCAGTAACCTTATGCTTTTGTTAGCGAGCCTATGTATCAGTGAGCTTGTGTGCTTATTTTGTATTTACTTTTTTTTGTGGCATGAAAAGGGGCTAATGGAATATGTGCATTCATTTTCCTTTGCTCCCATTTCTCTCATTAATTCATTTTAATTATTAGGGTTTAGGAAACTAAAAACTTAAACATATATTACATGAGGTCAGGAGTATATCTGAAGAAATGTATATTGTGTCACAGATATAAATGTGTCTTCTGATGAGAAAGATTTTTGATAAAAAGAGAGGAGGGGTTTCTTACCCAGAGAGCAGAGGGTCTGGTAGTTCTCATTACAAGCCTGTACAGCTTCTTGTATTCTTGACAATTTCAGCCAATCACAATGCATTGCCATAGGAAAGAATTGGATTGGCTAAGATTATCAAGGGGTGGGGCCAAACGTTGCTCTGACCAATCAGTATCTTCTCAAAGAGCTGCATCAATGCATCTCTAAGAGGAAAGCTCAGTATCTCCATACAGAGTGGGAGACACAGAATGACAGTGACTCAGGAAGCATCACTAGTGGCCAGCTGAGGAGTGGCCACCAGAGGTGTCCCTAAGCACTAATGTAAACACTGAATTACCTCTGAAACGGCAGTGTTTATAGCAACATGCCTGTAGGGACTGACTATAGTCACCAGAACAACTACACCAAGTCTTTCTAGTGACTACAGTATCTATGACAGACGCTCCTTTCCACATACGTGTGCTAAAAAGTCCTGAAAGGACCACTCTAGGCACCCAGACCACTTCAGCTTAAGTGGTCTGGGTGCCAGGTCCTCCCAAAAATGCTCTCACATGCTCCCTGCTATATGATGTAATGTATGGTATTTAGCTGCAGTCAGCAGACACTATCTATTGCTAGCTTCAAAAGTACAAAGTCAGGGTTTCTTGTTAACCCTTTGATTGACAGGCAACACATGGCTTTGTGCTAACTTAAACATGTAACCCTTCCGTTGATGAGTTAACCTTGAAAAATGCCATGTGTCTGAAGTATATGCAACAATGATATGTTATACATTAAATAATAATGATACGCATTCCACACAACCCACAGAATATCTGTATCACCCTCTACCATATCATTTAGTTATACTTCCCAATTTAAACTAATTGTCTGACTAGTGGCAACATTCCATTAATGACTCAGAATCCTCCCCACTGCCCATCTCTCTCTCTCCCTCCATGCTGCCCCCCTCCCCATCTCTCTCCCTCCATGCTGTCCCCCTCCCCATCTCTCTCCCTCCATGCTGTCCCCCTCCCCATCTCTCTCCCTCCATGCTGTCCCCCTCCCATCTCTCCCTCCATGCTGTCCCCTCCTCCATGCTGCCCCCCCCACCATGCTGCCCCTCCCCATCTCCCTCCATGCTGCCCCTCCCCATCTTTTCTCCCTCCATGCTCCCCTCCCCATCTCTCCTCCATGCTGCCCCCCCCTCCCCCATCTCCCTCCATGCTGCCCCCTCCCCATCTCCCCTCCCCCATGCTGTCCCCCTCCCCATCTCTCTCCTTCCATGCTGCCCCCCACCACATCTCTCCTCCCATGCTGCCCCCTCCCCTCTCTCCTCCATGCTGCCCCTCTCATCTCTCCTCCTGCTCTACCTCCCCATCTCCCCCCATCCTCCCATCCTCTCTCCCCTCCATGCTGCCCCTCCCCATCTCTCTCCCCTCCGGCCTGCTGCCCCCCTCCCCTCTCTCTCCCCTCCATGCTGCCCTCCTCTCCATCCTCTCCTCCTTGCTCCCCACCTCCCCATCCTCTCCCTCCATGCTGCCTCTCCCCATCTCTCTCCCTCCATGCTGCCTCCCTCCATGCTGCTGCCCCCTCTCACTCTCCCCCCCCATACTGTCCCATTTACCCCTGCCTCAGCCCCCCAGTTGTAGTGTATAAACTTGCCTGCCTGGAGACACACACTCCGTTCAGTGAGCACTCACACTCCGTTCAGTGAGAATACACTGTGCTCTGTCTCTGCACAGGGGGGAGGGGGGATGACGTCACCGCTGTGTGTGAGTAGGAAGTGAAGCTGGGCTCACAGTCAGCAAGCATGGAGACTGACAGTGTGCTCACAGAGGGGATCTGAGTCCTCAGAGTAGCTGGATGAAGCTGGCAGACCCTGTGTGTATTCCTACTAATGGAACTTGCTAAAACAACTGAATGATTGACATTTTATTTTACACCATTAGATTGTGTCTATGGATCCTGTATGGGCTGCTGGGGGGGGGCTAAGCCAAGAGCAACTTAAACTAACTTAGAAATACATTAAGAAGTTTAATAATGCACGCTGCCCAAATTCACACACTGATTATCTCCGACACACACTGTATTTCCCTTTAACAAACACGATTATTATTATTATATTATTTATATAGCGCCGGCAAACTCCGTAACGCTGTACTGTAGCCCTTGCTTTCTCACAATCACTTCTCCTCTGTCACACACTGTCATTACACTGGGGTCTAATCATTATTATTTATAGAGCGCCAGCAAATTCCATAGCGCTGTACAATGGGTGACTAATGTTACGAACACCCAGGGCTGATCAGAGATAAATACGCTGATTTAAAGGTCATCTAAAAAGAGGAAAAACTTCAATTCATAAATGCAATGTTTAGTAGATATTCCCCTAGATATACTTTGACTATAGCGGTTAAGGCTATACAGAGCATTGTTGGCTGTACGTCCCGTTTTATATCTATTGTTACAGTAGGAAATTTCATGATTTACATTTTATTTTACACAAACATGCTTTCGACACTGCCTTTTTATTAAAGGTTTAATTGCCATTAAATTGGGTCATTATTGATGTAACATTGGATATACCCATGGGCGTCCCCAGGAATTTCTCGGGGGGGGGAGGGAATAATTGTAATGACATCCATGCTTGGTCCCTTTTTGACAGTGTCATGAAGGGGAGGAGCATAGTCATTATTACATAAAGGCAGGGTGAATAGCGTTTTCACACCATGTTTGTATTCCTGGCACTATAGTGTTCCTTTAACCCCATAGTGACCAAGCCGCTGGGACAAAGGCTCTTTTTACATTTCTGTTTGTGTTTGTGTTTAGCTGTAATTTTCCTCTTACTTATTTACTGTACCCAAACATATTATATGCAGTTTTTCAGTTTGCATATTATATGCAGTTTTTCTTGCCATTAAATGCTCTTTCTGAAGATACCATTATTTCAATTATATAATTTACTATAAAAAAATTATAAAATATGATGAAAAAATTGAAAAAACACACTTTTTCGAACTTTGACCCTCAAAATCTGTTACGCATCTACAAATGCCAAAAAACACCCATGCTAAATAGTTTCTAAATTTTGCCCCGAGTTTAGAATTGCCCAATGTTAGCATGTTCTTAGCTTTTTTTTTTTTAGGAAAGTTATAGGGCTACAAGCACAAGTAGCACTTTGCGATTTCCAAACCATTTTTTTTCCCAATTAACACAAGTTACAATGTAACACTGATATCTGTCAGGAATCCCAGAATAACCCTTCACATGTATATATATATATATTTTTTTTTTAAAAAGGCAACCGAAGGTGTTAAACCTGGGGTATTTTGAATCTTTTCATGCAGCCATTTTACCACCAACCTATGCCAAATAAAAAAATTAAAAAAATAATTGGTGACTTTTGTGAGACACACAGCAATTTAAGAATATATGTACTGAGAACTTTAAGGGTTACTGCCAAAGAACACCCCAATATGTGTTCAGCAACATTGTCCGAGTACAGGGATACCATCCATGTATAGGTGTGTCTGGTTTTCTGGGGGCTAAAATACCTTATTTGGAGGGTGCGCATTCTAGTTTTCCAACTTGGAATTTTCAGTTAGTCATCATGCACCCATGAAGCCTGACAATATAATTTACCCCCATCAAACCATATATTTTTGAAAAGTTGACACCCTAGGGTATTTCAAATGGTGGTATTTTAACACTTTCCATGCACTAATTCTACCACCAGCCTTTGTCAAACTTTTGGATAGTCGTTTTTTTGTGTTATTTTTCTCTCACATTGTACTTTAGGCATGGATTTTTAGTTCTGTTTATGTGTTACTGACAAAGAAACCCCCAATGTACAGGTTTTATGGGCTTTTGCAAACTTACAGGGGTCAAATGTAGGGCTTTTCCATGTTTGCACATTGGAATGTGCCAGTTTGGTTTGCTGGGCCTATGTTGCCTTTGAGACCATATAGCCAGGGTCGCCACCAGAAAATTTGGGGCCCCTAACTCAGCTCAGGGTCTGGGCCCCCTGGGACACTGACACAGACACCGACATCCATACACACATACATACACACAGACATACATTCATACAGACATACTTACAGACACTGACATCCATACACACAACCATTCATAATGGCAAAAAGACATACATTCATAATGGCATACAGACATTCAGACTGACATACATGCATATATACAGACATACTGACAGACAGACATACATACATACTGCTATACATGTATACAGACATCCATACACACATACATACGTTTATAATGACATGCA
>OW240925.1:7383193-7434810 GCA_933207985.1 Pelobates cultripes
GAAGGCGAGCATCAGAGCTGGGAGTACGGAAAGAAGATAAGACGTATGTCTTCAGCAGATCGTAAGGGCCTAGACGGGACATACTTGTGTATAAGGGAGGATAGATAGGTGGGAGAATCATTATGTAGAGATTTGAAAGCAAGAACCAGAATTTTAAATTGAGCTCTATATTTTATAGGAAGCCAATGTAGGGACTGACAGAAGGGTGAGGAATGGGAGGTGCGGGCGGACAGGAAGATGAGAAGACAATATCAGCCAATCTAGTTGTGGTCCTGACACTTGTAACCCCTTGAATCTGACACTGTTTAATCCCCTGGTAATCCCCTGGTATTCCTGTACAAATGTAATGGTTTGCATGGTTTGCAGATATATAGCCCGGGAACCATACTATATTTGAATATTGAAATTGAAGTCTTAAATAATGACTCCCACTAGGTTTTTCAATCTTTTGTTTTAAATCCAAAGGGTTGTTAAAGAACCCCCTAATTGAGAATGAGTGGATATAGTCCAGAATTTGAGACTTTTTGTATGTACTCTCTGGAGCAGCGAACGTATAATTTTTCTGATAGGACTACCTCCTGGTGATTCAAAACCAATGCAATTGAACCACCCCCTAGTCCCCTTTGGTAATTGCCCACATCTAAAAGATGTATGGTCCGATTTGTCTGAAATTGATGATGAAGGGAAGGCCATACGTGACATTGGTGATAAAATTAGGACAATGGCCCACGTTCCAGTACAGACATGGAACGGACTAAACCCACATAAGCCTCTCACACATACAGAACCCCTTTGGTAATTGCCGACATCTAAAAGATGTATGGACCGATTTGTCTGCAAGGTCCACCTGGATAGCACCTAATAATATGTATTGGATTTGTGGCCTTAATGCCTACTCTGAACTCCCCAGAGATTGAGCGGGAGCCTGTGTTCTAGGAACTTTGAAACCTTCCTTCTTCTTGCTTCCCTTAAGGGAGAGCGAGATACCTGGATCCTTGGTCTATGAATAACTCTTCAGGCCGCAAAGGGCACTGACGATAGGTCAATGGAAGGATAATGGGTGGCCCCCTGAACGAATAATTAATAATTATTGATCCTGTTACATGGGCTGTAGTTGAAATTGTGACCGAACAGAATACCAGAATGTGGTCTGCTATCTATCAGAACTGCCTAGCCTTACATTATTTGTTAGCCACAGAAGGGGATGTGTGCGGAAAGTTTAACCTGTCTAATTGTTGCCTTGAAATTGATGATGAAGGGAAGGCCATACGTGACATTGGTGATAAAATTAGGACAATGGCCCACGTTCCAGTACAGACATGGAACGGACTAAACCAACATCACCCTCTCACATACACAGCGCCCCCTCACACATACAGAACCCCTCACAAAAACACACACAAAAAGCACCCTCACACACATATACCACCCCACACACACACACACAACACCCCCCACACACACAGCACCCCACATTCACACACATACAACCCCCCGCACACACACACAGCATCCCCACACACACACACAGCACACCCTCACACATACAGAACCCCTCACACACACACAAACAGCACCCCTACACACAAACACATACACTGCACCCCTCACATGTGTGTGTGTGTGTTTCTGTGTATGTATTCAGCAGACTGTGTGTGTGTATTCAGCAGTATGTATGTATTTAGCAGTCTGTGTGTATGTTTGTGTGTGCATATATGCAGCAGACTGTGTGCATGTATGCAGCACACTGTGTGTGTTGGTGTGTATGTATTCAGCAGTCTGTGAATGTGTTCAGCAGTCTGTGTGTATGTATTTTGTGTGTGTATTGCATTTGTTGGACATACTAATAAATATAGAGCAAAAAACGGGTCGCAAGAGTATTCTGAGAACGGACAGCATCTAAAATAGCGTGCCCTTCGATGGGTCCCCACTCAGAACTCAAGCTGGTTTTAGCTCATCTTGTGCCATTACAGAGAGAATATATCTGACGTATATCAGACTGGTCCCACCCATCCGGGCAGTCCAGATCCTAAATGCCAGCAAGTTCTCTCTGCACGAGAGATACAGCAACCCCAGATTATCGTTTCAGCCTTGTTAGGCATCATCAGTGAGGCATAGCTGATATCTCTCTAGGCACTGTGAGCAAGGTAGGGAGAGGGGGATATACTGGGGGAAGGGAGATATGCTGGGGTAGTAAGGGAAAGATGCTGATGGGAAAGAAGAGGAAAATCTGGGTGAGAGAATAGGAGATGCTGGGGGGAGAGAAGAGGAGATGCTGGGGGAGAGAAGAGAAACTGGGGGAGAGAAGAGGAGAATCTGGAGGAAGGAGGAGGAGATGCTGGGGGAGAAGGGGAGAGGAAGAGGAGAATCTGGTGGAACAGAAGAGGAGACTGTGGGGGAGAGGAGGAGGAGATGCTGGGGTAGAGAGGAAGAGGATAATCTGGAGAAGGGGAAAGAAAGATGAGAATCTGGGGGAGAGGAGGGGGAGAAGAGGAGGAGGAGGAGATGCTGGGGGGAGAGGGGGATATGCTGTGGGTAGAGGAGGAAAGATGCTGGGTTGGAGAAGAGGAGAATTAGTTCAGACAACTGTATGAGTTGTTTTTTTCTAAACTTAAAACTCAGTATTCAGGTTTAATTGCTGTGTTGGCACTTTGAGGAAAAAAAGTTGGCATGTATTGCGGTTTGGGAACTCGGGCTCAAAAAGGTTCACCATCACTGACATAGACCATAGAGTCTATAAATGGCTCTCGGTTGACAACACCCACAGACCTAGACATCAGTGCAAAAGGATTATATGGTCAGATATTTTGTGTAGGAAAGGAAATACATACATATTATGGGATAAAACCAATACTTGAATAATGGTAAAATATGCCACAAGGTGCCTAAAATGAAAAAAAATAAGATGTTTTTTTCAATGTTCTGCCATGTCAGCTTAAAGAATACAAACCGATCAGGGATCCAGCTTGTACCACTAAGATGGAAACATGAAATACAACAGTGTAATAAAGTTACAACTTTGAACACTCGCTTCACGTTTCAAGGTTACACTCACAAGCTGACGTATTAGATGTATCAGAATCAGCATACTCCAAATACAAACATATGTCAAAATCATCCAAATTGGTCCATTGGTTCACAAGATAGTTAGAAGTCATTTGTGACCAAAGGAAGCATGGCTTTTCTGCCCAAAACCAGTTCCACAGAGTCTTCTATCCTGGAGATAATTGGGAAGTAATCCAATTATCTCCAAGGACAGAGACAAAACTCCATTAAGCACATGGCAGTAAAAAGACAGTAAAATACAATAAAATACACAAGGTTACATTTATTACATAAAATACAGACATGCAACATATCCCCAGATAGCGTATGTCTAAACGCACATTATTACTGAATGGCGCTCAGACCACACACATACAGTTCAATTGCCATGGAGCCAAAGTCTTTTATTACACGAATAGGCTCCATGGCATAGCTATCTGTGTTAAATGAGTTCATTTAGTAAATCCGAGAATCTACCGAACGCCATGGCAGAAATACATGAATAGACCTTTCTGCATAGGAAAATAGAGTATTTAAATGTCGGTCCATAGTCAAAAGGCAGCAGGCAGGCAACCAGGCTTGTCCAATGCACAGTGGCGAGATTGGTCTCGTCACAAAAGACAATGCTAGACCTCATGTGGCTGGAGTGTGTTAGCAGTTCCAGTAAGACGAAGGCATTGATGCTATGGACTGTCCCACCCGTTCCCCAGACCTGAATCCAATTGAGCACATCTGGGACATCATGTCTTGCTCCATCCACCATCGTCACGTTGCACCACAGACTGTCCAGGAGTTGGCAGATGCTTTAGTCCAGGTCTGGGGGGAGATCCCTCAGTGCTTATCAGCAAACCTTATAGCAGTCTTGTAGAAAGATAGCACTCCAAGGACTTTGTAATAAAGTTGAAAAAACACCTGCCACAGTGGATCAACGTTTTAGTTCTGTATCAGAACTTTCGTCAGGATATAAGTGCAACACAAATAACCAGTTTAAATAACAAACCATTCATAATTACCTTGTATACAGATGTCAAATTCAAAATATGTCATTTTGTTTTTTGTTGAAAGTAATGGCTTTCTTCTGGCCACTCTGCCATAAAGCCCAACTCTATGGAACGTACGACTTATTGTCGTCCAATGTACAGATACTCCAGTCTCTGCTGTGGAACTCAGCAGCTCCTCCAGGGTTACCTTAGGTCTCTGTGCTGCCTCTCTGATTAATGCCTTCCTTGCCCAGTCCATGAGTTTTGGTGGGCAGCTTTCTCTTGGCAGGTTTGCTGTTTGCCATGTCCTTTCCATTTGGTTATGACAGATTTGATGGTGTTCGTGGGGATAATCAAAGATTTGGATATTTTTTTATAACCTAACCCTGACTTCTCAACAACATTGTCCCTTACTTGTTTGGAGAGGTCCTTGGTCTTCATGGCAGTGTTTGGTTAGTGGTGCCTCTTGCTTAGGTGTTGCAGCCTCTGGGGCCTTTCAAAAAAGGTGTGTATATGTAATGACAGATCATGGGACACTTAGATTGCACACAGGTAGACATCATTTCACTAATTATGCGACTTCTGAAGGTAATTGGTTGCACCAGAGCTTTTTATGGGCTTCATAACAAAGGGGGTGAATACATACGCACGTGCCAATTTTCTGTTTTCTATTTCTAAAAAATAGTTTTATGTATATATATTTCATTTCACTTCAACTTAGACTATTGTATTCTGATCCATCACATAAAATTCAGATTAACAAAACATTGAACTTAAGGCTGTAATGTAACAAAATAGGTAAAAAGTCAAGGGGGGTGAATACTTTTGCAAGGCACTGTATATGTATTAATAAAGTGAGTACTTCATTATACAGGAATTATTGACTGATTTATACAAAACATCACAGTGGCTTTTATGGGTGTCCTGGGTTGAAAGACTTGAATAATATTTCACAGCTAATTATATTCGTGAAACAGGTCGCTGTTTTCCTAACAGTTATAGAAGCCAGAGAAACCTGCCAGCAAGCCATTGATTACTCTGTTAAATGGCCATTTCCAACCAAAACCACTAGAAATAGCAGAGAGATTTAAATTCTATAAAAGAAGGCAAGAGCCTGGTGAATCTGTTTCAGCATATGCCACCGCATTACGGAAACTTGCCAGCACCTGTTGTTTTTAGGCAGGCAAATGACCTCCTGAACAAATTTAGGGAAAAACTACAGGGAGTGCAGAATTATTAGGCAAATGAGTATTTTGACCACATCATCCTCTTTATGCATGTTGTCTTACTCCAAGCTGTATAGGCTCGAAAGCCTACTACCAATTAAGCATATTAGGTGATGTGCATCTCTGTAATGAGAAGGGGTGTGGTCTAATGACATCAGCACCCTATATCAGGTGTGCATAATTATTAGGCAACTTCCTTTCCTTTGGCAAAGTGGGTCAAAAGAAGGACTTGACAGGCTCAGAAAAGTCAAAAATAGTGAGATATCTTGCAGAGGGATGCAGCACTCTTAAAATTGCAAAGCTTCTGAAGCGTGATCATCGAACAATCAAGCGTTTCATTCAAAATAGTCAACAGGGTCGCAAGAAGCGTGTGGAAAAACCAAGGCGCAAAATAACTGCCCATGAACTGAGAAAAGTCAAGCGTGCAGCTGCCACGATGCCACTTGCCACCAGTTTGGCCATATTTCAGAGCTGCAACATCACTGGAGTGCCCAAAAGCACAAGGTGTGCAATACTCAGAGACATGGCCAAGGTAAGAAAGGCTGAAAGACGACCACCACTGAACAAGACACACAAGCTGAAACGTCAAGACTGGGCCAAGAAATATCTCAAGACTGATTTTTCTAAGGTTTTATGGACTGATGAAATGAGAGTGAGTCTTGATGGGCCAGATGGATGGGCCCGTGGCTGGATTGGTAAAGGGCAGAGAGCTCCAGTCCGACTCAGACGCCAGCAAGGTGGAGGTGGAGTACTGGTTTGGGCTGGTATCATCAAAGATGAGCTTGTGGGGCCTTTTCGGGTTGAGGATGGAGTCAAGCTCAACTCCCAGTCCTACTGCCAGTTCCTGGAAGACACCTTCTTCAAGCAATGGTACAGGAAGAAGTCTGCATCCTTCAAGAAAAACATGATTTTCATGCAGGACAATGCTCCATCACACGCGTCCAAGTACTCCACAGCGTGGCTGGCAAGAAAGGGTATAAAAGAAGAAAATCTAATGACATGGCCTCCTTGTTCACCTGATCTGAACCCCATTGAGAACCTGTGGTCCATCATCAAATGTGAGATTTACAAGGAGGGAAAACAGTACACCTCTCTGAACAGTGTCTGGGAGGCTGTGGTTGCTGCTGCACGCAATGTTGATGGTGAACAGATCAAAACACTGACAGAATCCATGGATGGCAGGCTTTTGAGTGTCCTTGCAAAGAAAGGTGGCTATATTGGTCACTGATTTGTTTTTGTTTTGTTTTTGAATGTCAGAAATGTATATTTGTGAATGTTGAGATGTTATATTGGTTTCACTGGTAATAATAAATAATTGAAATGGGTATATATTTGTTTTTTGTTAAGTTGCCTAATAATTATGCACAGTAATAGTCACCTGCACACACAGATATCCCCCTAACATAGCTATAACTAAAAACAAACTAAAAACTACTTCCAAAAATATTCAGCTTTGATATTAATGAGTTTTTTGGGTTCATTGAGAACATGGTTGTTGTTCAATAATAAAATTAATCCTCAAAAATACAACTTGCCTAATAATTCTGCACTCCCTGTATATCCAGAAGATATTTTAGAAAAAACCCTCAATGAAGGGAAGCCTCTTCCACAAGCAGAATTGATGCAAAAACAGAGTAAATAGGAAAGATCAAGAATGAGGTTTAAGTGTTTGATTTTAACAACCAACACAAATGTTTTTTTTTTTTTTTAAAACTATCAATAAGTTCTGCCTATATTAAAAATTGATAGGGACTTGAGTGAGCTACTACCATCTAAACCGAAAATGACTTTTCAAGGTGCCCCTAATTTAAAAAGTACATTAGTGCAGAGTTATTTAAAAGGAAGTGTTAAAACGCTAGCGATTAATTTTCTAGGACCGGCGAGAGCTCACCCATTGGTTTTTACAGATGTAGGATGTGTTGCGCATGTGAAAATCTGAATCCTATACAGGGAAGTGTAGTGACAAAATTCAAATCAGAAAGGACACAGAAAGAGTTCAACCTTCTGGAACACATTACCTTCTATAGCAACAATGACATTTATTTATTTAAGTGTCCATGCAAACTAGAATATGTGAGAAGGACGACATGTCCTCTCTACATAAGGATCAGAGAACATATTTATAACATAAAGAGGGGGGTGGAAAGTCACAGTGTGTCAGAACATTTTAAGAAAATGCATGTACAAGATGCAAAAGGATTGGAATTTATAGGTATTAAAAAAGTAGTGCGAGACCGGAGAGGGGGTGATTTTATTCGTAAGATCGGACAGGAGGAGATGAAATTGATTTTCCAACTGGAGTTGTTGGTCCCATCCGGTTCTAACAACGATTTTCAATTATATAATTTTTTTAAAGATGAATCTTTATTTTTTCCATATTTAAATTTTTCTTTTTCATCTTTTTTAGTCACCCATGCCAATGTTTATCCTTGATATTTTATACACATTTTAATATATAATAAATATATTTTTCAATTATAAAAGTAATACCATTTTGGGATTCTGGATTTCTGAGGTTTATATTTTAGCACTGTTTAGTGCATCTACCCCCTTTTATGGTTATATCTTCCTATATATTTTAATATTTTAATTAGTTGTGCCTTCTGTCTATAAACTTTGTTTTTATTCTCTCCTCTATATATATATTTTGTTTAGAGATTATGATTTGAATTAGGCAATTTACCCTTATACATATGGTTTTTAATAGAAGATGGCTATAGCTATTGAAACATAGAATGTGACGGCAGATAAGAACCATTCTGCCCATATAGTCTGCCCATTTTTTTTAGTTAGGATAGCCTAAAGCATATCCCATGCATGCTTAAACTCCTTTACTGTGTTAACGTCTACCACTTCAGCTGGAAGGCTATTTCATGCATCCACTACCCTCTCAGTAAAGTAATACTTCCTGATATTATTTTCAAACCTTTGCCCCTCTAATTTAAGACGATGTCCTTTTGTTGTGGTAGTTTTTCTTTTTTTTTTTTTAAATATAGTCTCCTCCTTGCATAAGTCATGCCCTAATGGCAGCCCTGTGTCTCACATTCAAAATAATTTTTTTTAAATTCTTTTTATTGGTTTTTAAAAAATATAACATACAAATAATAGTTCTAAATTAGAATTCAATACTCTCATTCCAACAAAAATTTGGTATGCAAATTTCTCAACATTGAAAGAGAATATTGAAAACATCATGTGACAAAATTTCATATCAAACCAAATACAACATACTACATATACAAGACATACAATCATGGTCATGGATAGCCAACATATACTGTACGGATTAAGATCTTGAATCTATGAACCTTAAATATCAAGATATTAAAGTATCTAATAGACCTATTTGAAACATTTTGATTGCACTTGATAAGGTAAATGATAAGTATATCCCTATCTTTCCAACAACCTGTTTATAGAAGAGCAAATGGTTATTAAATTGTGTCTCTACCAGGAAGCTATACGATTAAGAGTATAATACGTAAAAGCATTAACAAAAAAGTTCAGAGGGACTATAAAAATAAGATAGAAGAATTGGTCATGGAGTCCAAAATTAACATTTCCACACCAAGATGTTACCGAATGTAAAACCAATATTTATATAAACCGCAATTTGCTAAATTAGATTATATCTAATATCAAAATACAAGATATTTAATCCATCAATATCTCATAAAAGCTTAAAAGCAACTACAACAGTGTTCACATTCAGAACACAACATTTCTATTCAGTGTGAAATCTCTGATGTTTAATAAGACTTCCATGATGGCTAAAACGTTTCCCACATTCAGGACATGAAAAAGGTTTTTCTCCGGTGTGAGTTCTTTGGTGACTAACAAGCTGTGAGTTCCAGCTAAAACATTTCCCACATTCAGGACACGAAAAAGGTTTCTCTCCTGTGTGAGTTCTTTGGTGACTAACAAGATGAGTGTCCCGCCTAAAACATTTCCCACATTCAGGACATGAAAAAGGTTTTTCTCCTGTGTGAGTTCTTTGGTGATTAACAAGATGTGACTTCCAGCTAAAACATTTCCCACATTCAGGACATGGAAAAGGTTTTTCTCCTGTGTGAGTTCTTTGGTGACTAACAAGAATAAAGTACTGGCTAAAACATTTCCCACATTCATTGCATGAAAAAGGTTTTTCTCCTGTGTGAGTTCTTTGGTGACTAACAAGATGAGTGTCCCGGCTAAAACATTTCCCACATTCAGGACATGAAAAAGGTTTCTCTCCTGTGTGAGTTCTCTGATGAACAACAAGACTTGAGTGACAAGTAAAACATTTCCCACACTCACTACACGAGAAAGGTTTCTCTCCTGTGTGAGTTCTCTGGTGACCAACAAGATGTGAGTTCTGGCTAAAACATTTCCCACATTCAGGACATGAAAAAGGTTTTTCTCCTGTGTGAGTTCTTTGGTGACTAACAAGATGTGAGTCCCGGCTAAAACATTTCCCACATTCAGAACATGAAAAAGGTTTTTCTCCTGTGTGAGTTAAATGATGTCTATTAAGAGCTGATTTACTGAGAAAACATTTCCTACACTCACTACACGAGAAAGGTTTCTCTCCTGTGTGAGTTCTCTGGTGACCAACAAGATGTGAGTTCCGGCTAAAACATTTCCCACATTCAGGACATGAAAAAGGTTTTTCTCCTGTGTGAGTTCTCTGATGTATGATAAGGTCTGATTTACTAAGAAAACATTTCCCACATTCATTACATGAGAAAGGTTTTTCTCCTGTGTGAGTTCTCTGATGTCTCTTCAAAACTGGTTTACTGACAAAACATTTCCCACATTCTGGGCATGAAAAAGGTTTTCCCCCAGTGTGAATTCTCTGATGGACAACAAGGTGAGAGTGTTGGCTAAAACATTTCTCACATTTAGGGCATGAAAAATGTGTCTCTCTTATGTGAGTTCTCTGATGTATAACTAGACTTGAGTGACAGCTAAAACATTTCCCACAATCAGAACATGGGAATTTGGGGGGTTTTCCATTTATTATCCAATTTGTAGACATACAGGATTCCAAGAGGTCCCTTGATTTTTGAGAGTTAGAATCCTTGTTGCTTTTATTAAAAGATTTCTTCATAATCTTGCTTAGCATACTTCTGTTCTGGTCACGTTCCTTCAAGGTTTCTGCTGGTACTGTGATTTAAAAAAAAACTGTTACTATAAATCATTTCTGGTTTACTATATTTAGAAAAACTGACACAATTTTCATGAAAGATCTGAAATACAACGATGAAGCTTCATACTGATTGGGAAGTACCTTTTACATTCTGTAACTCCTTCTCTATCACAACTTCATTTCATTTGGTTTTGTAAAATGTAATTTGGTCTATATCACCTCACTTAACTACATTTATACATTTATAACTATTACCAGACAAGCTCACTCACACACACACCCACGCACTCCAGATAAGCTCACTAAAACACACACGAACTCACTATAGAAAAACAATGGTCACGGCAATGGTTGGACCTAAAGTGCATGTGCAATTGTTGCCATGTCAGTAAAAGAAGCTTTACAAATCTTTACTTAAACTTAAAGAGGCCCTCTCATTATTTTCTTCAGGTTTACTTTTCTAATGTCCCTCTATCTAATTGATTACAATCCCCTCCTTGCCACTTGTACTCGTTTATGCTCTTCTGTAAAATTGGTTTTACGGATAGATTGTGGGTAAATTTGATAGGCAAACATTCTATTAGTACCTAGCATTATTTTATAGCTAAGAGAGCCTTATGCCTATCCCAGACTTGCTTAAACTCCTTCACTGTGTTAACCTCTACCACTTCAGCTTCAAGGCTATTCCATGCATCCACTACCCTCTCAGTAAAGTAATACTTCCTGATATTACTATTAAGCCTTTGCCCCTCTAATTTAAGACTATGTACTCTTGTTGTGGTAGATTTTCATCTTTTAAATATAATTAACAGAACAGGGGGTAGAGTCAGCGCTAATCGGGAAGGCAGCAGTCCCAAACAAGGACTCCCTCTAGTGTCCTTGAAAATCAGTGATAAAGAGCGAGAAAGGATGAGGGGATGGGTCTGCGTCGGTGTGTACACTGAGTATTAAGTCCTAGGGATCGACCGATTATCGGTCTGGCCGATATTATCGGCCGATATTTGGTATTTTCGGCAATATCGGTATCGGCCAATTCAGATACCGATATTGCCGATAATATATAACAGGACCGCCGGGCCCATTACAAGCCCGGCGGTCCTGTGGGGGCCAGCAGCAAGCGCTGACTTACCTTGCATGCAGCTCCTCCCTGTGTAAATCTCGCGAGACCCGCGGCCGCAGAGCGTTGCCACGGGTTACCATGGCAACGCTCCGCGCGGCACTAAGAGCCGCGAGATTTACACAGGGAGCTGTAGGAGCTGCTTGCAAGGTAAGTCAGCGCTTGCTGCTGCTGAGCCACCACTGTACTTAACAAGCCACTGGACCACCAGGGGATACTATATCCCCCTCCCTGGTAAGAAGCAGGGAGGGGGGACTAAACAAAAAATAAAAACATTTTTAAATATTAAAAAAAATATTAAAATAAAAAATTACACAAATTACATCACTCCACACACACCCAAACACACACTACACAAACACACACCACACAAACACACTCCACACAAACACACTCCACACAAACACACTCCACACAAACACACTCCACACAAACACACTCTACACAAACACACTCTACACAAACACACTCTGGGGGGGGGGACTAAACAAAAAAAACATTTAAATATTAAAATAAAAAATTACACAAATTACATCACTACACACACACAAACACACTGCACACATACTGCATTACATACACACATACTGCATTACATACACACTACACAGACACACACACACTGCATTACATACACACACTACATTACATATACACACTACACAGACACACACTACACAGACACACACTGCACACATACTGCATTAGACACACACACTGCATTACATACACACATACTGCAATACATACACACTACACAGACACACACACACACTGCATTACATACACACTACACAGACACACACACACACACACTGCATTACATACACACACTACACAGACACACACATACTGCATTACATACACACTACACAGACACACACACTGCATTACATACACACACTACAGACACACACATACTGCATTGCATACACACTACACAGACACACACACACACACTGCATTACATACACACACTACACAGACACACACATACTGCATTACATACACACACTACACAGACACACACACTGCATTACATATACACACTACACAGACACACACACACACTGCATTACATATACACACACCACAAACACACACTACACAAACACACACTGCACACATACTGCATTAGACACACACACTGCACACACTACACTGCACACACACTGCATTACATACACACACACTGCATTACATACACACTACACATACACACACTGCATTACATACATACACATACACACTACACAAACACACAAAAACACACTGCATTATACACACACACAATACATAAACACACTGCATTATATACACACTACACACACTGCATTATATACACACTACATTCATTATACACACACTACACAAATACACACTCTGCATCCACTACACACAGTTCCCCTGTCTAAAAACACTTCATCCACTACATGTGGCATGTATATTTTGTGCATTTACCTTTCGAATTAGTTTATTTATTCAAAATAGTAAATGTACAGAATATCGGCAAGATATCGGCTATCGACCTGAAAGTTTGCAGATTATCGGTATCGGTATCGGCTCTAAAAAATCAATATCGGTCGATCCCTATTAAGTCCGATAGGATGTATATTATCGTGTACAAAGTTCTACTTTTGGTAGTATCCAGAAGATGTCGGTGTCGTGGAGAGTCCAAATATGTGCAAAAATAGGAAAGATCTTACTTACAATTTACAGAGCTTAATCCAGCTCTGGTGTGGATAGCTTGCAGCGGTATTATCCCCGCTTATAGGATATACGGCAGGTGTCCTCTTCTTTGTAGTGCCGGGTGGTCGGAGTTGGGAAAAATAAAATGAAAACAGTAATGGTGCAGTATATTCAACACTTATATAAAAAGTTATATAAAATATGATGGATACACTCACATTCTGTAGAGCTTTGACTAGCTCTAGTTGGTTAGGCGTACAGCGGTATCATCCCCGCTTCTAGGATATATGATGAGTGATCTTGACCGGAATATCAGGAGCTCAGAGAGAAAGTAAAACAGCGATAGTGCTCTCAATAAAATCTTGATAAAAAAAAATTAAAATAAATAAAATATACTCACAATGTATGGGGCAGACTAACTGCTCTATGTTACAGCGTGGGTGGTATGATCCCCACCTAGGATTCTTGGAGTGTAGTTTTCAGGACTTTTAAAAAAAATAAAAAAATAAAAGAAGTATAAAATATAAAATGAATATAAAATATATTAAAACGTTTATAAAATAGCCAGGTAATAGAAAAGATGATGGTTAAAACGTAAAAATGACCAAAATCTTTTATTAACAGTATATAAAACAGTAAAAATATCCAAACGCGTTTCGCCAATATAGGGCTTTATCCATTGATAAAGCCCTATATTGGCGAAATGCGTTTGGATATTTTTACTGTTTTATCTTTTCTATTACCTGGCTATTTTACAAACTTTTAATATATTTTATATTCATTTTATATTATATACTTCTTTTATTTATTTATTTATTTTTAAAAGTCCTGAAAACTACACTCCAAGAATCCTAGGTGGGGATCATACCACCCACGCAGTAACATAGAGCAGTTAGTCTGCCCTATACATTGTGAGTATATTTTATTTATTTTAATTTTTTTTTATCAAGATTTTATTGAGAGCGCTATCGCTGTTTTACTTTCTCTCTGAGCTCCTGATATTCCGTCAAGATCACTCATCATATATCCTAGAAGCGGGGATGATACCGCTGTACGCCTAACCAACTAGAGCTAGTCAAAGCTCTACAGAATGTGAGTGTATCCATCATATTTTATACAACTTTTTAAACAAGTGTTGAATATACTGCACCATTACTGTTTTCATTTTATTTTTCCCAACTTCGACCACCCGGCACTACAAAGAAGAGGACATCTGCCGTATATCCTATAAGCGGGGATAATACCGCTGCAAGCTATCCACACCAGAGCTGGATTAAGCTCTGTAAATTGTAAGTAAGATCTTTCCTATTTTTGCACATACCTTACCATCAAGACCTTCTGCAATATCACTATAAAAATATTAAAGAGAATGGGTCCAAGTACAGAGTATTTAAGTATACTCTATTGGCTACAACAATCTTACCTCAGTGGACCCAGTGCCTGGTTGGCTCTGTCAAAGAGCATTTTTACCGGGGCCTCCTGTCCCAAAATATGGTAGAACAAGGACTCAAGCTTCTCTGGTATAGGGATGGTGTACAGTTCGGACAGGCCACATATCCTAATATTCTGCCTCGGGCTCTGATTCTGCCTGTAACGGACTGTTTTGCACAAAAGGGGAAATAAACGTTTAGGCGATCGGCCCCCTTTCCAGAGATGCAGGCACAGCTACTGCAGAACACCAAAGACACGAGCCGCCAATAAGTGAATGCTGCAAACTCCCGAACGGCATCCAATAGAGCACTCCAAACAGACGAACAGGAACCATACGAATTGCTGCTACCAGACAAATAGGAAAAGCATCCAAGCGGCTTACACTCCTAGCAATCAGTCTCTATCAGCATTCAGTAAATCCCCCCAAAGACGAGACAAGGCTCCGCGTTGAGGGTCAAGCAGTGGTCTGTTTAATGAGGGCTAGCTGCCCGGCTTTTATGCAGGGCACCTAGGGGACCAAATGGGAGACTGTGACAAGGGACAGACAAGTAGACAAATAGGACACACAGTCACATTGTAGGACACACAGTCACATTGTATTCCCACAATGCATCCTGGCTTCCTCCCCTCTGCCCTGGGAGATAATTGAGAATTAATTCAATTATCTCCCAAGACAAAGGCAAATCGCCATTATGCACGTGGGGATATTAAAACAAGCATTACTGTTAAAATACACCATGTAAGACACATTACATTAAAACTATACATTTAACATATCCCCAGATAGCTCAGGTCTGAGCGCACATTATTAAGCGAATAGCGCTCAGACCACACGAATACAGTTTAATCGCCATGGAGCCAAAGTCTTTACAGTCAGTTTCATACGAATGGGCTTCATGGGATTCCTATCTGGGGATAACACATTCAAACAAAACTACCGAACACCGGGCCATTCGTGCACTTCCACCGAACAAGAAGGGAGGTCGGCGGCTTAAGCGGTGTTCACGCAAAACTGTGTCCGATTTTAGTTCCATGATAATAGAGACGAACACCGCTGTGCATTCGTATGTTTAAAATGGCCGCGACCTCGTGTTCGTGATACGAACGAAGGCCACCCAGCATTCGTCAATTAAGCTGCGGTTAACCGCAGCTTCAGGGAGGTTAATTGCCGGCACAATCCAGCTCCCAGGTGGTCCAGTCATTCGTACGGTTGTTCGGTAGATTGAATTTACCGAGCCCCAGGCAGAAAAGCACGAATTAAGCTTTTCTGCAGGTAAAAAATATGTCTTTTAACAGGGGCCCATAGTCCAAAGGCAGCAGGCGAGCAACCAGGCTTCTCCAATGCAATGTGGTGAGATTGGTCTTGTCACACTGCCTAAGCAGGGTAAGTAACAGGTTCCCCTGACAGGTGGCCGCGGTCTCTGCGGCTCTATGCAGAATTGACCCAGTAAACACCTCTAGTGGTCAGCTGAAGAATGGCCACTAGTGTTCCACTGAAAAGACAGTGTTTACAGTAAAATGCCTCTAGAGACTTATTATACGCACTACTTACTACACTCACCAGAACAACTACATTAAGCTAAAGTTGTTCTGGTGCCCATAGTGGCCCTTTAAGTTATTTGAAATAATTACCCCTGAATCCCTTTCCTCAGATGTTGAGGCTTAGGAATGTATCACACATTTTATACGCTACCTTGGGATTTTATACCCACAATGCATTATCTTGCACTTCTCCATCCACATTAAATATCAGTTGACACAGCTCTGATCCTTTTTCTAGTTTACTAAATTATTTGCCATTTTGCTTATCCCTCCAGGAACATCATTCCTGTTGCAAATATTTGTATCATCAGCAAAAAGACATACCTTACTATCAAGACCAAGTACAGATCCCTGAGATACCCCACTTGTAACAAATATAATTGTTGCTTCAAATATAATCCATTGACTACAACCCTCTGTTGCCTGTCATTCAGCCACTGCCTAACCCATTTAATAATATTGGAATCCAAACTTAAAGATTGCAGTTTATTGATAAGCCTTCTATGTTCTGCAGTGTCAAAAGCCTTACTAAAATATAGGTAAGCAATGTTTACAGCACCACCCCGATCTATTATTTTAGTTGCCCAATCAAAAAAATCAATAACGCCTCGACCACTGTGGAGCTCACTTGGCCACCATGGCACCTCAATGACTCACTCCTCCACGACCATACCTTCTCTCAAACACTAACAGACGCCCTGCACATATACTTCCAAATAAATGACACTCCAGACATACACCCAACAACGTTGTGGCAAGCTCACAAAGCACTAATACGTGGCCTGTTAATTAGCCGCCCATCTTATGTAAAAAAGAAAACCCAAGAGGAATATCTTAACTTTTGCGCACATTAAGAGACACTACTGCAGCAAATATAGCAAATCCTACCCCGCAACAGACACAGGTGATCAAAAACACTGTGACACGAATCAACAATATTGCACTTGCCAAAACTGCACACATCCTACACAAATTAGAACAAAAATCATACTCACAAGGCAACAAAGCAGCTAGACATTTAGCGACCTTACGGAGACAAAATCAATCCAATGCCAAAATACCCTATCTACTTACAAACCCGACGGCCTGACAAACTCTTACTATAAATCACTGACAGCATCCCTTGTTCCCTACCTAGAAAAAAAACTTCAACCACATTATCACAACCGGCTAGATACCCCAGGATATGCTCATGGCGCATGTGGCCGCGCTGCCAAAGCCAGGCAAACCCCCGACCAAATGCCAGATCCTCTGTCCAATATCCCTCCTCAATACAGATATCAATCTATTAGCCAAAATATTCTCAAACCGTCTAGCAAACATCATACCGACTATAATACATGAGGGCCAAGTGGGCTTTGTCAGCGGCAGACAAGGAGCAGATGGAACACTAGAAACGACAAGGCTCTATGAAATAGCTGCCAGACGAGCACCCCTCCCAAAGAAGGACTGGGATGATTGGCGTCAGTACATGGAGTGCAACAATCCCTCCCCAAAATAAGATGGCAAAAGTGTACATCTGCAAACCGACAGCTTTGTTTCTCAGGGCACTAGACAACTTAAAAACATGTAAATAAAGGTATTGAAAAAGGTCAGTATAAGTCACTTCACCCCTGGGAGTGACACTCACTCCCCCCCCCCCACCGTTGCCCCTCAACTGTTCCCACTTTTCCCAGTGGCATCCTGGATAAGGAAATAACTATTTCACCAATACTGTACTTGAAGCACGTATGATCTGTTCTGCTCAAATAAGTGCATAATTGCAGTGTAATACTCCAGATGGAAATTGAATATTCAACTTGTTTACAGTGTAACATAACTAAATTGCTAACAATGAGGCACCAATGGTATGCACCCACACCACTGTACAGAGTATGTTTAAGCCTGCCACTGCTTCTCTCCCACCCTTTTTTTTCTTCTGCACCCCTCAAAAGATCAATAAAAATTGTCAAAGTAAAAAAAAAAAAAAAAAAAAATCAATAAAATTAGCTTGGTATGACCTCCCTGATGTAAACCCATGTTGTTTCTGATCTTTAAATCCATGTGATTTTAGATGTTCAACAATCATATCCTTTAACATGGTTTCCATCACTTTCCCCACTACTGAAGTATGGCTTACTGGCCTGTAGTTGCCCAACTCCTCCCTACTACCGTTCATCTGAATAGGCTCAATATTTGCTAATTTCCAATCTTCTGGACTACTCCTATTAACAATGTTTGGTTAAATAAATCAGTTAATGATTTTGCTAGTACACCACTAAGCTCTTAATAACGTTGGGTGTATTCCATCAGGTCCCATTAATGTATCTGTCTTTACTTTTGACAGTTAAAAAATAACCTCTTCCTCTATAAACGTATAAACTCAAATGTAACAAATGACTAATTTGTCCTCTTTGCTCGTTTGAGAGACTAATACCCCAAAGCGATCTAAGATGGCGCCGGAGTCCCAATGCAACTCCTCATGGATTTATGACAGGTCTGAAAAAAGACCTCCAGATGGTCAAGTCTGAAATTGGGCTGGTTCTCCGGAAAGTGATGGAGAGGCACGGAGTCTCCAGAGACAAAACATTCCAAGACACCTACAGCCAGATAGAAAGTCTTACCTCTCAGATACATAAGTTGACCCGTATGGTGACATTCTGTTATCAAACTAATATGGTGATCAGGTTTGCCATTTAACCCTTTGATGTGGTAATTAGCTTCACAAGTGAGGAAAGTCGCCAAAATGTGGTGTTTTACTAAACTCTGTAAATTATGTACACATACACATATAAACTCTGGTCCGTCTAGGTTAACAAACATTTTTTCAGAGACAAAACAACAACGTACAAATAATGATACACAATCTAACTAACTATACCAACAAAAACAACAATCTAACTAAATAACTAGCAATAACAACTAAATCTTATAAAGTCACCAAATCCCACTCACAGTTCACCATTAAAAAAAATAGCCCATGTCTGCTCACGTGTCTGGTCAGTAGCACAGCCAAGAAGAAACAGGTTTACTAGGTAGACTTCGCTGAACACAAATATTAGAGTTTCAAAACAGTAAAACATATCACAGCGATGATCTTGTTGATCAGTGAAAGTGAAGTTTTTTGAATTTTTCACACACAAACAACACTTTCACTTTGTTGTGATATGTCTTACTGTTTTGAAACACTAATATTTGTGTTCAGTGAAGTCTCCAGAGTATAACAGTAACCCCCATGTACAGGTTTTATAGGGGTTTTTTTTTTTAAAGTTACAGGGTCAAATATAGGACTTGGTTTTCTGTTTTTTCACACTGAAATTTGCCAGATTCATTATGTTGTCTTTGAAAGCATATGGTAGCCCAGGAATGAGAATGTTGGCATACCATTTGCAAAAGAAGACAACCCAAGCTATTGCAAAAAGGGTATGTTTGGTCTTTTTTAGTAGCCACTTAGTAACAAACACTGGCCAAAGTTAGCGTTCATAACTGTTTTTTGCATTTTAAACACACAAACAAATATAAATGCTAGCTTTGGTCAGTGTTTCTGAGTAAGTGGCTACTAAAAAGACTGGACATATCCCATAGTGAATACCCTGGGTTGTCTACTTTAAAAAACTATGTACATCTGAGGTGTGATACAGAGCATTATGACAGATAACAGTGTTACAATGTCACTATTGATACATTTTAAAAATGTATATTTTGATACAGCAATGTCCTACTTGTACTTATAGCCCTAACACTTTCCAAAAAAAGCTAAGAACATGTTAACATTGGGTATTTCTAATCTCAGGACAATTTTATAAACTATTTAGCACGGGTGTTTTTGGTGGTTGTAGATGCGTAACAGATTTTGAGGAGACAAAGTTCCAAAAAGTGTTTTCATAATATTTTTAAAATCATATTTGCAACGGAATGCCTGCCACCCCGACTTCACCCACTGGAAACTGGAGCTTGGTCTTAGGTCCAGGGTGGGTGGAGGATGGCAAAACCCCAACCAAGCTGCGGCGGTTCGTGGGGTTTGCAGTGGTTAAGGTGTCGAGTGCAGTGCTGATGGTCCTTGGCAAGCACTAAGAGCATTGTTTGACCGAGGCACCAAGCTCCAGTTTCCAGTGGGTGAACCTCTCTTTAAATCCAGAGAGCAGGAACAAGAACAGCTCTTACAAGAGCTAGTGATTATACTCTGGGGAGTATAGTGATTATAGCAATCCCCAGAGTGTGGTTCTCCAATCCCCCAAACATGAGCCAAGACTTCATGAATGGGTAAGCAGGTCTGTTTGTAAGCCAGCATTCACACTTAATACAATTCCTCAGGCCAGAGGCACACCCTCTGGACCTGATGGTACACAGGCACACAAAGGACACAAACCAATCAAAACAATACAGTAATGTCCAACTCTCCCACATATAGCACACAATCCCTCCCCTCTGCATGGGATATAATTAAAGCAGCTAATAAAATAACCTAATTATTCACAGGCAGCAAAACACACATTTTCCCCAAAGTCTAGAAAACACCCCAAAACATAACACATCCCCATAAAAGGTTTTGTGGAAGTCTCTTTTGACCGACCGCATGCATGATTTCATGCCCAAAACAGTTCCAGAGAATTTGGCTGTGTGGCCGGTACATTTCCAATACTAAGTTCAGTTCAAATAAACGAACGGCAACCGTTCGTGAAAATGTCAATGTTAAAGTGCCATTCGACACCAGTCAAAGGTCAGAGAAGGTAAAGTTTCAGCGGTGTTCGTGCAGTCGCATGTCCGATTTGAGTTCCATGAACTCGACAACAAAACACAGCTGTACTCGTTCGACTGAATTAAAATGGCCGCCGCCACATGTTTGAATGTCGAATGGCGGCCACTTTGACACTTCGGCTGTATCTGAAGTGCCACTTCAAAGGTGTAAAGCTGTTCCAATATAATTTAAAGGGACAGAAACAGTATTTTAACATCCAATATGCCCAAATAGAGTTTTTAAACGGCAATATAGCCTAGGGGCCATAGTCACAGGGCAAGAGGCTAGCAAGCAGGCCTCTCCAAATCCCAGTGACGAAGGTGCTTTTTATATTTCATAGTAAATTATATGGTATGATGAAAATAATCATATCTTTAGAAAGACCGTTTAATGGCGAGAAAAATGGTATATAATATGTGTGGGTACAGTAAATTAGTAAGAGAAAAATTACAGCTAAACACAAACACCGCAGAGATGTAAAAACAGCCCTGGTCAAAAACGGTAAGAAAATTGAAAAGAGGTCTGGTCACTAAGGGGTTAAAGAAATGTTTATTTTTCTTTGCAACACAATAAAAAAATAGTCTGCATTACATCTGCAGATTGCATTTCATGTAATTGTGATTAAGGCTCCCCTTATCTCCCAAAATCTTTACAAAGAAATGTTGTGTTAACAATTACATTATATCTCAACAGTAATACCCTACTTTTCTATACTTTATAAATCTGATAAATTATCGCTTTAATACAAAACCCAACCCACTTCTTAGTATGATGCTTGTGACGGACCGCCTGGCACCCTGACTGGGTACCTCCACCAATCGCGGCTTAATAGTATTGTTACAAGAACCCTTTGCACTGTTACAAACTAACCCCTTTGGTTAAACTCCATCCTGTGTTCGGTATACAGACCATACGAATTCACTCCACGAACCGTTATAAACACACATTCGTATGTGGCATGTTCCGCCACTTAACCCCAGTCACCTCGGAAAGTACCGAATAACCGACCAGCCTACGAGCGGAGTGTGCCTCTCATTAACCGCCCCGGAGCTGCGGTTAACCACCAACTAATTGACGGTCACAGGGGTTCCACGATCATATACATTTATCCAAAGGGAAACTACCGAAAGACTCACGAATGGGGACCACCTACATTCTGGCGTGTGGCCTCAATTAGAACGTTTATCTTGCATTTTTGAAAGAGTCATGTCAGCGTCCATATTCTCAGTATGTGTAGAAGATGTCTGATATAGAAATAGAATAAGGGAAAGAATACACTTTACAATATTCTGGTCAATCACCATAAAACAAAAAACCTGAAAAGGACCTATTTTACTCCCCCCCCAGCCCCCACCCATGAGCGACAGGTGTGGGCCCTAAGATGAAACGCAAGGGGGGTGGGGGGACCCAGCTCATACAAACAACAACATTATACTTACCTTTAGATGTCTTCTTTTTTTCAGCTCCCAAAAAGGCCAAATAAAAAATCAATACTTTCCATCGAACATCTAAAATAAAAAAAATGAATCTGGGGTGTATTTTTGGGAGATGGGGAAGGAGGGGGGCTTAAACAGTTCCGCTCGTCATCGGAGACGTAAACGGCCACTTCCTCAAAATCAAATTGTTCCTAAATAACACATTATTTCCACTGTTACTGTGACGAGACCAATCTCGCCACATTGCATTGGAGAAGCCTGGTTGCTCGCCTGTTGCCTTTGGATTATGGCCCCATGGTAAAAGCCTTCTTTTCCCCTGCAGAAAAGGCTTATTCCTGCCTTTCTGCCCGGCGGTCGGTAGATTCAATCTACCGAACTAACGCACGAATGACTGGGCCACCTGGGAGCTGGAGTGTGTCGGCAATTTACCTCCCAGAAGCTGCGGTTAACCGCAGCTTAATTGACGAATGCTGGGTGGTCTTTGTTCGGTTGCCGAACACGTGGCAGCGGCCATTTTAAAGTCCCGAGCGGCCAGCGGGGTTCAGCGCCCAAACCGTGGAACTGTAAACGGACACTTATTTGCGCAAACACCACTGAGCCGTCAGCCTCCTTGCTTTTGCATTCAGTCAGTTAACCGAATGCCTGTTCATTCGGTAGTTAAACCGTATGAACAGCATTGCCCCAGATAGCCATCCCGTGGAGTCTATTCGTATGGAGAACAGACTTTGTGAACACTTTAACTCCACGGCAACTGGACTGTGTGCATAGGATCTGAGCGCTATTCGATACTTTTGTGCGCTCAGATCCCAGCTATCTGGGGAAGGGGTTGCAAGTATATATTTTGTGTGATAAATGTAAAATGGTGTATTTTATTGTGTTTTAGTGTTTTATTGTAACCATGTGGGTAATGGAGTTTTGCCTCTGTCCTGGGAGATAATTGGATTACTTCCCAATTATCTCCAGGACAGAGGGAGGGAAGTTAGGATGCATTGTGTGGATGTTTTACCTCTGTATGTCTGTCCTTTGTCACAGTCTCCCATTTGGTCCCCTAGGGGAGTGTCCACCAGGTGGGAGACCTGCATAAATACTGGGCAGGTAGCCCTCATAAAACAGACCCCTGCTTGACCCTCAACACGGAGCTCTGTCTCGTTCTTGGGGGGATTTACTGTATGCTGTTAGAGACTGATTGCTAGGAGTGTAAGCCGCTTGGATGCTTTTCCTATTCGTCTGCTAGCAGCTATTCGTGAGGTTCCAGTTCGGGAGTTTGGAGTGCTATTTTGTATGTAGTTCAGGAGTTTGGTGTTCTGTAGCTGTGCCTGTGCATCTGAAAAGAGGAATATCACCTAAACGGTTTTTAACCTCAATCTACAAATAGCAACTGCAGCTGAATTATTTATCTGGAAATTAACTCTACCTTTTACAACATATGTTCTCTCAGTGTCTTCCATTATAACCTGTTGGTTTACGACCCTTCAATATTGTTGACTATGGCTCTTTTAAGGTATGATTAGATGTCACCGACAGATATTTGTTTCCCGGTCATTCTTAGCTTATCGCATTTATAGCTTTTTATTTCTGACTCTATAGTGTTAAAAAAACTTGTAACCCCCTGGCCCCCCTTTCCCCATTAAAGTGAGAATTGGATACTTTTATACCGTGTTTGGTTAACTTTAAACTATTAGATAGACACTGTCTCCATCGCTACAATTTTGTTATTATAGATATTGTTACTTTCCAGTTTGACTGAGATATACAGTCCACAGTTTTAGAGTGGATAGTCTCTGGATTTTTTCTTTATTTCTAATAAAACATTAATCTATTTATATTTTCTTGATTTTGTACATTTCATTTTATTATTATTTTTCTTACTATTATTGTAGGATTCATCATATTATAGATATTCATTTAAATAATTCTCTTTTTTCAGTTAGGGATTTTGTGATCTATTTATTAAAAGTGATGTTTTATTAGGGTTACTCCTTGTCCATGAGTGTTGATCCCCTACATGGTTTCTTTGTTCTTTTCTTTAAGCCAATTCAATCCTAGGGGTTACCCCTCTCACTAATTGAGTAACCTGACACTCTCTCCCTAGAAGGTTTCCCCCTTTTTTTGTTTTTTCTTATAAGTGTGGGTGCACATAATATGAGAGGTGAATTACGGTTGAACAGATATAAAGAGTAAATTATAGTTTTTGTTTACATTTTGTTTTCATCAGAACGTGCACTATTGACTCTGTCCTGAAGGGGTTAATAATCTTACAAAGAGAATTGGTGTGAAGAATGACTGCAGGATGTGTGCACTATGGATGAATGAGGAGGTCTGACTGTCCTTTTACATGTTTATATAGCTGTATCTTTCTCCCAAAAATGCTCTCACATGCTCCCTGCTATATGATGTAATGTATGGTATGTAGCTGCAGTCAGCAGACACTATCTATTGCTAGCTTCAAAAGTACAAAGTCAGGGTTTCTTGTTAACCCTTTGATTGACAGGCAACACATGGCTTTGTCCTAACTTAAACATCTAACCCTTCCATTGATGAGTTAACCTTGAAAAATGCCATGTGTCTGCAGTATATGCAACAATGATAGGTTATACATTAAATAATAATGATCCACACTCCACACAACCCACAGAATATCTGTATCACCCTCTACCATATCATTTAGTTATACTTCCCAATTTAAACTAATTGTCTGACTAGTGGCAGCATTCCATTAATGACTCAGAATCCTCCCCCCTCCCCATCTCTTTCTCTCCCTCCATGCTGCCCCCCTCCCCATCTCTCCCTCCATGCTGCCCCCCTCTCCCTCCATGCTGCCCCCTCCCCCATCTCTCCCTCCATGCTGCCCCCCCTCCCCATCTCTCCCTCCATGTTCCCCTCTCCTTCTCTCTCTCCTCCCATGCTGCCCCCATTCTCTCTTCCAATGCCCCTCTCCCTCACTCTCCCTCTCCCTCCATGCTGCCCACCTAAACTCTCCCTCCATGTTCCCCCTCCTCCCCATCTCTCCCTCCATGTTCCCCCTCTCCTTCTCTTTCTCTCTCAATGCCCCGCTCTCCTCCATGCTGCTCTCCTTCTCTCTCCTCCCTCCCCCACTTCATGCTCCCCCCTGCCTCAGTCCCCCTCCCCCCCAGTTGTAGTGTATAAAACTTGCCTGCCTGGAGACACAGACTCCGTTCAGTGAGCACTCACACTCCGTTCAGTGAGAATACACTGTGCTCTGTCTCTGCACAGGGGGGAGGGGGGATGACGTCACCGCTGTGTGTGAGTAGGAAGTGAAGCTGGGCTCACAGTCAGCAAGCATGGAGACTGACAGTGTGCTCACAGAGGGGATCTGAGTCCTCAGAGTAGCTGGATGAAGCTGGCAGACCCTGTGTGTATTCCTACTAATGGAACTGGCTAAAACAACTGGATGATTGACATTTTATTTTACACCATTAGATTGTGTCTATGGATCCTGTATGGGCTGCTGGGGGGGCTAAGCCAAGAGCAACTCAAACTAACTTAGAAATACATTAAGAAGTTTAATAATGCACGCTGCCCAAATTCACACACTGATTATCTCCGACACACACTGTATTTCCCTTTAACAAACACGATTATTATTATTATTATATTATTTATATAGCGCCGGCAAACTCCGTAACGCTGTACTGTAGCCCTTGCTTTCTCACAATCACTTCTCCTCTGTCACACACTGTCATTACACTGGGGTCTAATCATTATTATTTATATAGCGCCAGCAAATTCCATAGCGCTGTACAATGGGTGACTAATGTTACGAACACCCAGGGCTGATGGCGGGGATAAATACGCTGAATTAAAAGTCATCTAATAAGAGGAAAAACTTCAATTCATAAATGCAACGTTTAGTAGATATTCTCCTAGATATACTTTGACTATAGCGGTTAAGGCTATACAGAGCATTGTTGGCTGTACTTCCCGTTTTATATCTATTCTTTAAATAAATTTACTATGCAGTAGGAAATTGCATGATTTATATTTTATTTTACACCAGACAAACATGCTTTCGACACTGCCTTTTTATTAAAGGTTTCATTGCCATTACATTGGGTCATTATTGATGTAGCATCGGATATACCACATATTATTGTGCACTATTGGATTTATTAATTTGTTAGACATGTAATATAACAATATGTAGGTATTTCTAATTGATTGTATATGATCATTAATATAATTGATCTGCACTAGTGTATTATTTATCTTCTTTTTTCATGTTTTTATATACATTGGAAGATTGACAGGTTTCTCCGTATTAACCTTTTTGTGTATTGGTTTTTATTAGTATCGCTCAGGGAGTTTTTGCAGTTTTCAGAACTTTATTTTTCACTTTTCGAGCACCTGTTCACGTCTGTTTTTCAACAAACTAGGACCCACAGTTCAGATGGTTCAACGATCAGATGGTTTAACCCCTTAATAATTGAGCCAATTGTAGAAGTTGTGATGAAAACGTAAACAAAACCTAGAATTGCCTCACTTATAAACGTAATTATTTCAACATAAATTGTCTGATCTCTATTAACAATACCATTTCGCCATTACCCTATCATCAATGAGGTACACTAGATGAACCTCACTTTGAGAAAAATTATCACAACCCCCTTTTTAAGGATTATTATTTATTATAGAAGTGGTGGCCCAGGTCGGATCCACAAAGCTTGGTTCCTTCGCTGGTTCCTTCGCTGGGTACAGTCTCTCTGATAGTGCCCAAATTGCTTGCATGTGTGGCACTGTACCCCACTGCGAGATGGGTATCCTGGTGGCTGTGAATTAGAGGGGTTCCCTTTCCTGGTAGTTGTGGTCCAGAGTGGGTGATCCGGGGCCTGATCATTGGTCTGAGGCTAGGATATTGTGATCTGTGAGCATGATTGTAGTAGACTGTGGCTTTGGCTGCTGCGGGTGGCCAGTGACGGATCCATTGTGCACGGTCTCGGGTCTGGGGACACTCTCTCCTGATGTGCCCCATCTTCTTGCACTGATGGCACTGTATTCAACCGCGCACTGGTTATTGAGGTGTGTGGGGGTTGGCGACTATTCCTGGTGGCCCAGGAGTAGCACTTAGTGGTCTGAGTGTTGGCCTGAAGCTAGGCCATGATTGCTTGCGGGCATCTTGATACTCATCGGCCTGTCTGGCAACTTCAGTGAGGTTGGTGGTTTTCTGGTCCCTTACCTACTCCTGCACCTCTGTATGTAGTCCATTAAAGAATTGTTCCAGCAGGAGTAGCTGGGTGATCTCTTCCCCGGTGTTTGCTTGACTTGCCTGGAACCAGGCTAGTGCTGCTCACTGCATACGGCAGGCTCATTCGGTTTGGGAGTCCTGCTCCTATTTCTTGGTTTCCTTGAAGCGTCTCCTGTACGTTTCTGGGGTGATGACATATCTTGCCAAAATCACTTCCTTCACCCGGCAAAATCTGTGATTTATCCTCTGGTATGTCTCTGTAGGCCTCTGCCGCACAGCCAGAAAGTTTACCCACCAGAATTTGCACCCAATCTGCTCTGGCAACTTGATACAGTCTGCATTGCTGCTCAAAATCTTGTAGGAAGCCGTCTATCCCTTCCTCTGCTTCCATAAACCTTTTAAGCCCTTAAGGACCAAACTTCTGTAATAAAAGGGAATCATGACATGTCACACATGTCATGTGTCCTTAAGGGGTTAAATGCATCATGTGGTACCCTTATTTTTTCTCTGCAGTGGTTGTGGTAGCTGGCAATCTTTTCAGGGCGCATTGTTTAGCTAACCAAAGTAGGTTCTCCCGCTCTTCCCTTGCTGCTTCCCTCTCTTGCCTCTTAATTTCCATCGGAGGGTTTTCTCTGTAAAGCGCTAGCTGGCATGTTACCTTCTTATCGAACTCTGTCTCCATGTTTTCAGTTGTCATACTGCTTCCATGCGCTGTGAGGCTCGTATCCAGTCACTTGCCACCAATTGTAGCGAAGCTCCAATGTCTAGCATAGGTATTTCCGTTGTAATATCCTTGCTTTTTATGCACTAAACCTTACATTGGGTCTCTCACAAAAAATTACAGGGCCTTTCCTTCAAAGATCCTCTGTGCCTGAGAGATAATTGCGTTGGAAAAACCTAAAACTCAATTATCTTTCAGGTACAGAAAAATCTGCAATATTTTAAAACACCCCAAAAATACATAATCCATACAGGTATCCCTATAAGTCATACATCTTCCAGCACCCCAGATCCGAGCGCCCAAGCTCACCAAATATCCTGTGGATCTGTTTGGTAGAATGCGAACTCCATCGTGTTAAAGCTTTGACCGGCCGTCCACGAGGCGTAAGCCCAAACAGTTTTACAGAAATAGCTTCAACAGATGGTCATCGTTCGTGAGTTTCTGTTCGCAAACTACCAAACACACCACTGGTTTTTAGACTGTCAATGTTATTGAATCTACCGAACAGTGTTCATTTCTCCATTTGTGAAAAGAACAAGGTGGCAGTAGAAGTTGACCGGTGTTCGGGAGTTTCAGTGGAAAAAATTAGTTCCAGGAATTTCACGCCTTTCTACTGCTGCCTGCGTTCGCATGAATAAGATGACTGTCATTTGTTGGAACACGTGCGTTCATATAAATGAATGGCGGCCACCCACGGTTCCTTTCAAGTGAATGAACCAGGGCTGGCCTGTTAGAAGGTGCGAACAAGGGGACCACACAGTTGATTCGGACAGTCTAACAAAAGAGAAATAAAAATGTAGCCAGAATATCCATTCTGCTACAGTACTTTTAAAATAAGAGTTAACTCCTTCCTGGATAATACTCCCCTAATAATAGCCCTTTTTAAGGGAGAACTATCTCCTTGTACTTCCAATCTTTTTTTTAAATAACCACGTTCAGGATTGGTCAGTTTACAAAGGGAAACATGGATCCACGATTGTGGCGAAAGTAAATTATATTACAAACACCCTGGAACGGTTTTGGGCATAGAACCATGTGCACAGTAAGTCAAATATTTGACTTCCATGAAAATCCACAACCCCTGAACCAATCTGGGTGATTTTGTTATATGTTGGTCCCCCCGATCGGAGCTATCAGGATGTGTCTCATCTCATGTGTGGAGGGAACAGCTATAGTCACTCTGAGGATTGTTATATTTTTTTATACTCCCTTGGATTACCCACTGGAAGCCGAATCCCGGTCTTGGGTCCAGGGTGGGTGGAGGACAGCAAGACCCCAACCAAGCTGTAACGCTGGATGTAGAGTTTACAGGGCTGATGGTGTCAGGTGGAGTGCTTGGAAGTACCCGTAGGTACTAGGAAGCGACGACTGACGGAGGCACACGGTCGGGGTGCCAGGCTGTCCAGCACAACTATTTGAACATCAGCATTTTGTGGGGCCCCTTTCACGTGAGATGTAACAAGCGCTTTTCTTGCAAAGTCCCCTCTGCCTGTGATACAATTAAGGTAGATAATACAATAACCTAATTATCCACAGGCAGAAAAACACAAATTTTCCACAAAGTAAAGAAAACACCCCATAACATAACATATCCCCACAAATATTATATCCCCCAATAGCCCTCATCTGTGTGAATAACACATCCAAAAATCACCCAGATCAGAGCATGGGTTCAGGAAATTCATGGAAGTCTCTTTTGACCATCCGCACGCATGATTTCATGCCCAAAACAGTTCCAGATAATTAGGCTGTGCGGGCGGTCTATTAATAATGACTAAGTTCACTTCGAATAGTCAAACGGGACCGTTCATGCAAAAAGTCAATGTTGAATTCCCGAGGAATAGTCTAAGTCCCAGAGAAGGTAACATTTTAGCGGTGTTCATGCCATTGCGTGTCAGATTTCAGTTCCATGAACTCGACGACAAAACACAGCTGAACTCGTTTGACTAAATAAAATGGCCACTGCCACGTGTTGGAATGTCGAATGGCAGCCACTTTGACTGCATCCGAAGTGCCACTACAAAAGTGTCAATCTGTTCCAATAAAAGTAAAAGAGGCAAAAACAGTTAATCCAGACCCCTTTTTCCAGGGAGTTCTGTCTTTACACAGGTCCTTTTCTTTGATCTCTTGATAATATGTATGGAAAACTGATTGGCAGGAGAACTGCTGGAGGGATGCAAGCTTTTGTTTTAGCTGGGAGTTGTAAAATGCAACTGAAAGCTTTGATCCTTATCACACTGTTATCAAGTATATGACCCCAAGTTGTGAAACCAGTCACATACACAGAAAGTTATACAATATTGGAGTTTTGCATGTTAGTTTATTACAGTCCCCACCTAGTGGGTGAATGACTCAAAAATAAAAGAGCCCTCTCAAATAAATACAGTTTTGAATGAATGTATTTCATAATTTAGCAGCATCATTGAGACACTCACATTTATCATATTTCACCAATAATTTGAACTCCCTCAGCCATATCCGTACACTTCCTTTACCCACATAGGCTCAGCATCACTGCAACCATTAGATTAGAAAAAAAACAACTCTTCCTAATCACTGACAAAACTGTCACAATGATTTTTGGAACAGTACCTAAATTACAAAAATTACACAATTCCCACCTATCCATCAAAACAAATTCAAAGGGCACACTGACCACAGTCCACTCTTTCAAATACTTGGATATGTTGTTAGACCCCAATCTATCTTTTGGCCTCCACATAGAAAAACTTGCATCTAAACTTTATCCAAAACTAGGTGCCCTGTACAGAAACAAATCCTGCCTAAGCCCTATGGTAAAGGAAAAAGATTGTACAGCAAATACTGATGCCAAAAATTGATTATGAGGATGTAGTATATGCACATGGACCACAACCCCACATTAAAAAACTCAATACATTGTTTAACTCCTTCTGCCAATTTGTGCTACAATGTAATTACAGGATCCACCATTGTGACATGCTAAAAGAACTAAACTGGCTGTCGCTGGAATCCAGATGCACCCTTCATCTTTCCATCCTTATGTGTAACCCATTAGTGACCAGGCCATTTTTCAATTTTATTACCGTTAAGGACCAGGGCTCTTTTTACAGTGGTGGTTGTGTTTAGCTGTAATTTTCCTCTTACTCATTTACTGTACCGGCACATATTATATACACAGCTGGCCATCATGCACCCATGTCCCATTTGGGACATTTTTGAAGACGGCCAATGTAATTTACCTTCGTCAAACCATAGACACCCTAGGGCAGGGGTAGAAAACCTACCGCACTAGTGCCATGCACGGCACTCAAGGTGCCTTTGCATGTCACTCAAGGCTACAAGAGCCAAACAGGCTCTGGCCTGTCAGGAGTCCCAGTGAAACTTCAGATATCTGATAATACATAAAGGTGGTGAAGGACAATCCTCCATTTATGCATTGCAGCACGTAGAGGAAGTGATCTCAGATCACTTCCTCCCAGCACATGTGAATGGGAATCCACACTGGAGTAGAGCAGCCCACAGCTTTCTGTTGCAGCCTCTGTCCTTGAGCTGTACCTGGCCAGCCTGGCCCCCACTAAAACCCAGGGAAGCCTCAGAGCTGCAGAATAACCCTCCCCTCATACAAATAATGCAAACACACACACAGTCCGCTTAAACACACTACCACCAACAATCCACATACATGCACACAACCCCAGATGCAGCCTCTCACATGCAATACCCCAAACAGCCCCACACATACACACACTACCAAATACACAATGTGACATATCCATCCACACACTGTTCCACAAGCAGCCCCCATACACAGCCCAAATTCATAGTTATTATATATGATACCACAAACTATTAAAGAACATATACAATATAATAGCTCATATACGCACAAATACAACGATACAAAGCAAATGCATTATAAATAACACAAGCAGAATATGGCAACATGCACACCTCAATTTTAAGAAATAGGACAGACACACTACGGGGCATCACAATCATATTTTGGCACAGTGCTGCTAAAAGGTTGCCTACCCCTGCCCTAGGGTATTTCACATGGTGGTATTTTAACAATTTCCATGCACTAATTCTACCAACAGTCTCTGTCAAATGTTTGGGTAGTAATTTTTTTGTTATTTTTCACACACATTCTAATTTAGGCATAGATTCTCAGCTTCTGTTAGGTGTTACTGCCAAAGAACACCCCAATATGTATTCAGCAGCATCTCCTGAGTACAGCGATACCAGCCATGTATAGTTGTGTCGGGTTCTCGGGGAGACAAAAGACCTTATTTGGACGGTGCGCATTCCAGTTTTCCAACTTGAAATTTTCACAGCTGGCCATCATGCACCCATGTCCTATTTGAGACATTTTTGAAGCCAGCCAATATAATTTACCCCCGTCAAACCTTATGTTTTTGAAAAGTAGACACACTAGTGTATTTTACACAGTGGTATTTTAACACTTACCATGCACTAATTCTACCACCAGTCTCTGTCAAACGTTTGGGTAGTCATTTTTTGTGTTATTTTTCTTACACATTCTACTTTAGGCATGGTTTCTCAGCTCCTGCCAAAGAACACCCCAATATGTGTTCAGCAACATCTCCTGAGTACAGTCAGGGACGTATTTGCCGCAAGCACTTTCCATGGGGCGGCGAAAAAAAGCCGCCTCCAAATGCCCAGGCAAATGTCTTGTTAGCCTGGCGGTGGCTAACTAACAATCCAGGTGGGCGGGCGGCGCTGGCGAGAGAGCACTGGTTTGTGAGCTGTCTGTTTAGCTCCCTCGCATGCTGCAGAGTGATCCTGGGAGCCAGAATATGACATCATATTCCTGCTCCCGGCATCACTCTGCGGCACGCAAAGGAGCTGAACAGGAGGATCAGTGCTCCCTCGCCCACTGCAGTCACCGGCCGGTCGCCCAGCAGCCCCACTAGACCCCAGGGAAAGCGAGAATGCCCCCAGCATTTCAAAGGTAAGGAGGCTGGGGGGATTTGAATTAAAAAAGAAATATGATTGTGCTAATGTGTGTGGGTGTGTCTGTTAGTGAGTGAGTGTGTGTGTCTGTTAGTGAGTGAGTATGTGTCAGTGAGTGTGTGTGTGTGTCTGTTAGTGAGTGTGTGTGTGTGTGTGCCTTTAAGTGTGTGTTCCTGTTAGGGAGTGTGTATGTCTGTTAGCTAGTGTATGTGTGTCTCTCAGTGAATGTGTATTTAGAAGGCGGGGTAGGGGGGAGGGCGGGGTGCCTAGGGCAGCCCAAAACCAGAATACACTGAATAAACCAATACCACCCATGCATAGGTGTGTCGGGTTCTCTGGAGGGTGAAAAGCAAAACGTCTGACATGTGTTTTTCAAAATTTTACATATCTTCTTTGCCTATCTTCTTTTTGGGGCATTTTCAGATATTCCAATGTATTTTCTTGCCATTTGAAAAGGTGACAACCCACGTTATTGTATATGGAGTGTTTTGATGTCTTAGATGAAATCATTTTAGTCAAAAAATTGGAGAAAGTATGTGGTGGTAATTGTTCAATTTTCATTTTTACACACACATTGCTTTTTGACTGTGATTTAGGAGAGCCTTGTGATGGAAACGCTGTCACTCTGACTGAGGACCTCCACAAATCAATGCTCCTTGCGCTTGCCGAGGACTCCAAGCACTCCAACCGACACCATCAGCACTGCAGACCCAACTTCCAGAGATACAGCTGCGCTGGGGTCTCGCCGTCTTCCACCCACCCTGGACCCAAGCCAGGATCAAGCTTCCAGTGGGCAGTCCTCTCTTCTTCAAGAGAGTATAGCAGGAACAAGAACAGCTCTTACAAGAGCTTACCCTGGGGAGTATAGTGTGAATATAGCAATCCCCAAGAGTGTAGTTATCCCATTCCCCAAGCATGAACCTAGGCTTCAAGAAAGGGTCAAGGAGGTCTGTTTAATGCACACAAAGGACTTACTTTTATACAAGTTTTTACACACAAAGTACCACCCACATGGTCTTGTGGAACAGCCAATTAAATATGTACAATACAGTTAAACACTCCCATTCATTCCAGCAAAATCCTCCCCTCTGCCTGTGATAGAATTACTGTATACAATGGGCTAATGTAATTATCACAGGAAAATATAGTTTTTATACAATTCTTATAACTTTTAAATTGTACATGCAATATTAATAATATAAATAGTTACATATTCTAACTCAGCATACTTCAAATACAAAAATACGAAAAATCAGACAATTCCCTCCTGTGGTTAAAAAGTTAAGTGGAAGTCCTTTTTGACCGACCGCAAGCATGGCTTTCCTGCCCAAAAGAGTTCCATATATTTGGGCTGTGCGGTCCGTCTGTTTTATGCAAAAAAACAATGAAGTCCCATTCGAATGCACAAAACCATCGTCGAACGCACTTCGATTTCTGCCGAAGGGTTGAAGTGGAGGAGAAGGTAAGGGTCAGCAGTGTTCGTGCAAATGTGTAGCCGATTTTAGTTCCATGGATTTGACGGCACAGACCGATGACCGAGTTCGACTATATAAAGAGGGCCGCCGCCACGTGTTTGACTGTACGAACGGCGGCAACCCGGAAATTAACCTGCAGTAACCCCCCAGACTGGGAGGTAAATTGTCTGCACACTTCCACTTCTGTGTGGTCCGCCTGTTCGGTGGTTGGTTCGGTAAGCTCCATTTACTGAACCAATTGGGAAAAGGACATGCACAAAGTATTAACACAGTCTGGGGACACAGTCTTAAAGGGGCATTGTCACAAAAAGTCCCAATATGCCCATATACTGTCTTTAAAGGGCCACACACCCCAGGGCCATAGTCACATGGCAGGAGGCTGGCAATTAGTCCTCTCCAGGCACAAGTGGCGAAGCCTGTCGTCACTGCAGATTGTTTTCTGCACGGCCTCCTTAGTACACCCATGCCCCCATGCATATTTTTACCCGGATTTTGGGATGGTCCAGTTACAATTGTATGACTAGCAATTTGAGTTGAAATTGAGAGTATTTCTTCTGATAGGCCTATCTTTAGCTTGGGGCTTATCACATACCCCAGTTTTATTTATTGCTATAAAAGTGTATATATTTGAAACATAGACGCCGCGAGGCAGTGTATATGGAGTGCTTTGATGCAACTGTTTTAGCCAAAACAAATTGAAGAAAGTGTGTGATGGTAATTGTTCAATGTAACGGCACCCAGGGTATAGATGGGGTTAAAGCTGTCAAAGATGTTCCCTTCCCGAATATGAAGTCAGCTACCGAACACTCCAAACTGCCGAACATGAAAATACACAAATAATCCCCCCCAAGTACGAGACGAGGCTCTGTATTGAGGATCAAGCAGGAATCTGTATAATATGGGCTACCTGCACGTCTTTTATGCAGGTCTCTTACCAGGTGGACACTCCCATAGGGACCTGGTGGAAAACTGTGACAATTTTATGCATTACCAATCACAAGCATACACATGAATAACCACTCCCACATGGACATTACAAACCCTCCTCTCTATCCTGGAGATAATTGGGTTAAGTGCTAGAAGTAACTCAACTACCTCCAGGGATAGAGCATAACCTTCATTTTACATATACAATAAAAACACATAAAAATATATAATTCCTAAACTACCAATGAAACACCCACATTCAATGTCTCCCCAGATAGCTTAGATCTGAGCGCCCAATATTACTGAATAGCGCTCAGATCACATACATACAGTTCAATCGCCATGGAGGTAAAGTCTTGTACCAAGTGTGTTCGTTATAATGAATGGGCTCCATGGGATGGCTATCTGGGGTAGCTCCGTTTGTATGGTTCATGTCCCAAACAACCCGGCATTCGTATGGGCTGGTGAACTGGACGAAAGAGGGGTCAGCGGCTTCAGCGGTGTTCGTATGAAATAATGTCCGATTTTAGTTGCACAGGTTTGTCGACGAACACCGCTGGCCATTCGACTGTAGATGGCCCCCGCCACGTGTTTGGCTTTACAAACGGCAGCTTCTGGGAGATATATTGCCTGCACACTCCCCACGCAGACGGTCCGGCTGTTCGGTTAATTCCATTTACCGAACAACATAGTAAAAAGAGCACGAATCGGCCTTTCTAGAGGGCAGAGACAAAGGTTTAACAAAGGGACCATAATCCTGAGGCAGCAGGGGAGCAACCAGGCTCCTCCAGAACCCAGTGGCGAGGTTATTTTCGCGACATTCAATTTTCAATCACATGCTAAATTAGGGTGCTGCTGTAAAAATGAAATTCCAGCGCACTCGCTTATCTACTAAACAGTGACTGTTTCATTTTTACTGTACTTATTGGCCCCCAGCAGCACCCTAATTTAGCATGTGTAGGTGAGTGTAGCCAAACCCTTATTTGCTCATATATGTATATATTTAGGAGTCTAGCCAGCTCCATGGGTTTTGCACCCCTCCCTGTTACAGGTGCCTCATCTCAGGATCCTATTTAAGCATTGTACTGCAGAGACCTCGAGATGGAAGGAGATCCTCCAAGTGAGAAGCTCATTTAGCAGACAGAGTAGGACCTGTCAAAGATGGGGTACATTGGCGTTGTGGCAGACTTATGCAATGTATGATCATATACTGTAACTAAACCCCCATTATATTTTTGGGCCTAGATTAGGTGTTTTTAATAAAACTGAAAATTGTTCAGCATTAAAATGACTGTTTAGTAGATAAGCGAGTGCCCTGGAATTTCATTTTTACTGTACTTATTGGCCCCCAGCAGAACCCTAATTTAGCATGTGTAGGTGAGTGCAGCCAAACCCTTTTTTCTCATATATGATTATATATTTCCTACCTTTTCTATGTAAAATTTTGCATATATTGTGTATTAATATTGTTTTTGTAATTTATTGTACCCTATTGTATCAATGCAATGTTTTATGGACCCAGGACATACTTGAAAACGAGAGAAATCTCAATGCATCTTTCCTGGTAAAATATTTTATAAATAAATAAATAATTTCACTATCATCATGCTCTATTACCTGTGCCACCAGCAGTGGTGTATCTTGGTTTTGTACTGCCCTAGGCAGGACAAAACTCAGGCGCCCCCTCCACCCCACCCTTCCCCCCTGCCCCGACTAACAGACACAAACACACTCTCACTAACAGGCACACACACATTAACAGACAAACACTCACTTACTAACGGACACACACACACACACACACTAACAGACTAACACACACTCACTAACAGACACACACACACACACACAGTCACATTAACAATTTACCCCCAGCATCCTTACCTTTGGGAATGCTGGGGGGGGTTCTCCCTCTCCCTGGGGTCTAGTGGGGCTGCTGGGCTGTTAGTCGGGGGGGCACTGGCGAGGGAGCACTTTCCCCTGAGTGCTCTGCTCAGCTCCCTCGCGCACCGCAGAGTGATGCTGGGAGCCGGAATATGACGTCATATTCACTCTGTGGCGCGTGAGGGAGCTGAGCAGACAGCTAAGGGGAAAGTGCTCCCTCGCCAGCGCCGCCCACCTGGCTTGTCAGTTAGCCCCAAGGCTAACAAGACATTTGCCCTGGGCATTTGAGGGCTTTTTTTGCCACCCCCTGGAAAGTGCCACCCAAGGCAAATGCCTTGTTTGCCTCCCGGCTAATACGTCCCTGACCACCAGCACCGCTTCTACCACACAGTTACTTTAACCTTTCCTTGCATACTTTGAGCTATTAGGACTCTGACCTCTGTCCACCATGGCACATGGTGTATTTTCACACCAGCAGCATTTAACTTACATAGTGTATTGAAGAGAGCACACAAGGGAAAAACTGTTTATTGTTTGTAGTGGGGATCTGAGTGAAGGTGTTTGTGCACGTTTATTGAAAGTTGTATATCTGGAGTGGGTTTGTGTTTGAGCCCTTGAGGATGTTTAATCATTTTTCGATAGGCCCTTGGCTTCCGGAAATTAAAAGATACTTAGCACAGAATTTGCACGGTGTTAAATTATGCAAATCACTAGTGGTTTGATTATCATCCTTGTCTCAATATTACCATCTGGTTTCACAGGTGGTCATCTAAAACATCGTAAACACAAATGTGAGCAAAATGCATTTTGTACTAAGGAATACAACCATAACAGTATAAAATCATTTACTATAACCTTACTAAATCCATACATATTTAACCCCCTGTGGATAACCAAATAGAGCAAATAGAAAATATAAGATCATATATTGTCACTCACCCCACCTTGACTCAAGACAATATAAAATATACAAAATTGTCTAATTTGTCTATATTCTATACCCCATCTTAAGAGTAAAAATTAAAATAAAAAGCATAATCATTATCCTTCTATCGTACATCCCACCTTGACTCAAGGCAATGTAAAATATCTGAAATTATCTGTTTTATATTAGTTTTCCTGGCACTGCAGGACCCTGTAGTGCCCCTCTCTCTCCCACCCCCAAGTTGCTGAAGGGGTTAAAACCACTTCACTGACTTACCAGAGTCCAGGGCCGATGTCCCTTGGCGCTGGTCAGGCTCCGCCTACTCTCTGCCTACTCTCCTCTCCTGACGTCGGCGGGGGAGACCTAATGCACAATGGCCGCGCATTAGACCTTCCCTTAGGAAAGCATTATTCAATGTTTTCCTGTGGGCATTCCGGCGCCGCTGAAGGTCCTCACATAGCGTGAGGACGTCCAGCGTTGCTTAACCCCTTAAGGACACAGCTTCAAGCAATTTGCATCTCTCTCAATTACTATACCAACACATATTATATTCTGTTTTTTAGACAACAAAAAGGGCTTTAATTTGATGTGACATTTACATATATAAATTCTCCTTTATTACAAAAAAATGCAAAATAATGGGAAAAATTAAAATGCTTTTCCCCCCAAGTTTTGGCAATAATAACATGCACAATATGTTCAGCTTAGGAAAAGTAATTCAAAATCAATTGAGTGAGGGAGGGGGTGACAAGTGACATTAACCCCTTAAGGACCAAACTTCTGGTCCTGCAGGGGGCGCCCACCGAGAAGTTTCGCGTTGGGCTGCTTGTGTCTGGGACTGGGCGAGCGGCTCTTTAGCCAACCCTCAGTGCAGCTGCTTCATCTTCTGGGCTCCCTCACTGAAAGTCCAACACCCGAGCTGATACATCCTGCAGGCAGGGGAAGCCAGGATGCCCCCTGCCTGTAAACAATGGAAACACTCTGGAGGGAGCAGGCTGTGATCTGAGCGCACGGCTATCCTGCTCCCCCAGCAGAAACAAGGGAAGCTACCTGCAGCCTGGAGGACAGTTCCCCTCTCCACACTACTAGGGGGCTTATTATTTTGTATATGTTTGTGGTTATAAAGTATGACTGTATACTAGTGTGACATTGTATGTGTATATTTCAGTAAGAGTGTGTGTGTTAGTGAGAGTGTGTCAGTGACATTGTGTGTGAAATTAAATCTGACCATTATTATAAATTAAGCTCCAGCGAATTATAAATTAAATCCCACCAAATGCATTAAATACATTATTTATCACAGCTGTAACTTATGTATTTAATGTAAAATGTATACATTAGGCAGTACCTGTGTATGGATTTATGCATTAGACAATATGTTAACAGCGTTACGGAGTTTGCCGGCGCTATATAAATAATATAATAATAATAATAATCGTGTTTGTTAAAGGGAAATACAGTGTGTGTCGGAGATAATCAGTGTGTGAATTTGGGCAGCGTGCATTATTAAACTTCTTAATGTATTTCTAAGTTAGTTTGAGCTGCTCTTGGCTTAGCCCCCCCCCCCCAGCAGCCCATACAGGATCCATAGACACAATCTAATGGTGTAAAATAAAATGTCAATCATCCAGTTGTTTTAGCCGGTGTTCTATCAGTCTGCTATACCCCGTCACTTCCGGTGAGGGGAATCAGCTGGATCCTGTGCTGCACATGCGTGCTAGCACTCCTGCTACTCCTCCACAGCAAGGTCCTGGAAGGTAAGTAAAACTAGTTTTACACTTTCATTGTAGTTAGTGCATTCACTAAGCCTAGGCACACGGGACATTTAGGGTTAAGTGAGGGTACAAATTAGGGTTAGGATTAGGGACTTGTTCATATTTAGTGATATTTCACATTAGGGGAATATCACTAAATAGTGATTTCTCACACTTTATTTTAACCCTTACCGCAAGGGTTAGGGTAAGAATAGAGTGTGAGAGAGGTTAGAAGCACTTACCTAACCCTAATTTGTACCCTCACTTAACCCTAAATGTCCCGTGTGCCTAAGCTTAGTGAATGCACTAACTATACTGAAAGTGTAAAACTAGTTTTACTTACCTTCCAGGACCTTGCTGTGGAGGAGTAGCAGGAGTGCTAGCACGCATGTGCAGCACAGGATCCAGCTGATTCCCCTCACCGGAAGTGGGCAGCAGGTAGAGGGCGATACAGATAGCTTCATCCAGCTACTCTGAGGACTCAGATCCCCTCTGTGAGCACACTGTCAGTCTCCATGCTTGCTGACTGTGAGCCCAGCTTCACTTCCTACTCACACACAGCGGTGACGTCATCCCCCCCTCCCCCCTGTGCAGAGACTGAGCACAGTGTATTCTCACTGAACGGAGTGTGAGTGCTCACTGAACGGAGTGTGTGTCTCCAGGCAGGCAAGTTTTACACTACAACTGGGGGGCTGAGGCAGGGGTAAATGGGACAGTATGGGGGGGGAGAGATGGGGAGGGGGACAGCATGGAGGGAGAGATGGGGAGGGGGCAGCATGGAGAGACAGAGATGGGCAGTGGGGAGGATTCTGAGTCATTAATGGAATGCTGCCACTAGTCAGACAATTAGTTTAAATTGGGAAGTATAACTAAATGATATGGTAGAGGGTGATACAGATATTCTGTGGGTTGTGTGGAGTGAGGATCATTATTATTTAATGTATAACATATCATTGTTGCATATACTTCAGACACATGGCATTTTTCAAGGTTAACTCATCAATGGAAGGGTTACATGTTTAAGTTAGGACAAAGCCATGTGTTGCCTGTCAATCAAAGGGTTAACAAGAAACCCTGACTTTGTACTTTTCAAGCTAGCAATAGATAGTGTCTGCTGACTGCAGCTACATACCATACATTACATCATATATCAATTTCTTCAGATATTCTCCTGACCTCATGTAATATATGTTTGACATAGGCGTGCGCAGCCAATTGCATTAGGGTGTGCACCCTAAAGCACAAGCACATGCCGTGTGTATATATATATATATATACACATACACACTGCTGTGAGGGTGCTGGTAGTGTGCTATGTGGGTGAGGGTGTTTGTGTGTGCGCTTGTGAGGGTACTGCTAGTGTGCTGTGTGTGTGTTTGTGAGGGTACTGTTAGTGTGCTGTGTGTAAGGGTGCTGTGTGTGTGCTGTATGTGTGGGGTGGAGGTGGGGATCGTGCTGCTGATTCCATCCCTGGTGGGGCTAGAGTTCACTCTCGTGAGATTTGAGCGTTGCCGTGGAAACGCTCATATCTCGCGAGAGGAACCCGGCGGAGCTGCCGGCAATAGCTTCGCCAGTCCTCTCCTGCCTCCCTCCCTGCATGTGGTTCAGTGGGGGGGGGGAGGCTGAGAGCGCCAGCTCTGCATGAGACGACAGGGGAGATCCTGAGATCTCCCCTGCCAGTCTCAATATACATAGGCGTGCGCGGGGATTAGGGTGTGCCCCGGCACACCCCGTGCGCACGCCTATGATGTTTGAGATACCTAAACCCTAATGGCTCACATTAAACAAATGCAGGATGGATTGATCTGATGTCTTTTGTTATGTCGACTATTGAACAAGGACAGGGGGAAAAAAATGTGGTTGTACCTGGGACTAAAGTGGTAGCCCAATCTACTTGTCTCGACTTGCCCACAAATAATTTAAAATTAAAAAGTTTGAGGACCTTGCTTAGACATGAAGACTGGCAGGGCTCAAAAATTTCCCAAATTAAATCCAAATGGAAATATGTAGGCAAAAATTGCTCATCTGGAAAAAAATATTTAAATTATCTATAGTCAATACTTGTTATTTTTACCATTGGTTTTGATTAGCAAAAATGTGGACTTTAACCCCTTAAGGACACCTGACATGTCATGATTCCCTTTTATTCCAGAAGTTTGGCCCTTAAGGGGTTAATGTCTTGTCCGCTGTCCTTCCCATAGTGTATTTGTAGCGGCTAGGTGTAATAAACGTGCATATAGTGTGTCTCGGCTGGTTTTGTGTGTGTGATGGCTATATGTAATGTTTCTTTGTGTGTTGCTTTTTTATTGCCACTCTTTCCTTTCGTTTTCCTTTCGTTTTCCTTTTGTGTTTGTGGTGACTAGATGTAATAAGTGTGTATGTCGTTTGTGTCAGCTGGATGTAATGTGTGCTGACTGTATGCAATGTGACTTTTTGTGGTAGTCTGGTTTTCCACTCTTTCCTTCTGCTTTTCTTTACCTGGTTCATTTACTTATAGGTCCAGTGGGGGTCGTACTCTGGTATGCTTGCATGGATCCTGGATCCCTGGTGGTCTAGTGAAGGGGCATGGAGTCTGCAACTCTGACATGTGCTGACCTCCCATGTGATCTAGAGAGTGCCAGACCTCGAGCTAGTGATTGCTGCGTCTGCATCTGCTGGAGGTCCAGACCTCATGATCATAGCCCTGTCCTCCCTAGCAGATCTGCCATCAGCCCATCTTGCCTAAAATTAATGTGCAGATGGCTACCTATTCCCCATACTGCTCCTAGTAATTTATTGGAGCTGTGCCCCTACCCATCACTCTCATTACGTAATTTTCTTTCTTAGAATAATAATTTCTTTACTAGACAGTTTAGCAGGTGCCGTACATTTCCTTGTCTATATTCAGCATTGCCCTCACTGATGTCATATGTGTGTGTGCTTTGGCAGCATGGAGGGAGAGAGAGAAGGAGAGGGGACAGCATGGAGGGAGAGAGAGAAGGAGAGGGGACAGCATGGAGGGAGAGAGAGAAGGAGAGGGGACAGCATGGAGGGAGAGAGAGAAGGAGAGGGGACAGCATGGGGAGAGAAGGAGGACAGCATAGAGGGAGAGAAGAGAGGAGAGGACAGCATGGGAGAGAGAGAAGGGAGAGAGGACAGCATGGAGGGAGAGAGAGAAGGAGAGGGGACAGCATGGGGGGAGAGAGAGAAGGAGAGGGGACAGCATGGAGGGAGAGAGAGAGAGGGAGAGGGTATAGCATGGAGAGTGGGAGAGAGAACTGGGTATGGGGCAGCATGGAAGGAGAGATGAGAGAGGGCCACATGGAGGAAGAGAGAAGGAGAGGGGGCAGCATGGAGAGAGAGAGAGATCTGGGTTACTGCTTATAAGTGCTGCTACAAAGTGCACTTGGAGATATTGTGGGGGTAGTCTGAGGTATACAGGAGGTGGAAAAAATTATAATTTCAAATCGTCCCAGTGGCAGTCGTAACAAATGACCATTCCTCACAGTGCAGGTAGCATTAACATGTTTAAAAATACAAAATGCAGTTTGCACCCAGACTCCTCCCCTCCTAGTCTTATAAAGGGCAACTCTACCCTGAGCTCCCCAGTCTTTGCCTGTCCTCAAGAGAAACAGGTCAGGTAGCAGAGTTCTCTATCTGCCCGTGGAAGAATAATTGAAGCTACTTACATTTTTTTGTGTTTCGGACAGATGTGGTGAGGGGGCTGCGGCTCCTGGAGGCCACCGTCCGGCTTTTGTGAAGAATTGCTTGTTCTGTGCACTTGTCCTTTAATTAACACAGGTTATGGAGCACACAACAGGTTTCTGTGTTTCACTTCTTTATCACATTCACCCAACCTGTACCGCTGGGTGACGGATGAGGTGATGGTGCACGCAGCTGAGAGGCTCCATAGTTGGAAAGCACACTTGGGTGGTGTTGCAGTCTACTTACAGATTACAGAGTGCTTCGCACAAGTACAAAGCGAACTCTGTGCCTGGTGCCAATTTTTAATATGGAGTCTGTCGGGATATTTAAACCCAGCAGTAACTATCTGGCTTCCGGGGGTGTGTCAGTGTGCTCTCACTAGCACACCAGAGGCCTATTAAGGTGAGTCAAGTGGTTTTCACCTTAATAGTCTTTTTGTTTCCTAAATAAGTTTTGTTATGGCTATATGACTGCCAGGTGCAATCCACATTAGCCTCTGTGTGTTCTGTTATTTTGTCCTACTCACAGCGAGGCAATTAGGCAAGGTTGTTGGTATATCAGTTCCTTATAGCCTCTTTATCCATATAGAAGGTGCAAGAACAGTTAAAACAAGATCTTTAAGGTAAATTCATATTCATTTATATTCCAACAAGCTTGTACCCAAATTTTAGATGATTTCCAAGGCTGTGTTATCTATTAAGGAAAAGGCTGTCTCCTGTGTATGCTGGTCGGAGTGTTTCAGAAAGGCTGGGTTTCCTATAATGCCTGTGAAAGCCAACCTCATTGTGAAACGCACACACGGGTGCGACCTGTAAAGATATATTTCTCACAAAGATTCAATTAGTTATTTATATAGTGCCATCATATTCTCTGTGCTGTGCAATACTTGAACTAACAAACAATCCTAAGAAAATGTTTTTTGACATGCAGGAACATTAGGTGAAGAGAGCCCTATCCAAACAAGATTACAGTCTGAAAAGTTTAGGATTGGACAAAGTAAATTCCTCTCCCGTTTTACCATTAAAGCGGCACTGTCATGGCCGGATCAGTTTATTTTTTTTAACCCCCCTCCCGACTCTCCTACATCTAACAGCCCCCCTGGCAACCCCCAAATCTCCACGCCACTTCCTAACCCACCATGTCCTCCCTACTCCAGGGGGGTCAATATGACACCCATATTGGCACAACGGAGATTAAAATCTCAGAATGCCCCTACTCTCTATGCCGCAAGTAGGGGCATGTCACTTAAACAGTGAGCTGCTCACTGTTGTGAAACCACCCACCCCATGCTGGGGCATCTCTTAACCAGCGGTGGTGGGCATAAATAGCCTCCCCGTGCCCCCACTTGTGCCCCGGCAGTGGGGGCTATTTAACTAAATGGAGGACATAGGGTTCCACATGGCCCCCACCTGCTGCTCTTGGGTGGGGGCCAAGTGGAACCCTATGTCCTCCGTTTAGCCCTAACTAACAATAAGGGGAGGAGGATCTATTGTCGTCCCTCCCGGCCCCCACACATGAGTGGCAGGTGGGGCCCAAAATTACAATGGGGAGAACCTAATGTCGTTGTCCCCCAGCCTCCACCCATGAGCGGCAGGTGGGAGCCCTAAATGACAATGGGGGGGACCTATTCACCCATCCCGGCTCCCACCCATGAGCATCGGGTGGGGTCCTAAATGACAATGGGGGGAACCTATTGTTCCCTCCACCCATAAACGGTGGGTGGGGGCCCAAAACCCTAACCCCTAGTCGCCCCCCCCCCCCAAAATAAATTACTACTTATCCCCCCACCCCCCACCCTACAGATTGGAAGGGGGGAAGTAATACATCTAAATACCTGTTAAAAAAAAAAATAAAAAAAATTATATATAATCAATAAAAGACTGCCTTGGTGCAATCCCACGCTGGATATGTAAAGCAAAAAGGAAAGAGATGCACTCTCAGGTCTTTGTAGAAAAAAAACTCAATATTATTTAATAATAGGTAACATATATCTGATCGACGTTTCGACCTCTTCAGGTCTTCCTCAAGATCAATATACAAACCTATACAACACAAATATATAAGCAACATAGGAGGAGTTACTCACCAAACAAACAGTGCACTGGAAACCGGAAGACCTGAAGAGGAAGATCTTGAGGAAGACATGAAGAGGTCGAAACGTCGATCAGATATGGAGTGAGCCTTGAGCCCCTCAGGAACCTTCATCTTTGAGGCTTGGTAAGCCTGAATGATGGCGGCAACAATCCATCTACTGATGGCCATCTTAGAAGCCTGAAGGCCTCTTCTGGGGCCGTTGGGGATAATGAATAGCCTTTGAGAGATCCGCCAGGCTGAAGATCTTTGTAGGTAGACAGACAGACATCGAACAAGATCCAATGGAGAAGGCAGAGATTCATCATTCTCAGTAGAAGACTCTGAATGAAGAGCCGGGAGTGTTATATCTTTGTTGATGTGAAAAGCTGACACCACTTTAGGACGAAATTCGGGAACAGTTCGTAAAATAACTCTGTCCTTATGAAAAACTGTAAAGGGCTCTTTCGTAGATAAGGCATGGAGTTCAGACACTCGTCTACCTGAGGCTAAGGCCACCAATAGAACCGTCTTAATGGTGAGTAACTGAGGAGAGATTGATTCAAGAGGTTCAAAAGGAGAATTGCTCAGAGCCTTTAATACCAAGGGAAGATCCCATGGTGGAGCGAAGGGCTTGATAGGAGGCTTGATTTTCAAAACTGCTGCCATAAATCTGATCACGTCTGAGTTTAAGGCCCATCTTTGGTCCGTAAGGGCCGAAAGAGCTGAAATATGTACCTTCAGGGTATTGTAGCTTAAGACCCTTATCAAGACCGGATTGTAGAAATTCAAGGATCTCCTTGGTGGAGATAGACTGAATATTCCTGTGGTTGGATGCAGCCCAGGAGGAAAAAACGTCCCAGATTCTGTAGTAAGTGGAAGATGTAGAGCGTTTCCTTGCTTGCAGTAGAGTTTCAATGACAGAATGGGAAAATCCCTTGCAGTTCAACCTTTCCCTTTCAATTTCCATGCCATCAGCTTGAGGGAGGCAGGGTCTGGATGGAGGACAGGACCCTGATGTAGAAGGGAAGGAATATTTGGAAGCTGCCAGGGGTCTGCGCTGCAGAGGCTCAACAACAGAGGAAACCACGGCCTGCGAGGCCAAAAGGGGGCTATGAGGATGATGGATACCTTCTCCTGCCTCAATCGTCTCAGAAGAGGAAAGATGAGGGGCGTAGGAGGAAATGCGTAGCCTAGGTGAAATTCCCAATCGATTGAAAGAGCATCCCTTCCTGATGCTTGGGGATCGATGCTTTTTGAAAAGAAGTGCTGCACCTTCCTGTTCTTGTGTGTTGCTATAAGGTCGACTTGTGGCATGCCCCATACTTGAGAAATGTCTTCGAACACCTTGTTTGACAGACTCCATTCTCCTGGATCTAATTCCACTCTGCTCAGGTAATCCGCTATGGAATTCTGGACTCCCGGAAGATGGATCGCTGATAGGCCCGCTAGATGCTTCTGGGAGAAGGACATTAGGGGCTTCATGATGGACATCATTTTCGGACTCCTTGTTCCCCCTTGATGGTTTATGTAGGCAACTACAGTGGAATTGTCTGATCTGATCTTGATCCACTTGAAGCGTATGAGGGGAAGGAAATTCTCTAGAGCCTTTAGAACTGCCAGAAGTTCTAATTGGTTGGAGGGAGTCTCTGTTACTGGAAAGGACCATTTCCCTTGGATAAACTGAGCTTGCAGGTTGGCACCCCATCCCCACTGGCTTGCGTCCGTGGTAATAACTGTCCATGTGATGTTCCCCAATGGAAACCCTCTGAACAGGGATTTCTTCTGTAACCACCAAATCAGAGATTGATGGACCTGAGGGGGAATCTTGATAGGCTGAAGTGGACTTTTCGATCTGAATTGAAGGATGAAATTCTTCTGGAAAATCCTCATCCTCCATTGGGCCCATCTTGTCAGCCCGATGGTGGAGGACATTGATCCCAATAGGCTCATGCATCTTTCTGCTGAGGTCACATTGGATGCCAACATGTCTTTGACTTTGTACATCAACTTCATACCTCTTTCTGGAGACAGTTGCACTGTGCCTGCTAGAGTGTTGAATATGGCCCCCAAATATTTCATCTCCTGAACCGGCTGTAATTGGCTCTTGTTCTCGTTTATCTTCCAACCATGACGGCGTAGAAAACGTAGACAAACCTGTCCATGGGTCTGATGGGTATCTGTGTCTTCTGCCAAGATGAGGATGTCGTCTAAGTAATGGTAAATGGCTATGCCCTTTTTCCTGAGCTCCGCAATCAAAACAACCAAGACCTTGGAGAATGTTCTTGGAGCTGTGCTGAGACCAAACGGCAGGGCTCGGAATTGAAAATGCCCCTGTTCCACCGCAAACCGAAGGAATTTCTGATGTTCTGGAGCGATGGGGATGTGGAAATAAGCGTCTGCCAAGTCTATAGAAATCATCCATTGGTGTGGAAAGATGACCTTTATGATGGATTGAATAGATTCCATCTTGAACTTTCGGATGAGGAGATGCTGATTTAGTCTGCTTAAGTCTAAGATAGGTCTCCAACCACCTGAAGCTTTTCTGGTGAGAAACAGGTGAGCGTAAAACCCTTGACCTTGTTGTTGCTGAGGAACTGGAATGATGACATTTCCTTCCTGGAGCGTCGAGATGAAATCTTTCAAGGCCTGTCTTTTTGCTGCGTCTCCTGGCTATTTGGTAGTTTGAAAGGAGTAAGCTGGAGGGGTTCTGAAAAATTCTAAACGATATCCCCTTCTTATGATATCCAACACCCATCTGTCTGTGGTGGATAATTCCCTTACGTCTTGGAAGAGTAACAGACGTGCCCCCACACCTACTGACTGGGGGGGGGGACCAGTCGTAAAGATCTGGGGTTCTTGTGGAATGAGGTGCCTCTAGATTTACCGCCTCTGGATGACTGTCCACCTCTCCAAGGCTGGGATCTTCCATGCTCTCTTCCTGGCTTGTAAGATCTGGCATCTCGAAAGGAAAAATAGTCTGGATATCTTTTGGATCGAAAGGAACCTCTGGGTTTACGATCCTGCGGGAGAAAAGCTCTTTTGCCTTCAGCTGCTCTTTTAATACATTCATCCAAGTTTTTCCCAAACAACATGTCGCCGTGAAAAGGTAAGGCACATAAACTAGATTTAGAAGAGGTATCTGCTATCCAGGACCTTAACCATAAAGCACTTCTGGCTGAAACGGAGAGGGCCATATTTCTGGCAAAGGCTTTAACCAGATCCACCGAAGCGTCAGACGTAAAGTCTACTGCAAGCTTTATATCTTTTAGGCTTTCTAGAAGACTGGATCTGCTCCTGCCTCTTTGGATGTCTGCCTCTAGATTTTCCATCCAGATCTTTAAAGCTCTGGAAACTGAGGTAAGAGCGACTGCTGGATGGAGGCATGTGCCTGCAGCCACGTAAGCTTTGGTGAGGTTGAGATCCATTTTTCTATCCATGGGATCTCTGAATGAACCTGCGTCGTCAACTGGTAAAGTAGTGTGTTTGGCCAGTCTTACTATGGCCGCATCTACCTTAGGAGCCGAATCCCAACAGCTGGAGTCTTTTCTCTCAAATGGATAAAGACGAGCAACTCTGCCTTGAGAGGTCAGTTTCTTACGAGTATTAGACCACTTGTCTTCAATCAGTTCCTTGATTGTCTCATGAGCTGGAAACATAGCTCTCTTTTTCTTCAGATCAGCAAAATATCTACTGGAAGTAGAAGGTTGCTCAGAGGAAATTTCCTTGAGACTCAAGGATTCGCGCACTCTGGCTATTAAATGATCAACTTGAGCAGGCTCCATGAATTCTGGGGCATAAGATTCTTCTTCAGAGGAGGATAGCCCGTCCCTGTAGGAGTCTAAGGACTCATCTGAGGATTCTTCCTGAGAAAACCCCAAGGGTTCAGCGAATCTTGGCCTCTTGTGGTACTTCCCAGCTTCTCTGATGCCCTGGGAGACCGCCTGTTTAATAAACTCCATCATATCTGGAGTAGGGGCAGTAGTGGAAGTGCCTGCGGCTGTAGAGAGGCATTCTGCGCAGAGACGTTTGCCTTCCAGAGGTTTATTGCTGCAGGCTTCGCATCTCTTCTTCATAGGCGACTTGCCTTTGGAAGTTCTGGATGCTTTAATTCCCGTAGAGCTGACATAATAGAGAAATATGATTAGACCAAGCACTCTTTTGTTTGGTCTAGATAGAGAGAGGGAAAAATAATGGCTTACCTATAACCTTTGGATTGTGACCTTTGTTTATGAATGGAAGCCTCAGAGTCTGATGAAAAAGATTTGTCCATCTTCCCTGTCATAATATAGGAAGGAATTGAAATATTTATACTCAAAAAAGCATAAAAACTCAATCTGTGAAAAAAGGGAAATGTGCCTTTAAGAAATAAACCCATACCTGATCAACAGAAACTGGAGGTTTGAAAAATCGAACAAAACTGGAACAAAAGATGCTGCAAGAGCTCCCCAGAGTCCAGGCAACCTGAAACAGGTAAGAAAGTTCAAATTTGGCGCCTTTTTAAAGGTGGCGAGTGACGTCACCGCGAACCCGGAAGAACACTCCGCGCATGTGCATAATATTCCGCGCATGCGCGGAAGTTCGCATGATGTGCCCCCTAGTCCGCACATGCGCGGAGGCGTCCCAGACGTAGCTACCGGTCCGCGCATGCGCGGAAGAAGCCACGCCGTGGCCGCCGGACCGTGCATGCGCGGGGACCGGGAAAGACGCGCCCACAGTCCGCGCAGGTGCAGAGCACCAGGAGGATGCCGACAAGATGGCGGCAAGCCCGGTAAAATCAAAATTAAAGGGGAGAAAGAAGGAGAAAGAGAAAAAAAAAATACAAAATCCTATGGCACATACAAAAGAGGTGGAAGGGGGAAAACCTGACAGCCATAAGTAAAATAATACACAATAAATGCATTAAAACTTACTGTGCCTGCCAGGTAGAGGTAAGAAGAATCTTCTGTAGATGAGGTTCTTCTGCCACTTCCTGCTACCGCTTGGTTACTGCAGGGAATGTTCCTTACTGGCAATATTTGCTTGCTACCCCTAGGGTCACTGCAAGTGGCTCCCGGTCACTAAAGGAGCATCTCCAGGGGGATATCCTTTGCGCAGGGCCACGTACTGGAGACTTCCCAAGGAAGAGAGGCTGAACTCCCTTGAGGCCGAAGGTAAAAACCTTCAGGTAAGCCAAAGAGAAAAGAGTATGTTCACAGTCTATAATGACTGGAGTCCTATAGGGATAGGACAGGAAAAAAAAGACTAAGGGACCATTGGTGGGAGGGGGTATTTATACCCCTGATTTTAATTCTGTTCCTGTCTAATTAGGGATAGGGAGGAGCTAACCCATTGTTGTGCTGCCATGGATATGGCCAGGAAATATATATATCTGTGAGAATTGTTGGGAATTCAAAGTGGATTCAGAGTGAATTTCAAATTTAAGGTCAAAATGGAAAAATACTTCAACTCAGCTATGCTTCCAGTTCAGCTAATTTAATTTTAAATTGGAGATTTGATTTAAATCTCCATCATTTCTCACTTTGATGAATAACCCTGTATATGTTTATAGATAAACCAAGGAGCACAGCATGGTAAATTGGTAAATTGGAGAACTGCAAGTACATACTTATGGTAGTTTGAATTCATTTCATCCAAGAACAGCAACATGACTAATGTATGTTCACTAATCCTGTGGATGTGTATGAAAATCTACAGAATACTATTT